>CAUYUJ010019241.1:0-62500 GCA_963575745.1 Prorocentrum cordatum | reverse complement strand
TTTTCGTCTTCCCCCCAACCTTCCATATTGTCCCATATGCTCCTAGGAATCAAGGGTTGATGGTGTATGAGTGTTTTTGTTCCTCCCTCCTGACTCTTCTCTGGGACTAGTCTTGCGTCACGAATCCGTTTTCTCAGGGCCCTGGGGCCCGATAGACCGGCCCTGGAGGCCGAAGTGAAGGAGAAGCGCCCAGGTTGAAAAGATCAGGTCGTCGACCTAGAGGAGCAAACACTGACACACACACAAATTCATCTCGGATCGGCGCTGGACCCCCCTCCCTTGCGCGCGGAGCGCGCCAGGGTCGGCGCCGGAGGCGCCACCAGGCAACCCAGCGCCGATCCAAGAAATCAGCACGGACCTCCGAAAATCTATGTTTGTTTAGTGAAACGTCGGTCCGAAGAAGTAGGTAGAAACATGGAGTAGGAAGGCGGATGACATAGATTGGGTTCAGGCCCTCCCAGAGAATGACACAACACACCGTAAGCACATCGATCCTTGAGGTAGGAAGACGGCGCCCGAAGTGGCTTGGGATCTGCGAATCCAGCCATACCCACTTCCAACGACCAGGGCGTATCTGTTCCCCGAAGATCTGGGTCGCGCCCGCTCTGGGGCTATTCGCCCATGTCGACCCTCCTCCTCCTCCTCCTCCTCCTCCTCCTCCTCCTCCTCCAACTCCTCCCCCTCCTCCTGTCCTCCTGCCCGTGATCCTGGATCCTTCGCCCTCCTCCTCCTCCTCCTCCTCCTCCTCCTCGTCTTCTTCCTCCTGCTGCTCCTCCTGCTGCTCCTCGTCTCCTCCTTCCTCCTCCTCCTCCTCCTCCTCCTCCTCCTCCTCCTCCTCCTCCTCCTCCTCCTCCTCCTCCTCCCTCCTCCTCCTCCTCCTCCTCCCCTCCTCCTCCCCTCCTCCTCCCCCTCCTCCTCCTCCTCTCCTCCTCCTCCTCCTCCTCCTCCTCCTCCTCCTCCTCCTCCTCCTCCTCCTCCTCCTCCTCCTCCTCCTCCTCCTCCTCCCTCCTCCTCCTCCTCCTCCTCCTCCTCCCCCTCCTCCCCCCTCCTCCCCCCCTCCTCCTCCTCCTCCTCCTCCTCCTCCTCCTCCTCCTCCTCCTCTTCCTCCTCCTCCTCCTCCTCCTCCGCCTCCACCCTGGCCCGGCGGCCTCCCGCGGGCCCTCCCCGCCCCTGCCGCGGCGAGGCAGGGCGGCAGGGCGTCCCCGCCTCGGCCGCGGTGGCGCCGCTTCTGACGCCGAGCACCTCCTCGGGCGCCTCGGCGCCGTCGTCGTCGTTGTCGTCGAGGTCGTCGTCGTCGTCGCCGTCGTCGCCGTCACCGTCGTCGTCGCCGTCGACTTCGTCGTCGTCGCCGTCGTCGTCGCCGTCGTCGTCGTCACCGTCGTCGTCGCCGTCGACGTCGCCGTCGTCGTCGGCGTCGGCGTCGCCGTCGGCGTCGCCGTCGTCGTCATCGTCGATGTCGTCCTCGGAAGCGCCCGCGCCGCCGGCGGTTTCGCCGCCCAGCGGCGCGAGGGCGCAATCCAGCAGGCTGCGCCGCAGGGCGGCCGCTATCCGTGCCTCCTCGAGCTCCGCGGGGCTCTCCTCTAGGGCGGCTCTGCTTGCTTGTGTCGGCGACTCCTCCTCCGCATCCTGCCCCTTCTCCTCAACTCCGCCTCCACCACCGCCTCCCCCTCCTCCTCTTACCCCTCGTCCTCGTCCTCCTCCTCCTCCTCCTCCTCCTCCTCCTCCTCTTCCCTGTCTTCTCCGTCTTCTCCTCCTCATCCTCCCTCCCCTCCTCCCTCCTATTCCCCCCTCCCTCTCCTCCTCCTCCTCCTCCTCCTCCTCCTCCTCCTCCTCCGCTTCCTGGCAATTCGGCGCTGCAGGAGGCGTTCATGAAAGCTGTCGATCATGAGCTCTATCACCGCCTTGGCGCAGCCCACGGCTGCGCCTTGATAGATATCACATCCTTTTATTACCACATTCGCTGGACCAAGCTCGCAGGTGCTGCAGTCGATCTTGGCTTTCCAGGCGTCGTCTTTCTATTGGAGCTCCAACTCTGCATGGGGCCCAGAATTCTTTCACTGTTTAAAGATTATTCACGGCCGTTCCAAGCCACGCGCAGCATCGTGCAAGGCTTGCGCATTGGAGTTCGGTTCGGTCGGTGTTTGACTCACTACATCATGAGCGCTCTCTGCACGGCGAGGGTCACCTCCAGTCAAAGGATCTGGGTGGACGACTTGTACCTGGGTCAGCGCAGCTCTAGTGCAGCAGTGATTAGATCGATTGTGGACGGCGTTACTTTAGTTCGTGATGAGCTTCACCAGCAGGAGCTTACCCTGGCTTCGAAGAGCGTCGTGCTGTGCGGGTCCTTGTCGGACTCCAAGGCGGTGGTGAAGCAGTTGAGGAGGCGAGGCATTGACATTCAAGCCGTTCGACAAGCAGGATACCTGGGAGTCGATCTCGGCGGAGGTCGACGAGCTGCCCGCGCAACCCGAGCGTCTCGAATGGTCAAGGCCAAGGCTCGACGCAAAAGGTTGCGAGGCCACGCTTTCGCCTCCAAGTGTTACTTGGCCACCAAGCGCGCGCAGATTGCAGGCCCCCAGGCCCCAGCGGCATACGCGCACCGGGTGCACGGCATCTTCAGCACTGAGCTGCACAACGTGCGTCATCAGGTCGGTGCGGTAGCCGGCGCGTCCCAGCGCGGGCGCTGTTGAACTGCGCTCTTGGATCTTCGCGCCTTCGGTCAAGACCCCGCTGTGAAATCACCTCAATTATGTCTCAAGCAGTGGTTAGACAAGTGGGTGGAGCATCCTGAGATTCGCAATGGAATACGTCAGTTTTGGAGCAAACTCGTCGCACCCATCAAGTCTATGCCAGCACAAGAAATGTCACGGCATGTTCGAGGACCTGTGTCGGCAGTTGTCACCTACCTAGTGAATGCAGGGTGGGGCCCCCAGACACCGTCGCGCTGGACTGCGCTGGACTAGACTTGCACGCCATGGTTCTTCAGAAGTTGACTGGATTTTCGACGACGACTTTCTAGCCTCCAAGCACGTGGATACACCTGACTTTCTCTTTGATTTCGAAGAACCACTAGCATCAGACCTTTGGCAACGGGCTTCTCAGGAATTCTGCGGAGAGGGCCTTGAGCACGGCGCGGACAACGAGTCGCTACGCACGCTCCTTGTTCGTCTTCGGAAGATGCCTCACGGAGCCAAGCTTGCGGAGCTCTTGCTCAACATTTCCACAGGCGGCTGCTGGACCAGGCAGCGCAAGTATGATTGTGGTCTCTGCGATTCACCCATTTGCTTGAGGTGCAAGGAAGCACCAAAGACGATGCTACACAGAGGTTGGCTTTGTCGAGCTAATTGCGGTGCCACGGTCTACAGCTCCACGGACGACATCGTTCCTGAGGCGCTGACGCAGGCCGAAGCTACACCTGCTTTCTGGCTTCGAGGAGTCATCCCAGCAGATCACAACCGTGCGACACCGCCTGCTGAAGTCGAGCAGCTGGTCATCACCAACTCCAACATCGAGTCGCTGACGCCTGGGAGTTTGGGCACGGGCACCACCGACGCCCCGCTCCTTATCTGCGGCGACGCCTCAGGGGGTGGTGACAACCGCTTTCCGACGCTCAGACGGGTCGCCATTGGGTGAGCTGTGATTTCAGATGCCGTACACGCTGCAGTCGGTGCCACAATATCTGGCCCTTTGACAGGGCGCGTTCAGTCCGTCCCTCGAGGGGAGTTGCGTGCCCTGGAATGGGCAGCTCGAGGCTCGGTCGGACCCACCATCTTTGTGACCGACAACGAGGCCGTCTGCAGAGGTTGGTACGATAAACAGTACATCAGATGCACAGGAGAGTTAATTTGTTTATGGAGTGAAGTTGGCCAGCACGTCAAGAACAGGGACCCGTCGGAGTTCGTTGTCCCTCAGATCCCGTCGCACCTTTCAGCTGAAGATGCGGCCAAGAAACATATTGAAACCTTGATGCTAATTGGAAATGCTGTTGCTGATACGTTAGCAGAAGGGGCTGCAAAGAGGCACATAATCGATGCGTCCATCCGTGCTCGGATACATGATTGTGAACGCAAAGCTGGACTTGTTCGGAGGCGACGTTTGCGAGCCACCCTCGAGGCCGCAGTTGCTAAAAAAGCCGTTGAGCGTGACGCCCGTATGTCCATAGCTCGTGGTGACACTGAAGCTATTGCCCCTCCGCCTCCCCCTCTTCCTCCCATTAAGCCTATCGTTGCCACACGTTTCAGCACATCCCATACCCTCAGTGAGTGTGGGCTTAAATGCACCCGTTGTTGTAGTAGTGCCACTCTGCCCACAGCTAAGGAGTGGTTAGGCACGCCCTGCTTCGATCTCATTACTGTCGAGTCGGTCGTCTCACACAAGCCTAAGGGGGGTCAGGTTGCACCTAGCTGGGTGGTGGGCGCACGAATCGCACGAATGAAATTATCACCACACTCTGGGGCTCTGGTTCTGCGGGAAGTGTGGTTTCTTTTGTTCCCACAACCTTCGGAGCGATCTCAAAGAGTCGTGCCACAAGCCCCTGAATCGGACCAAGCGCGAGTACCTGGATCCTATCAGGCGAGGTCTTGTGCACAAGGTTCGGAGTGCTGCCGAGAAGGCAGCCCGCTCTAGTCCTGATTGATATGACACCGTCATATTGCTATTCCTATTCCTATTCCTATTCCTCCTCCTCCTCTTGCTCCTCCTCCTCCTTCTTTTTCGTCGCTGCATAAACATGGATCGGAGCTCGTTGCGTCCTCCTCCTCCTCCTCTTCTTCCTCCTCCTCATTGTGGGGGCATTCGGGGCGGGAGGAACAGGAGGACCAGGAGGGGACAGGAGGGGTGCCACAACGATGAGAAAGGACTCGGATCCAGAAACGTGGCCCGCATTGGGGCGAGAGCGCCATTCTGAACGACGGGAGCGAAGCGTCGATCCTAAAATATGAGGCCAGCGCTGCAGCGGCAGCACCGATGCGAGGTACAGGAAACGCTCCGGTTGGAAACATACATAGGAATCACGACATGTTGAACTCCAGTGTGAGTATGAAAAAGCAATGCGCGGAGGGTCTGGCTACCCCCTGGCAATGTTCAAGGGATAGGGGAGAGTGAAATTCATATTGAGTACTTCTGGTGGGAGCGGGACTCGTACAGGGGGGGAGGGCCTGGATGAGGTCCTGGAGGAAGAGGAAGAGGGCCTTGAGGAGGAGAAGGAGGAGCAAGACAAGACAAGACAAGACAAGAGCACTTACGAGCCAATTGGTCGCTGTCTTGCTGGCTGAGAAGCCTAAAAGGCTTGAAATCAGTTCAACTGAGAATATGTATATGGCTCTGTGAGCGCTGTGTGTTAGCGCCTACCAGCGGCCCTGCGGGGGGATTCCTCTGGCCTACAGAGGGACCAGACGGGGGCAAGCCGCCCCTCAGAGGCCCTCCAGAGGCACCTTATCCCCTGAGAGCTCTAGGTGCGAGTCAAGAGGTCGCAATCCTACAATATATTAGCTTTCTAAAGCGGCCTGCGTGGGGTCAGGCGCCTGTGGAGGTTGAGAGGGCGGAGCGAGCAGGGGGAAGGGGGAAGGGGGCTCAACCGAGGAGAGAGGTAAATCACCACGCATCTGTCGGACCCGAGAGGACCTCTGGAGCAGGGTTATAATATCAAGACAGGGCTCCACTGGGGTTCCGATCTGATGAAACATATAGAATTTCCTAGTGCCTGCTGAGTACTCTAGGATGGGCTTGGCGGATCTAGCCTGCAGCTTAGCAAGCGCCTCATCATTCAGAAGTCCATCTTTCAATAGCTCGAGCATCCGCTCAGATCCAGAGATAGAAACCAAACGAGCTACTTCTTGTGCACCTGCTTCTGGACGGCTTCGTTCGACAGCCCGATGCGATTCAATAGTTTCTCTGCATCCCTCTCCATCGCGCCTCGCGGCGCTGATCCTGGTTTGAACTGGCCCCCCTGCGCTTCCACTGCTTGCGACAGAGCCTCGTGCAACGTGAGAAGCTCCTGGCTATCCTCCTCGCGTAGGACCAACGTCTGCTGAGCTGGAGCCACCGTGAACTGTAACTTGAACATCTGGGGGTCTGAGTGCTGCTTCTTGTCGTAGTGGCAGGCCCTGAGTCGAAGGAACCTCACGTGCTCTTGTACGTGTCGTAGCGCTGTCTGCTGCGGTAGCTTCACCACGATGTTCCAGTATCTGACCAGCGTGGCCTTGGCTTTGAGTGGAACATCTGTCGCTTCCTTGACCAGGTAGAATAAAAGTCCGAGAAATATCTGTGGCCACGGCGGGCCCAAGCCATGATCTTTGCCCTTCTCTTTGCACTTTACGTTGTAGTCCTGGCCCGCCGCCTGGATGATCGGCACCGTGCCCGCTGTGGGCGGAACCAACTAGCATACGAAACATGCGCCTATGAGCTCCGCCAACTCGCGGCTGTTGTGCAAGGCGAGGCGGCACAAGATGGTGATGAGCGCCGCCAACGCAGAGCCCGCGCCCTCCTGGTTGCTGATGACTTCCTCCTGTAACTTGGCTAGCTTCGTGTCCTTCTGTGAACTGCCTTGCCCCGCTTCTAGTCCTCGTTTGCCTTGAGGCTTCATGAACCAATCTGGATTTGCTGCTGCCTCCGCCATCGTCGACGACAGGAAGAAGAGTGAAATGCTGCCTGATGTGGAGAAGTAGTGCTGGTGTCGAATCAGTTTGAGCCTCACACAACGGACATTCGAAGGTCGTACTCGCGCTGGGCTGGTAGGTCGAACTTCTAGCATACACACACACTCCTGTCTTAAAGCTCTGGCACACGTGCTTGTAGGCCGAATTCCTAGATTCGAAGACACTCTCGCAGACGAAGCACTGATTAGAAAAAATAGCTTGTCCAAGAATCGACCTAAGTCCATGATGGTTCTGAAGATGAACGAGGAGCTGACGCTTACTATGAAAAGCACGACCACAGAAGTGAACGGGGCATCGATAGTCAGCTAGCGTATTAGATTCAGTGTGCTGGTCAACTACATTGCTCGGGTAGGGTATTTGATTGCCAGGAGGGGGTATAGCGATGCCAAGCCATTTTGCTCTGATAACCTTGGGGTCCAGGAGAGTGAACCAGTCAACGAGCTCGGGGGTGGTGAAGAGGCGGAAGGGCATTTTGTTAAACTCCTGGATCATTTCGTACTCGTTGTCTCCTAGGTCCTCAAGCGAGACGATGTCGTTTACGAACCGACGGGCCCAGGGGCAAGCACATTCCGAGAGTTGTCCATTTTCGTTGATAATGCGAAGTCCCTCCTCCTCCTCCACTCTCATAGTTCCCAAGAGAGCCCCCCATTCGGATTTATGTTTCAGAGGATCTCTCACCCAAGACTGATACCATTTGATACGCCTGGCACGATATTCTATTTCAAGAGGCGCAATCCGCCAGTACCTGAACACATCATCATTCGAGACTGAAACCATGTGGGTACCTGTGAACTTAGTGGCCTCACCCCTCATGGCTTTCCTGGCATACAACAAAATACGTGTCTGGATCTTCTCAAGCTGGGTAGACGTTGGGATAAACGCTTCCAAGCCCGACAATGCTGGGCCCAAGATTCGGCTGAGGAAGACTGTCCTTTTTTCAATGTACGGCAAGCGGTCCTGATACCAATATCTTCCCATTGCTGCAAACCCTGCATCAATAGCTTCCAACCTGCATGGGAGCTCGCTGGCGAAGGTGGAGTCCGCTCTGAGGATGCCTCCCAATAGTCTTGCACGATCTTGGACCCGGCCTGCCAAAGGTAGTTTCCCGTCTCGGAAACGTCGTCGAAGTGACTGCGAGTTGGGGCCAAACACCGCCACCACGCTCTCGTTTTTCGAAGGATTGATCAGATAGTTGTGCTGCTGCATATTATGTTGCAAGATCTGCTCGTAAGCGAGTGACTTGGAACTAAGTTCAATGCCAGTATCCGCGTGAGTGCCAGAGGAAACTAATACTCGTGTAGCATCATCCACATAGCTGTGAAAGGCGAGGTCCAGCTGCTCAGTACCGCCGTCGTCCGTCGGGAGATCAATAACACACCATTGCGCTGTCTCATCCCCTGTGTCTGCATACTGGTCCTGCGTGCTGCTGAAGACTGTGCCGATGTCTCTCGTAAACACTTTCACTGCCCAAGGATCACCCTGCAGCGCTCCGACATTTGGCTTTGCGAATAGTATACCTTCAGGTCCTTGAAAACACACTGCTGCATTGAGAAACCTATGCCTGCCAAAACGTGCTTCGTGATCTCGCATGATCGTATCATTACTAGCAGCCAGTGAGGAAAAAGACGTACTCCCAAAAGCATTCGTCACATCTTTGTGGTCGCGTATGAAGGAGAGTCCTAGCCGTCTAAGTCGCCATCCAAGTGACTGTTGCACCATCATGGGGGTTTCCCTCCTTCTGGCCGCAACACATCCATGTGCAAAATTCGGTTCCACATTGCGTTGAGAGGGACAGATACAACTCGCAATAAAAGCCTTTCCAAACGGACAGAGGACGTGAATAACTCGTTTCCATGTAATTGCTACTCCATTCGAAAGATTCCAAGATAATGGCATCTCACTGGTACGATAAATCTTGTGCATCATGCTCTTGAGAAAAGTGCGTATTCCTTTCATATCAATTGTTGCCTGCTCATGTCCAAGCCCTCGATATCTTCTCGAAGTTCAAACCCAAGAAGCATCAACGAAGCTGCAATACAGCATCCCGTCCTGAGGCTCATTCCTCATAAGTCTCTACAAGTCTTCCGCTTCAGTACAAAACGCCATTCAAGCGAGACATCTGTTTTGAGAAGGAACTGCACTGCATCCATTCTTTCTGGCGCGCTATCAAGAATACAAGAAGACATAATCATACACTCATGCATATCAACGAATCGTCTAACGAGAACCCCGTTTTGAAAATGGATCGTCTCCAGCGTGTGCGTGAGTGTATATATATATATATATATATATATAAACTAGAACCATCGCGCGCGCTTCGCGCGCGCTCAGGTTCTAGCCCAGGCCTGGGGGGCGCTGGACGATCTTGGACAACGCTATCAAGCACAGGCGCGCGACGGCATCTGAGGAGCTTCTGGGGTGTTCCGCATGCTTCGTCAACTGGCTGTTGGAGGCACCTCTTGGGTGCTTCTTGGGGGGGCGTCTGAGGGTCCCTTGGGGGCATCGGTTCTGCAATCTGAAGCCGTCATTGGCCGTCTTGGCTGCGTGGAAGCCCGACTTGAGGCCACCTGCGGCCAGATTGAGGCAATCCGGAAGCCTCCCGGGGGCCTCCTGGAAGCAGTTTTGACGCATCGAGGGCACTCTTGGGCTATCTTAAAGCCTCTTGGACCTCTCCTAGGGGCCTTTTAGGCCCTCGGGAAGCTGTTGGGGTCCTCGTCGGACCACTTGGGGGCCTCTTGCGGCCTCCTGTGGGCCTTGTGGGGGGACCGATCTGCTGTTGGGTCGCGTTCCCCTTCTTGGGCCTCTCTTGGGGCTCTTGGGGCCCTCTCGGGCCGTCTTGGGCGCCTCAAGCACCGTCTTGGGGCCCTCGCGGGCCGTCTTGGGGATTTCTTGGAGGCCTCTTCCTCTATATGGGAGCGGTATTGGAAGCCTCTTGGGCCGTCTTGGAGCATCGGGATGCCAAAAGGCCGAACAAAAATTAAACCCGTCAAAGCCCAATCGTAAAACTATGAGTTGTGCCTCTTGGGGCCACCTTGGGAGATCTCTTGGAACCTCGTCGGCCCTCTTGGGAGCTTCTTGGGGGCCTCTTGGATCCGATTGGGGGCCTCTTGGGACTTCCCGAGAACCTCTCGGGGTAGAAAGCTCGGATTCTCGGTTCGTGTTTCCCTTCTTGGGCCTCTCTTGGGGCCGTCTTGGGGCCCTCTCGGGCCGTCTTGGGCGCCTCAGGCACCGCCTTGGGGCCCTCGTGGGCCGCCCAGGGCCCTCTTGGAAGCCTCTTCGGCTATCTTGGAGCTGTCTGGGAGGCCTCTTCCTCCTCCTCGTCCCCGTCCTCCTCCTCCCACTCCAACTCTCTCTCCTCCTGATCTCCTCCTCCTCCTCCTGCAGCGTGTTCCGGAAGGCTCCCGCCGGAACATGCTGTGCACAAGTGCTGTCACTGCTCCCGCCACCGTGCCCTGGGTGGTGGGTCAGAGGCCTCATGGGTGTTGGTTTGGATCTCGTGGTTGGCCTGTCGGGGACGTCGTGAAGGCAATTTCGCAGCTTCTCGGTAGCCGTTTTGGGACCGTTGTGGGGCCTCCTCGGGGCTGTTTTGTGGCCTCTTTAGGCCTCGTTTGGGCCTCCTGGGTGCCTCTTGGGGGCCTCCTGGGGCCTCTTGGGGGCTCCTTGGGGCCTCCTGGGGCACTCTTCAAGCGGGAGGGTCGAATTTTGGAGTCGTGGTCCCCCTCTTGGGCGCATCTTGGGGCCGTCTTGGGGCTCTGTTGGGCTGTCTTGGGCGACTCTGGGGCCGTCTTGGAGCCCTCTTGGGCCGTCTTGGGGCGCTCTTGGGAGCCTATTGAGCCGTCTTGGAACGTCGGACAGCCGAAAAGGCTGGAAGGCCAAAATGGTTCGAAAACCTTCGTACAATTGACGATTTCGGCCTCTGGAAGCGCTCTGGAGAGGCGTCTTGACGCGTCGTGGAGTGCCTTGGGGGGCCTCTCGGGCCGTCTTGGGCCTATCTTGGGCGTCCTGGAGCGGTCTTTCGGCGACTCGGGGCCCGCTTGGGCCGTCTTGGGGGCCTCTGGAGGCCCTCCTGGACTATTTTGGACCTCCCTGGCCGCCCCGTCCTCCCATGGGAGGTCGGAGGCGGCGGCCTCCGAGGCCCAGGACGCGGAAACCCTTAAAAACACAAGGAAATTGAGCCCCGGTCCCCCCATGGGGGGTCGGGGCACCTGTCCTGGGGCCCCCTGCCTCGCCCCCAGGGATATATATATATATATATATATATATATATATATATATATATATACATACATACACACACACATACATACATACTAGAACCACGCGCGCGCGCTCCGCGCGCGCTTAGGTTCTAGTCCAGCCCATGGCGCTGTGATGAAACGGAAGTCGGGGGTTCCGGGCGACTCGCAGTCGGAGAAGGGTGGTGTCCGTCTTTGGCCACTTATGGGATGTCGCAGCGCTTCCTGGGACTGGCTTTTTGGCTGTTCAGACGCTCTTGTGGGGGGGGGACAGGTGTCTGTGGCCCCGATGGCGCTGTCCAAGGTGGCCTCCTCGTTGTCACCACGCGCAGGTATTGGCCTCGGTTTCGTCGGGGAGATCTGAGCAGGCTTGGGACATTGACTGGCTTTCTGGTGAAATGTCTAGGCCGCAGTTTGCTGGTCTTTGGATGTCGTCACAGGTTCTTGGCTTGACGTGCCAAACATGTGCGGGAGGGACGAGGAATGACGGAGGACGGACGAAAAGAGAGGGTCGACAAGGCCCAGCACGTGGTCTGCGTGCACTCCGAGGCGCCCGTGCGCCACACGTACCTCAAGGTCGGCGGTTGCTCCAATGCCCCCCCACCCCAGGGTGCCTCCAGCGTTTCGCTCTGGTTTGGAGCGAATCCTGGAGGCGCCCTGGGCAGGGGGCACTTGCGGCAATTCCCGCCAGGTCACGAGGATCGACAGGGGCGGCGTCGAGGTGGGCTACCGCGACGCCCTCAAGCAGCCGCCCGAGAACGCCAAGCAATCCCAAAAGGGCCACATACGGACTCACGCCTGCACCCCACGACTTCTGAGGGGGAAAGTGGGGTTCACTTTGCTCGGGAGCTGCCGAACGAAGTGTACCCCGCCCGCCTCCCCAGAAATCGCGGGTAAGGTTCGCACGTGGCCTCCCAAGGCCGCCACGAGGATCCTCCGCAAGCTCGGCGCCATTGGCCCTGGCGAGCATTGCCCAGCACCGAGCAACAGACGGTACCAAGTAGACGGTTGGAGCTGCGGCCTCTGGGCAAGTCGCTGGATCGAGCGTGCCCTGCGCGAGATCCGAGGCGAAGGCCGCCAAATGCCAGCAGTTCTCCACGCCGTGGTCGCCCGAGGGAACGAATTCATCAGTAAACTCAAGGAGGCGAGCGACAACGACGTGGCGATGGCCAAGGCCAAGGCCAAGGCCAAGCACAAGTCCAAGCCTTGCAAGGACCCCACGGCGGCCGAGCCGATGTACGCCACCTACGAGGAGGCCAGCGTTGCCGCCCAGCTTTGCACCAAACGTGTCCCATGCAAGGACGGCTCCAAAGGATGCCGTGTTTGCATGGGAGATTGGTTCGAAGTCCAGCGCAAGAAGGGTTTCTTGGCCAGATCGGCCCAGGACCTCCCTGCCGTTGGCACAATCTAGGCCCCCAGCCACGAGCCTCGAGATCGCTCGAGTCAGCCTTGTGTCCTGCGCCTCTGCGGGCAAGTAGCCACAAGCCTCGAGATCTCTCGAGTAATCTCTGTGTAATGCGCCTCTGCGGGCAAGTAGCCACGAGCCTCGAGATCGCTCGAGTCAAGTTTCTGTCGTGCGCCTGGTTTAACCTCCTCCTCCTCCTCCTCCTCCATCATCGTCGTGACCATCATCATCATCATCATCAGCATCATCATCATCATCATCATCATCATCATCATCATCATCATCATCATCCTCATCCTCATCCTCATCCTCATCCTCATCCTCATCCTCATCCTCATCCTCCTCCTCATCCTCATCCTCATCCTCATCCTCATCCTCATCCTCATCCTCATCCTCATCATCATCATCATCATCATCATCATCATCATCATCATCATCATCATCATCATCATACCTTACCTTCCCCGGGAAAATTCCTTACTATCCCCGCGGGAACCGCGAACTTTATTATCCGCGGGGGTTTATTATCGCCCCTTTAGGGTAATGTATGTATGTATTCGGTTGTGGTCAGAGGCTTCTTGGATACCTGTTGGGGTCTCTTGGCATGCGTTTCGGGCGCCTCATGAAGCCAGTTGTGAACTCTTGGAGCCTCTCGGGGGCTGTTTGGGGGCCTCCTTTGGGCCTCTTGGGGGCCTCTCGGGGCCCTGCTGGCGGTCTGGGGGTTCCACTTGGGGCGGAGGGCTCGAAATGTGATTTTGAGCCCTCTCTCTCTCTCTCTTTCTGAGGGAGTGCACCAGGCGCGGGTACCACGAGAGGGCACAGGGCTCGCCAAACGTGTGCAATGAGAGGTCTGCGTCGTACTCGCAGCACTGACGACTGTCGGCTCATTGAGCCCGCGCCGCTGAAGAACAACACAGTCCTCTCACTATCCTCCTCCTTACCCCCTCCTTTCCTCGGTCTATGGGGGTCTTCGGGTATCGTCGAGTCCTGGGGCCGTCTGAGGGGCGCCTTTGGAGGCTATCATGCGCTGCGCAGAGCGCCAGCACCGAGGCTACGAGCATCGTGGCCCTGCAGCCAGCCAGAGGAGGAAGGAGGGAAAGGGGGGGAAGAGGGCGGAACTGGGAAACGATGGAGATGGGGAGAAGACGGACACGGAACAAAAAGAAGCTGCTGCAGGCGGCGTCCAAATGTTATTACAAAAACTTCCGGCGTGGGCACGATCCTAAACGCCCCGCCCCCCCTGTCTTCAATCAGGGAAAAACCAACACACGGCGCCGTGCGCGGGCATCTGCAAGGGATGGCGCTGCCAGTGCTCGGGGCACCAGATGAGAATGGATGAACATCTCCTCCTCCTCCTCCTCCTCCTCCTCCTCCTCCTCCTGAATGCGCCTTTCGCGATGTGATGCAAAAGACTGCCTCGCCGCCCTTGCTGCCTGCTGGGCACGAGTTGGGGCCTTATGCCAGGCTCCCTGTCCGATCCGAAGCAAGTGTCCAAGGAGGTGGTCTCAGGAGCTTTCTCGTCCAATCCTCTTCTTCCCCTTCGGAGAGGGCTTACCCCTCCCCCCCATCCTGCATGTCCCTCCTCCCCTTAACTTTACGACGACACTGGGTATTCGGAACTTTGTGGCCCACTGCTCGCTCTTGAGACCCTAGTCGTTCAGAGATGTAGACGTCACCGACTCGTACGTAAAAGGCCGTACTGTCACCAGGTGGTCTTTGGAACCTTGGCGTCGAAGCTGCGTCCGTCATTAGGCGGATATTCCCACAACTGTAACATCTGCAAACGTTAAGCTGCGACCATGGGGATGGAGCAACATCCGCGGACTTTCCGGCGTGGGCACGATGCAAACGCAGGGGAAAAGGCCACTAAGAGACCAATCAATGGACTACGATCTAGTTTGAAGAAAGAATCCGCCGGCCCCCTTGCGGGGCCATCAGGCTGCGAGGGTTAAGCTTGCTGCTCCCTGCGCCAGTTCCAGTTTCCAGTTTCCATTGTTACAGTACTGCTTTCTGCTTCCTCCTGTAAATTGCTACTGTCCGCGCGAGGGGGGGAGCCGAAAACTGACATGGTTAGCGTCCCCCAGGAGGATTCTCAGAATTCCTGGGGGTGTAGAAACTAACACCCCTCACGCAGAACGGCGGGGTCAGGGCCCAAAAACACAAGGGATTCGCCACATTTCTGAAATTCGGTGGCACCCCTCACGCAGATCGGCGGTGTCAGGATCCAAAAACACAAAAAAGGATTTGCCACACTTCTGAAATTCGGTGGCACCCGTCACGCAGATCGGCGGGATCAGGGTCCAAAAACACATGGGATTTGCCACATTTCTGAAATTCGGTGGCACCCCTCAAGCAGATCGGCGGGGTCAGGGTCCAACAACACAGGGGATTCGCCGCATGTTTTAAATTCGGTGGCACCCCTCAAGCAGATCGGCGGGGTCAGGGTCCAAAAACACAAGGGATTCGCCACATTTCTGAAATTCGGTGGCACCCCTCACGCAGATCGGCGGGGTCAGGGTCCAAAAACATATGGAATTTGCCACATTTCTGAAGTTCGGTGGCATCCCTCACACAGATCGGCGGGGTCTCCAAAAACATATGGGATTTGCCACATCTCTGAAATTCTGTGGCACCCCTCACGCAGATCGGCGGGGTCAGGATCCAAAAACACAGGGGATTTGCCACATGTCTGAAATTCGGTGGCACCCCTCACGCAGATCGGCGGGGTCAGGGTCCAATGTTCTGCATTTTGAAATTCGGTGGCACCCCTCACGCAGATCGGCGGGGTCAGGGTCCAACATGATCGACCCACGAACCCGGAAAGGAATATAGAAATGTAAGGCATTGCAACATTTCAAAGACACCTGATTGGGCGACGGGCACATGCAATGCTGAATGTATCGATGATGATGGACTGTGCCGAGGGCTGTGCTGTGCTACGCCGTGCTGAACTGCGATGTGCCATGCCGCGATTGTGCTCTATATAGCGTTGGGGATCGAGTCCTCCCTGGCATCGGAGTCCTCACCAAACTGATCTGGAGCGTAAGCTCGAGCTGCCTGAGCAGATGGTAGCTGCCCCAGAACTAATCGACAGAGGGAACATGCCAGGAGGACGCGCCGAGGAACGTCCCAAGGGACGCGCCAGGCGACGTGCCAAGGGACGTGCCATGGGCACGCACCGCAGGACGTGCCAAGGGGACGCGCTACGGAACGTGCCAGTGGACGTGCCCGGGGACGTGCCAGGGGACGCTCCGCGCGACGTGCAAGGTGGACTCGCCAAGGAACGCGCCAAGGCACGTGCCAAGGTGCATAGTTGAGTGTATCGATCTTGATGTACCGTGCCGACGGCTGTGCTGTGTTGGGCCGTGCTGAACTGCGATGTGCCATGCCGCGATTGTGCTCTGTATAGCGTTGTGGATCGAGTCCTCCCTGGCATCCGAGTCCTCACCGAACTGATCTGGATCGTAAGCTCGAGCTGCCTGAGCAGATGGTAGCTGCCCCAGAACTAATCGACAGAGGGAACATGCCAAGAGGACGCGCCGCGGAACGTCCCAAGGGACGCGCCAGGCGACGTGCCAGGGGACGTGCCATGGGCACGCACCGCGGGACGTGCCAGGGGGACGCGCTACGGAACGTGCCAATGGACGTGCACCGCGCGACGTGTCAGGTGGACTCGCCACGGGACGCTCCGCGGAACGTGCCAGGCAACATGCCAGGCTGCAATGCTCAGGGTATCGATATTGATGTACCGTGCCGAGGGCTGTGCTGTGCCTGGGCGACCTGGACACGTGAAAACACGCGTTTCGCTCAAGACGTTGTCAGCACATCCTCATGCTAGACATCCGCCTGGGCAACCTGGACACGTGCAAACAAGCGTCTCGCTCGAGACATCCTCAACAAATGCTCATGCTAGACATCCGCCTGGGCGACCTGGACACGTGAAAACAAGCCTCTGGTTCGAGACATCCTCAACAAATCCTCATGCTAGACATCTGTGTGGGCCACCTGGAGGCGTGAAACCAGGCGTCTCGCTCGAGACATCCTCAAGACCTGGGCACGTGAAAACAAGCAATCCACTTGAGAAATCCTCAGAATTCAGGTCCCCAGGAGAGGACACTCTATAACACAAAACAAGCGTTTTGCTTGAGACATCCTCAACAAATTCTGAATTACACTACACCCGCGCTCCCAGGGCCACGATCCCTCGTAAATTACGCTACGTCAGCGCTCCCAGGGCCACGATCCCTCGTAAGGGCTCCTGGGCCCTCCTGGGTCTTCCTTGGACCTCTTGGGCCCTCCTGGGCTCTCCTGGAGCCTCCTGGAGCTTCTCCTGGGCCCTCCTTGGGCCCCCTGGTGCCTCTTGGAGCCTCCTGGGTCCTCCTGGGCCCTCCTGGGCTCTCCTGGGCCCTCCTGGGCTCTCCTGGGCTCTCCTGGAGCCTCCTGGGCCCTCCTGGGCGAAGTCAAGGTTTGAAAACACATGGGACTTGCCACATTTCTGAAATTAGGTGCCACCCCTCACGCAGATCGGCGGGGTCAGGGTCCAAAAACACATGGGATTTGCCACATTTCTGGAATTCCGTGCCACCCCTCACGCAGATCGGCGGGGTCAGGGTCCAAAAACACAAGGGATTTGCCACATTTCTGGAATTTCGCGCCACCCCTCACGCAGATCGGCGGGGTCAGGGTTCAAAAACACACGGGATTTGACACATTTCTGGTATTCCGTGCCACACCTCACGCAGATCGGCGGGGTCAGGGTCAAAAAACACAAGGGATTTCTGCCATTTCCGAACTTATGCAACTTCAAGAATCCAAAACTCCGTTCCCAGCGCCGTTCCGGAGGCCGCGGTACTTTGTTATTTATCGAGCGAACGCGTTTACCTAGTTTTTTATCGTTTAAAGTCGATGTCGGAAAAAAGTTGACTTCACCTGTGAAACATCGAGGTTTCCTTAAAGGCAGTAAAACTCCAAGAGCACGATCTGCGTGAGGGGTGGCGAAAAGTGGCCTTCGTCCTCACAATTGAAATCCGCCGGCCCCCTTCGACCTCGTAATTTATCGCACAAGAATTCCGCCGGCCCCCTTCAAGTCGAAACCGGGGGGTAAACCTACTAAAAGAGAACCCTGGGCCCATGCCCTTTCCGGGAAAAAACGCAAAAAAGGATTTGCCACATTTCTGAAATTCTGTGGCACCCCTCACGCAGATCGGCGGGGTCAGGGTCCAAAAACACATGGGATTTGCCACATTTCTGAAATTCGGTGGCACCCCTCACGCAGATCCGTAGGGTCAGGGTCCAGAAACACATGGGATTCGCCACATTTCTGAAATTCGGTGGCACCCCTCACGCAGATCCGTAGGGTCAGGGTCCAAAAACAGAAGGGATTTGCCACATGTCTGAAACTCGGCGGCACCCCTCACGCAGATCGGCAGGGTCAGGGTCCAAAAACAACATGATCGACCCACGAACCCGGAAAAAAACATGATGGACCCACGAACCCGGAAAGGGATATAGACATGTGGAGCACGGTCACGTTTTCACGATACCCAACTGGGCGACACCTCAAGAAACATCCCACGAGACACCCCGCGAAACATCCCACGAGACACCTCACGAAACATTCCACGAGACACCTCACGAAACATTCCACGCGACACCCCGCGAAACATTCCACGAGACACCCCACGAACAGGCAACCACTCAACCAAAGCACATCGCGGACGAGGACGACGACGGCATTCCACGAGACACCCCACGAAACATTCCACGGGAGTGCGACTGGGTGTGGTCGTGCTGTGGTGTGGTCGTGCTGGGGTGTGGTCGTGCTGAGGAGTGGTCGTGCTGGGGTGTGGTCGTGCTGGGGTGTGGTCGTGCTGGGGGGTGGTCGTGCTGGGGGGTGGTCGTGCTGATGGGGTGGCCGTGCTGGGGGGTGGTCGTGCTGGGGCGTGGTCGTGCTGGGGCGTGGTCGTGCTGGGGTGTGGTCGTGCTGTGGTGAGGTCGCGCTGTGGTGAGGTCGTGCTGGGGTGTGGTCGTGCTGGGGTGTGGTCTTGCTGGGTGGGGTCGTGCTTGGGTGGGGTCGCGCTGTGGTGAGGTCGTGCTGGGGTGTGGTCGTGCTGGGGTGGGCTCGTGCTGGGGCGGGGTCGTGCTGGGGAGTGGTCGTGCTGGGGCGTGGTCGTGCTGGGGTGTGGTCGTGCTTGGGTCGTGTCGTGCTGGGGTGTGGTCGTGCTGGGGTGTGGTCGTGCTGGGGTGTGGTCGTGCTGGGGGGTGGTCGTGCTGGGGCGTGGTCGTGCTGGGGCGTGGTCGTGCTGGGGTGTGGTCGTGCTGTGGTGAGGTCGCGCTGTGGTGAGGTCGCGCTGGGGTGTGGTCGTGCTGGGGTGTGGTCTTGCTGGGTGGGGTCGTGCTTGGGTGGGGTCGCGCTGTGGTGAGGTCGTGCTGGGGTGTGGTCGTGCTGGGGTGGGCTCGTGCTGGGGCGGGGTCGTGCTGGGGAGTGGTCGTGCTGGGGCGTGGTCGTGCTGGGGTGTGGTCGTGCTTGGGTGGGGTCGTGCTGGGGTGTGGTCGTGCTGGGGTGTGGTCGTGCTGGGGTGGGCTCGTGCTGGGGTGGGGTCGTGCTGGGGTGTGGTCGTGCTGGGGTGTGGTCGTGCTGGGGTGTGGTCGTGCTGGGGCGTGGTCGTGCTGGGGTGGGGTCGTGCTGGGGCGGGGTCGTGCTGGGGTGTGGTCGTGCTGGGGCATGGTCGTGCTGGGGTGTGGTCGTGCTGAGGCGGCCCGCACCCTGTGATTTATCGATCGGGATTTCAAAAACAAGCGTTTCGCCTGAGACATCCTCAAATTATAATCCGCCGGCCTCCTTCGACCTCGATATTTATCAGGGAAAGAATCCGCCGGCCTCCTTCGAGTTGGGCACGGGGGACTATGTTTACATACTAAAAGAGAACCCTGGGCCAAAGCCCTTTCCGGGAATATAGAACTGTAACACATGGTAGCGTTTTCAAAGACGCCTGATTGGGTGACGGGCAAATGCAGTGCTGAGTGTAGCGATCTTGATGTACCCTGCCGAGGGCTGTGCTGTGCTGCACCGTGCTGAATTGCGATGTGCCATGCCGCGAATGTGCTCTATAGCGTCATAGATCGAGTCCTCCTTTGCATCCGAGTCCTGACCGAACTGATCTGGATCTTAAGCTCGAGCTGCCTGAACACATAGTAGCTGCCCCAGAGCTGATGGACAGGGGAGCATGTCAGGAGGACGCGCCGCGAAACGTTCCAAGGGATGCGCCAGGCGACGTGCCAGGGGACATGCCATGGGGTCGCACCGCGGGACGTGCCAAGGGGACGCGCTACGGAACGTGCCAATGGATGTGCCACGGGATGTGCCAGGGGACGCGCCACGCGACGTGCCAGGGAGACTCGCCAAGGGACGCGCCACGAAACGTGCCAAGTTGCAATGCTGAGTGTATCGATCTTTATGTACCGTGCCGAAATATGTGCTGTGCTGCGCCGTGCTGAATTGCGATGCGCCATGCCGCGATTGTGCTCTATAGCCTCGTGGATCGAGTCCTCCTTTGCATCCGAGTCCTGACCGAACTGATCTCGATCTTAATTAAGCTCGAGCTGCTTGAACACAGAGTAGCTGCCCCAAAGCTAATTGACAGGGGGACATGCCAGGAGGACGCGCTGCGGAACGTCTCAAGGGACGCGCCAAGCGACGTGCCAAAGGACGTGCCATGGGGACGCACCGCGGAACGTGCCAAGGGGACGCGCTACGGAACGTGCTGGGGACAAGCGTTTCGCTCGAGACATCCTGTCAAAATCAAAGGAAATCCTGGCAAAACAAACGAATTAGTCAAGACGTCCTCGAAATTCCTGCGCGCGGGACGCGGCAAGCGCGAGACATCCTCGGAATTCCTGCGAGCGGGACGTGAAAACAAGCATTTTGCTTGAGACATCCTCTGAATTCTGGCCCCCCACGAGGCCCCCGCTCGAGACATCCCCTAATTTTTCAAAACCAGTGTTTCGCTCGAGACGTCCTTAACAAATTATGAAAACGTTGCAAAACCAGCGTTTCGCTCGAAACATCCTTAACCAATGATACAAAAAAACAATCAGTTCGCTCGAGACGTCCTGCCAAAATTCAAGGGAATCATAGAAAAACAAACGAATTAGTCGAGACATCCTCTAAATTCCTGCGCGCGGGACGCGGCACGCGCGAGACATCCTCGGAATTCCTGCGCGCGGGGCGCTTTTCCGCGTCGCGGTCGGCTCTGCAAAACCAGCGTTTCGCTCGAGACATCCTCAACAAATTCTGAAAACAAGCGTTTCGCTCGAGACATCCCCAACTCTGCAAAATCAACGTTTCGCTTGAGACATCCTCAACAAGTTCTGAAAAACAAGCGTTTCGCTAGGGACATCCTCAAAAATAATTCCGCCGGCCCTCTTCCCGCACGTAATTTGTCGCAGAATAATTCCGCCGGCGCTCTTCCCGTCGATTCCGGGGGCAAACTTCGAAAAGAGAACCCTGGGCTCAAGCCCTTTCCGGGAAAAACAAGAGTTTCGCTCGAGACATCCTGAAATGTTTATTCGCCGGCCCTCTTCCCACTCGCTATTAATCGCAAAAGAAATCCGCCGACCCTCTTCCCGTCAAAACCGGGGGTAAACCTACTAGAAGAGAACCCTGGGCCTGAAGCCCTTTCCGGGAAAAGGTAGGGGGCGGCGGTGATTCGCCGTAGGCGTCTTCGATCCGCCGCCCCCTGTCGATTCATCGCAGGGGTGCCTGGCGTGCCGAATCCTATCGGTTTTGGTTTTGGCTCTTTTTCCAAAGGAACTCCCCCTGGGGCTCCGGCGCGTCCCGCCGGGGTCCCGGGAAGGATCTCAAAACCTGGTTGCAAAGGTTTTCCCTGCTCCAGACGGCTCCAAGAGTCGAAAACAAGCTGGTAAGCTTAGGTATGTGTTACGCTTTAAGCGTTGCCATATCCCAGGCTTTGGCTCATATCGCATGAGCAAGAGAGCAAGACGAAGCATGGGATCTGGAGTAAAGGATAGGATGGGCATCGTCAATGGAAAAGGTATTTTCCGATCTCAGATACAAGTCGTGCGCCTCGGTGAGGCACAATCACATATTTGGCCGGGCCCGGCTTGAGCCAGGCACGGCAGCGGTACATGCTCGATTTATACCTCGCCTTTAACCTTCTCCGTTTAAAGTCGGAGGGGGAGGAGACGAGCAGGCACCGCACTTCTACATTACGCGGAAAAACAGTGCTAAGCAGCAGCGGCTGCCTACAAGGCAAGGGCGCGCGAGTAGCCTCGCTACCGGCGAGTTTCCTCGCTACTAGAGCGCACCTGCACGCGGGTTTCCCCGCTAGCTCGGGAGGCAGGGCCGTCCTGAGACGACCTGCCCGCCCTATACGGTGTATGTTTCTTCAGCTCGTGCTTGAAGGATTGCTGGCCGGCCATTACTTGTAGGAGCAACGCGCGGTCAATGCTACCTTTGGTATGACCATCGGCAGTCATATCCCGCGTGTCACACCATTGAACGCTTTCAACGATTCCGCGCTCCATCATCTGGCGGATCCAGCTAATGTGCCCAAGCAGAGTACATTCTGTGGGCTTCTTCAGATCTTTGCTAGACAAAGACTTGAAGACAGACTCGGCATCAATAGTCAGAGTGACTTTGATACATAGACCACCCATTTCCAATATGTTCTTTAACTGTGTGGGGGTCAATGGTCCCGAGTGTAGCTCGTGGAGCGTTACAATGGTCGGGTAGCAGTCTTCCAAGTTGTGGGCTGCTGCCAGTGTTTCCGCAGAGTAGCTCGAACGCACCTGCAGTCGATGAGACTTGCAGTATGCGTCCACCAGGTGCACGACGGGTTTCCCCGCTTGCGTGTGGCCACGCCTTAGCAGGTTAGCCCCGCGGATACCATAGCCTTTGACTTCGTCGTCTTCATCTCCATTGAGACGGCGATAGCCAGAATCGCTATGCAGGTCAACTTCTCCTGTTGGAGTCATAGCTTGATACACGATCTTCTTCGGACCTGCCTGTAGTTTCCTGGTAACCGCGTTTAGTCGTCGTACCTGGATGTTTGTCGGTTCCTGGATACGTTGTAGTGAGACAACATAGACCATCAGCCATACCTGCGTGATCAACGCATAGGCTAGAGCGCCACGAAGACTGACGAACATGTCAGAAATCGTCTTTGTCGCTTTGCTCTCAGGATCAGCTCCTGTGAGTTCTGGATGTGTGATAGGACGGAGCTGTTTGATGTATTCGTCCTGATCAAGAGTGACGCTCCCATCATCGGTCTTGTTGTACCGAACGGCACAGTTTGTGTATGTATGCTTGTTCAGTTTGCACTTTCCAAACGTATCTTCAACACACTTGACATACTTGTCAATAGCATCTTCCTTCCCGGTCATATTGATGTCATCAACGTGTTTGGCTGTCAAGAGGTTTGGGCTCATCTCGAACTCTTCGTCGTATGAAGTAGGCTGTGGCCCAAAGCTCCTAGTGATGGACCTGAGCTTCAACGAGAATGCCCTGGGAGCATCCTTCGTGCCCGTCCCCGGCTTCAGACACCGAAG
The DNA here is from genome assembly GCA_963575745.1 of Prorocentrum cordatum. Classification (NCBI taxonomy): domain Eukaryota; class Dinophyceae; order Prorocentrales; family Prorocentraceae; genus Prorocentrum; species Prorocentrum cordatum. The sequence continues at coordinate 39,635 of CAUYUJ010019241.1, read as the reverse complement.
ACAATGCTTTGATTCGTCGCATGACTCAAAGCCTGGCAGTGTGCGAAGGACAGCTGCTGACCCAGGAGGTAGTGTGAAGCACACCACGCGCTCTTTCTCGCCCGTTGCCGCGGCAAGCTCGCTATAGGTCAGTCCCTTCAAGAAAGCCATATTGATGTCCAGGGAAGCGATGATCCAAGCTTTGTTGCATGCAGCAGAACTTGCGAGCAGTCTCTGGCTTGACCTCCTTGCCGTGCCAGAGAAGGTTTCGACATCAAAGGCTTCAAGGTCCATGAAGCCACGGAGTACCAAGCGTAACCTGATCGTCCTTTCCATTTCGCCCTTTTCGTTCTTGACAAACTTCCATTTGTATACGTAGCGTGAAGTCATGATGTTAGACGCTTTGCTCAAGTCAGTCATCTGGAAGCATTTGTTGTCAAGCCAAGTCTTCAATTCTGTGTAAAGGGCTTTGGAAACTTTGACCGGATTTGCTTGGACGTCGGCCTTCGTGAGTAGATCGTCTTCCTTGACGACCACGGCACGTTTGGAAGCAGCACTAACGTATACTCGCATAGTTGTGACGCTGCTGTCATCCAACAATCGGTGTTGCTGCTCGGACAGGACGACTTTGGACATGTCTGCTGTGAAGCAGAGCTCGATGTACTTCCCGTGCTCATCGGAGTCCAGATCATATTTACTGTCCGGATCCGTGGAGCATAAAGGAACGTAGTAAGAAGTGTCCATGTCGTATCCTGGCGGGTGACCCCGCTCCGGCAAGTGGCCTTGCACATCTTCACAGGTCGTAGAGACTAACACACACTGTGTGTCTGTCATGTATGTGGGAACTGCATGCATGACTTCTTCTGTGTCAGCTTCAAGGAGTGTTCTGTCATCCATCAGTTCAGCATACCACGACTTCAAGACAAAGGCATCCAGATCTTCTTCTGTTTCCTCTATGATGGTCGGGAGCCGACCATCGTTCTCCGTAGGAGGCTCCTCAGGAGCAGCTGCTGGAGGTGACTCGCTTGGTGGTGGACCATCAGCGAGTTCCTCAAACTTAGTGAGGTCTCGGTCAAATCCAGCAGACGGCTTCCTGGATTTAAGACACTGGATGATGCGTGAGTGTGTAGATCCTGTGATGTCATAGATGTTCAAGGCAGTGCCATCAGCTTCATAGTAATGAAAACCAGGGGTCACATCATTATCATAGTGCACTAGTGTACAGCTGTCTGCATAGGGTGCAGCAGGCAACTTCGTCAGGCTCTTGGCAAGTCGTACAGCAACAACGTTTTCAATACGAAAGTAGTTGCGTATGAGGTACTGAAGAGCCAAGTGCACCTTAGGCGAAAGTCGGCTCGCAGCAGTCATCTGCAGCCGACCCTGTTTCGCTGGTAGATATCCGAAAGTCATGGCGGGTTTCCCCGCTGGCAGACCGGCAATAAAGGCCAATACTGTCCGAAGGGCCGTATTGTCCGATCCTATCTCGCGGACCATAAGTGCTTCGATGTACAGCGTGTGTCGTGTGTCAGGATACTGTACTCGCACCTCGCGACTGCCGACCTTCACGATGACCTGGCCTCGGTCAGGTTCGTTGCGGATGACCGGGTATGGACCACTCCATCCACCCCAGTCGTCTTTCGTGGTGGTCGGGCGATGATAGTCCACGAGATCTCCCTCTTTGTAGTGAAATTCACCCGTAGCAGTAGTCTTCGTACGGAGAGCCCTGTTCGTCTTGGCAACCGCAGTGGCCTGCGTGATTGCCTCCAGACTAACCCTCCTGATTGTTTCCTCCCTTGTGTGATCTGATGATTCAGCGGACTGATCATGATCCAAGACAGGGAAATCGGGAAGCATAGCTGGTTGTCTGCCATACAGCGCATTGTACGGAGACACTTCATTGTAGAAGGTAAATGCGTTGCTGGCAAACAAGGCTTCATGTAAAAGACGAGTGAAATTCAGAGGAATATTTAATCTATTCAATTCTTCTCCCATCACGTGTATGAGGTGTCGCAGGATGCCGTTCCTAGCTTCGATAGTCGTGGCGTGTTGGCCACGCGCTCGGATACGAAGCTCTGTTCCCTTAGCCTTGAGGATGGCCTTTGCTGTATCGTTATTCAGTGCTCCTTCCCCATCGGAGTATAAGATTTTAGCAGGGCCGTGTTGCATCCAAGTTGTGTGATAGGCATCGAGAACAGTATGCATGGTCTTATCAGGAATCTCTGTGCCAGCTGCCCAGCGAATACAACGGTCGATGATGTGAAAAACAATATGTTCCTGTTTGTAAAAGAAAAGATCACATTCGACTTCCTCGTTGAAACGTCCTGGCAGTGACACAGAAGGCATCACCGTGTTGCCTGGTTTGTCCCAGGCTCGACATTCTCTACACGAGTCGCAAATGCCTTTGATCAGACTCAAACGGGTTTCACCCAGACCAACCTTAGTTAGAATCATCCGCATTTTTGGCTCCTTGGCATGAAACCATCTCAAGTGGAGTTTGCGGAGTTCTCGCTGCACTACAGCTGGGTCAAAGCTGCGCAGGTTTTGGAGGCTGAGCTGAACGTCGAAGCGAGTCCAATCAGGGAGCCTTGGCCTTGGCCTCGGCTCTGCTTGAGGCTGCGGCGGTGGTGGAGGATCTCCTCCCTCCATGCGTCCGCGCCTTGCTGCAACTTGTGGCAGTCTACGGTGATCGTCAGAGCTGCCAGCGCCAGTGTTGCCACCATTAGCCCCTTCGGCTCTGGTGATGTCATGGCTGCTGGCGCCTGCGGTTGGATCGCCCTCGCCAGGCCGTGGCGGCCTAGGCGCGCGTATGCGCGCTCTCGCGGCCGGCGCCGCTTTTGCGGCTGGCGCCGCTTCTGCGGCTGGAGCCGCTTCCGCGGCTGGCGCCGCAGGAGCGGCTTGCCCCGCCGGGCGCGGCTGGCCAAAGTTATCTGGCAGCTTCCATTTTTCGGCGAATCTGCATTGGCCAGATATCTTGGTGTGGTGAGGATTACTCTTCTGATATTCCTTCTTACAGCTTGGACAGTCCCAGTAGTATGGTTCAACATCATACCACCGACACATCTTCGGATCCCTGCTGTGCTTTGGTGATTGCTTGTAGTTGTTGTCCACACAGCCATGACACCCAAGACCGCCAGGTGGTGGTCGCCAGATTTCTCCGTTTGGGTGTCTCCGGATTGTTGGGTCGTCCAAGTCGTAGCCAGCACTGTTTGTTACGAACGCATAGCTGCGTTCGCGATTCGCGAATGGATCGCGACCGTAAGCAAACAGATCTTTGGCGATTTGCACCGCATCAACGATCAGTGACTGCATTCTGTAGGTATACTGTGCCGCCCTTGCTAGTTCTTTGTTGCAAGCATTGGCGTGCACATGATTACCTGGACAACGCTTGCCTCTGAAAGGTGCCAACAACTCTTCTTTGTTTGCCATCATCTGTGTTGGCTTGCGGATGTATTGTCCAAATGAATCTTTGAGACCAGTCGTGCACTGATCAATAATCGTTTGGCAAGTGACCTTGCGTTGTGCCAGTTCCTTCCATGGCTGGATCTCATCCACCCACGTGCCCATTGGTTGTTCCCTGAGAAAGAAACGTCTTAGGTCGTCTTGTAATAGAGCGACTGTTCCACAGAACGTGATGTGAGGCAGGTCCTCTTTGTGGTGTTTAAGCCACGTATCATGATTGACCTGTGCATTGAAATAGGAAGGAAGTCCAGTAGTTCTGCAGCTTGGCTGCAGAATCGTGATCTTGACAAAGCAAGTCTTGAGGTAGTGGAGGACTGCTCTTTGTACTTCCGAGTTTCCAAGGTCAACCATAGATATCTTGTCAAGGTTCCCGCCTGACGAGAGTCCCCTCTTGAAGGCTAATATGGATATACCACCCTTGCCCCCACATAATTCAAGCATGTCCACTTGATTGTTTCTGCCGTAGCATAATGACTGGACCATCGAGAAGACATCAGCATGTGAGTCAGCGGGTTGCCCCGCCGGTAACATCATGAAGATGTCCTCTGATTCGCTGTCCGAGTCCGAGTCGTCAAGAGGAACGTCGTTGAAATATGTGGAGCAGTCAAGCCCTTTGAGGTCCTCTCCACAGTCGTCGTTACCGTCTTCCACTTTCTTCGGGACTTTCTTCGGTTTGATGCCGGCTTCTTTGTCAGCTTTCTGCTTTTCTTTCTGTTTTATCCTGGCATCAGTGGGCAACGCAGTTTCCGCGGAGAGATCCGCTGCGGAGGAATCCGCTGTTAAGTCAGGAAATGGCGGAATTTCAGGAAGGTTGTTGGTGGGTCGCGTTTGGCAACGCTCAATCGAAGGGGGAGGAGATCGATCGTCGTCGACGATCGTCACACGCTTTGGGCGTGGCCTTCGCGACTCACCGTCGCCATGAAGAACTGGAGCCGGAGGCTCCCAGTATAGCCGAGTACTGATGTTTGTAACCCCATCAGGTAATGGAGCTACATAATTGTACCCAGTTGGCTGATCCTGGATTCTGATATCTTGAACGATCTTATTCGTGTCCAGGTCGGTCGTGACTCTACGAACAACATGGTCCCATTGAGGGCCCTTTTGTGGACATTGGACGTAGTGTCTGACCTTTTTGTCAACGCGAGTACACACACTGAGGTGTACCGCACTCCGCTCATTCCTGATCATGTTGGCTTTATCGAGTTGATCAAGGAAGCGTGCAATAATGATAGCCAAAGTTTTATACCGAAACTCGGCACGTTGCTGATCTTGGCCATACCAATCCAAATCATGCTCCTTGTGTGAGCCACAAGTACATTTCCATAAGTTTATCGGTATATGAGGACAAGATGTAGCAACTTGTATATAAGAACCACTGGGATATTTACTGGATCGGTCAAACTTGATACCGAAATGACAGAGTCTCATTCGTATAATGCTTAGCTTCAAATCTTCGATAACATCTTTGATCGGACCCTGTTTCCAGAAATACCCGGGTGGCCCCAGGATAACTATCTGCATTCTCAGAGCACGCGCTTTGATCAGGAGATTTTGTATACGTTGATAATGTGGTCCCGCCCTCTTTCCTGGAGTACGAACGTACCAATCAGAGGGTGTGGCCACCCACAACATATTGTAGTCTCCTGCCAACAAATTTCCCAAATACTGTGTTCCAGTTGAAGTCATTACCTCATTATGGGTAATCCGGTCGCATATATATCCACGGGTTCGGAGTTCAGCGCAAGCTGTGCGAATATCTTCGATGACAAGACATTTTGAATGATATTTTTCCTCTCGGGCCTCAGCGCGGCCAACGTATGTAGCGAGGAGGCCGGTATTCGGCTTCTCTTCGCAAGCGAGCGCCGCCGGCGCGCCCGCCTGCCCCCGTCAGCGGCGGTCGTGTGACCACGTTGCCGTCTGACTCGGAGGCATGCTGTTAGCGGATGGCTCCGCAGGAGTCGCTGGTGCGGCTACGCTCACGATCTCCACGCGGGTTGGCCCCGCAGAGTCCGACGAACCTCCGCCCGTGTAGCTTGGTGGTGGTGGCGGTGACGCGGGTGGCCCCGCTTGGTCCTCAGGTGTCCATTTATTCACCGCCTCCTGGACTGCCCAGAATATCTTAGACTTCAGGGCATCCTTCATATGTGGCCAGGTCCCTTCGGGACACTGTTGGCCCTCCCACCAGCTGTTCAGCGTCCTGTCCACGATCAAACGGGTCGTGTCTTCCAGGAGCTGCTTGTCGAGGTACGGCTCGACAATGTACGTATCGGTCGTGACGGTCATGGACTGTCCCGTCGCGGGTGGCCCCGCTGTTGCTTCGGCGGGTGGCCCCGCATTTGCTCCAGCGGGTGGCCCCGCACTGACGGGGTCCTCTTCGTTCTCCGTCTCGGTATAGCCATCTCGACTGCTGCGGATTGTGAAGGTGTTCGTGACCGTCTGGCTTTTAGCCCCGTCATACAAACCGCAGGGAATCGCGAGATGTCCCGAGGGAGTTTTCTTCGCCTTCAGGACCTTGGCGCCCCTTCCCAGCTTCAGGGTGTAGTCACCGCTGGGGAAGATAACCTTCTGGTAGCCTGGCTTCAGCACGATGATCGTGTCACGTGCTTCCATGGCTCCTAGGCCCCAGATGGCCGGGAGATTGGCACCCGAGCCTTCTGCGATGTTGGAGGCATACTCCTCGATACGGGGGCTTGCCTCATTGGCATATTGTACCCCGATCTTGAAGTTGCCCATCTTCCGACATATCGCAGCGCCCTCACCAACACCATTGATGTAGAGGGTCTTGCTCAGGGTGCATATGGCAGGTCTATGATTGTACCTGGCCATAATCTCCTGGAAGGTTCGCGCCGTATTGGATCCAATGATGTTCACGTTGGACCCAATGTCTAGCATGAACGAGATGCAGGGCATAACGTCTTCGTCAGGGAAGAATGTCCCATTTCGCGCTGCCAGGGCCATTGTACCATGGTCATTGGTGTGGTACGTGATCTGCGAACCGAGTGTACCTTTCAACAGGCGCTGTTCAAGCACCCATTGGCTCATGGTTAGCTCGGTGCACCACATCTGCTCATATTGGCGGCGCTCCTCCACGGTAATTGGTTCCTGTTCAAGAACCCAATAATTCGCAGATAGTGTGGACATCCATTCACCTCCTGGCGGCAGCGTGTCCGTGTCGTCACGTGCATAGGTCAGCCCTTCTGTATCGATCATGAATGTGGTATGGAACTGGGCTGCCTCCGCGCTCTCAGCGCTTGCCCGGCTCCTAGCGCTGACCGGGCTTGCCACGCGCGAGGTCCTGGTTGATCCAGTTGGCCTTCGAGTCCCGCCTCCGCTCCTGCCACTCCGCCTGATGTTGGCCTCCATTGCCCTCAGGAATCCTGGATTTGGAGGTCCATTTGCGGGTGGCCCCGCTTTGGCGGCGGGAGCCGCTTCAGCGGGTGGCCCCGCAGCTGGGGGCTCCTGCGCTCGAAGCGTAGGCAGGATTGGCATCTGGATGCCTTGCTCTGGCGCTGGCCAGGGGTATGCCTGTGCAGCTGGGGCACGTGCGGATGGCTCCGCCGATTGCGCGGCTCGAGCTTCCAGTGCCTCCACTGCTTCACGTAGCCGACGCATTTCCCGGGCATCTGCCACGTACCTTTCCTGCTGGCGCGCTTGTTCCGATTCAGCGTCGCGCTGTCCAGCATACGGGAAGTGTGCTATAACTATGCCCGGCCCACGACATACAGCGCAGGGGGCCTCATTCGGCGCACCTGGCCGCTGATTGCGGACGTGCTGCTGTGCAACACGATCCCAGCATATATCGTGAAAGAAGTGCCCACACGCCAGTCTCCACACTGTAGTGCCCATCTCGTAGTTGTCCATACAGATTGGGCACTGTGTGAAGTTGTAGTCTGAAATGACTGGAGCAGGCACGTCTGGGCGAGTCCGAGCTTGGCGCTCGAAAGTGGTTTCGCCCTCCCGATATGGCGTCGGTGGCGGCCGTCTATCTGGCCGTTCAGCGGGTGGCCCCGCGTCTGCGGGTGTCCCCGCTTGGGTCTCACGCTCAATCCTTCTCTGGATCGCGCGTTGTTGGCGCAGCCTGGTGTTGTCCCGAGCCTGCTGCCTAGATGCCAGTATCGCTTGCTGCGTGTTGTGCACGTCGCGGATGTAGTCTGGCATGCTGCCCATAGCGGCTGGCACCGCGAGACCAGCTGGCTGAACTACGGTCTCGGGGTCCGTCGGCGTGGGCATGTAGGCGTAGTGCGGCATAGACTGCGCATCGACCGCTCGTGTAAACTGCAAACGAAACATCTCATTGGCTAAATTCCGAGTGTATTCGTTCGCAGGTGGCCCCGCAATCATAGGAGTGTCATTCATCTGCGCGTAGTACTCCGGGTACATCGGCGCGTCCATGGCCTGTGCCTCTGCTGGTCCATGATTGTCCCATCCATATATTGGGTGTGATGCTATTCCTGGAATAAACACCTGTCGATATGGATTCGTGGGATCAGCATTTGGAGCATCTTCAGAAGTCCAGCTCCAGAGAGGCCGAAAGTCGCCATGATTCGTAACATCTATGTTGCGGTTCCGCAACAGGCTGGGCACTCTATCAGCTTGTTGCTGCAGAAAAGTAGCCTGTGCTCTTAAGTTGGCTGCCCGACGTTCGTAGTCTGAACCTTGCTGTCCGTCAGCGGGTGGCCCCGCATGTGCGGGTGGCTCCGCAGGCGTTCGCTCGGCGGGTGACCCCGCAGCCACTCCTCCTTCACTACCCCTCGGAGTGCCAAAGGGAGTGGTTGCTTGGAGAGCTGCTGCGAGTGCCGGATTACCGCGAATCGCCTGGAGTCTTTGCCACAAGCTGTTCTCGCTCGTTTCAGACGGCGGAGTCCGAAACGGCGAGCCACCATCTGAGCCGCCCATAGGGACAAACCTCGCACCTCCAGCCTGCTGCGGAGGGCGTTGTGGCTGTGGTCCTAGGACGCCTGGTGGCCCCGCAGGAGTGCGCAGGTTCCTCTGCTGTGCGTCTTGGATACCTGTATGCACTGCCCACGGGTCAGCACGATATAGCTGATCGGTCAGTCCAGAAACGTCGGCTGGTGTCAAGTAGCTGTTGAGGGCCTGGACCCATGCCTGCTGATCCGGCCTCCAAGGAGATGCTACCGTTGCTACTGGTGTGACCACTTGTTGCCATGAACCGTCCGAGGTGTCTACCGCGGGTGTCCCCGCACCTGCGGGTGGCCCCGCTTCAGGCATGACCTCGTCTTCCTGGGCATTCATCATGAGGACTGTCTGTGTGTCGTACGGTCGTGGAGCAACATCTTGCTCGGTCATGATCAAATTGAATGGGCGACCGTCCGTCTTAGTCCAGCCCTTTAGGTACATGGCGTGATCTTCCATTACACCCAGAGTTCTGTCACATAATTTAAGTGGCAGGTAGTCATCGGTGCGAATCCTGTCCGCGGGTTGGCCCCGCCTCCGCGACTTGTCATAAGCCAGCGGATTGCTCCAGGCTTCACCGACCCGATATTTCGCAATGCTCACAATCTGGAGGATATGATCGGGCGGTATACGGCCGTCGTGGCCCCGTGTCATGACGATGTCATTTGCTGACCTCCATATGGAAAAGCCACTGGACAGCATCTTGTTGATGCTGCAGAATATGAGCACCTCCGAGTCAGGACGGATGCCCGATTGAATCCTCGGGTCGCCCGGGAGGTAGGGGCAGCCGTGTACAAATTGGCGCCCCCCCTTCCTTTTAGGGTTGTCCTGTGCGAGGCATGAAAGGCCATTAGCAAGGATGTCCTTGACATACTCCCACTGTGTCCCGTGGATGAAATATACTGGGTCGTCTGGTTCTTTCATCCATGTTGTGATCGGCTTGTAAAGCGACTCGGGACAGTGGATGCCTGGGCTGCTGTGGCCGTTCGTGGCTCTGATGAAGTACTGTGGCCTGCGTGCCGTTGGTCGAAACCTGGGAGGCAGCAGCATGCTGTCATCAACGCGCTTCATCTGGAGCCTGCCCTTCTGCATGCCGTGATGGTCAATCATCTCACAGCAGTTTAGCAGCACCCAATACACGTATGACGTGTGGGGCCTGCCCTTGATCAGCACCTCGTGCATTTCACGATAGCCTTTCCACTGATCATTTTCAGTCCAGTTTGTCAGCAAATCGTCAACAACAACCCAGCCATCGTATGGATCGAAAGTGCTAATCTTTTCGAAGTGTCGGCTGAATCCGTCCTTCCAATACGGACTATGGCGTAGGGCTGTAGAGAACCATGTTGACACCTTGGTCATTTGCCCATCGCGCGGCAGAGTCGGATCCATGCCGAACCTCTCCATGACCTTCATGAGCTCTGCCTTATGCTGTGCGACGCGCAATGGCGGCCTGTCTCGCAACATATTTCCCACGGCTTGTTGCTCACGTTCCCAGTCGTTGCGGCACTCGAAGTTACGACGATCAGGGCAATTAATGACCTCGTATCGGTCTGTATCGTCTCGAGTGACTCGTGGGTTTATGGTGCGCTTCGGGCCTTTGCCTTCAATGCCTTGCCAATATTCCATGGCTCCCAGAGGGATGTTCCTAAGAACAGACATTACTGGCTGCCAGCGCGCGGGTGGCCCCGCTAACGCAGCTGGCGGCGCTTTAACGGGTGGCCCCGCTAATGCAGCTGGCGCCGCTTTAATGGGTGGCCCTGCAGAACCTGCGGCTGACGAGGCAGCTCCAGCGGATGACTCCGCGCCAGGGTGCGGGTGACCTTGGTCAGCCACTGCATCGTCGGCTTGTTTCTGTCGGTCGCCAAATTCTTTGAGGGCTCTGAAGCGTTCTTCTCTTGAAAGAGTGCTTTCTGCGGGTGTCCCCGCTGCTGCAGCTGGCGCCGCTTTAGCGGGTGGCCCCGCAGAGCCCTTGTCCTCCTTAGCTTTGGCGGCTGCTTCTGCCCGCACCGACCTCATCCCAGCTTCGGGCTTCGGCTGTGCTTTCATTCGTGCCGAACCTGGTCGTGGTGCAAGGCGCGGCTGATGCAGAGTTGGAGTCCAGTCACCTCGGAAGGCTGCCTTAGGCTGATTGCGAGCTTCGTCCTTGACATCGCCTTGGGCAGCCGGTGGCATCGGGGTCGATGGTCCAGCAAAAGCCTTCCTCCTCTCCGTCACGGACAGACCGGGAGGATCTTCCAGCTCAAGGTCGTCCGTCTTGGCGATCCCTCTGGCCTTCGCCCGCCCCTGTGTGCCTTCGGGGCTCCTGGACGGGTGCCTCTTCGCAGGAGTCGGTGAAGACGAGGAGTCGGCTTCAGGTCTTGGAGGTGGTCTGCTGCCCTTGCCTGGTTGTGGACCAGGAGGGTCTTTAGGAGGGCCTTCTGGCTGGCCATGATCATGGGTGATCTGCCTCATCTGGTCGATGTCGGCAGTACCTTTTATGGCCAGCTTGTACTTGCCATTTTCGTGGCGGTGAATTACCCTCGTGCAAAACCACTTCTGCGCCGAGGAGCTGTAGTACCAACAGGCGCATCCATCAGGGAATGGATTCTCTGAGCCGTCTTCCGCCGCCCATTCTTCATTCAGTTCGGTGTGGTCAGTGCCGGCGGCGGACCCGGCAGCAGATGCAACAGCTATCCAATCTTCGTCCGCGGACCCAGCGGCTGGCGCCGCGTCTGCGGGTGACCCCGCTTCTTTGCTGGATCCTGCGGGTGACCCCGCCTCTTTATGGAATCGGCGGTTCCATTCCTTGAGGCGATGGTCATTGGGAAGCTGTACCCAATTTTCCCTGACAGTGTTGGCAACCTCTTCGGTCATAGGGACGCGATCGGCTTCTGTGATGCGCTTTCCTCCTCCAGGGACCTCCTTGTTAGGATCATGGACGTTGCCAGCGTCATCTCCATGAGACCAATTCCACGGGGTCTCACCGTGATGAGGACTCCTGGAGGGGCGGTCCATTGGACAACTGCGCATGTGACCTTTGAAGGGCTCGCACTGACATACTTGTTTTCTGTATGTCTTGCGATCTTTGATGATCTCCTGTTTCTTAGCCCTTTTGTCCCAAGCCTCTGGCGTTTTGGTCTTGCCACCCTTGGTACGTATTATCATGCCAGTTTCGTCCCTTTTGGTGCAGTATTCCTTAGAATACCAGTGGCGGATCACGTCCATCGAGTAGCCGGGGTACCAATTGATGTACCAATCCGGCACGTACTGAGCGGATACACCAACGGAGTGCTCCGTACTGTACGGGTAGCCCGATGCATCATGTGTAGGGCGTCGGGGAGCTGAACGGCTCCTCCTGCGGGCTGGCCCCGCTGACGCACTACCACGTTCCATGGGCCTTTGATCGTCATGCTCTGAGTCTCGGGGAGGCGATGGTCGTCTGTCCCTCTTGGCATAGCGCATGTCCTCCGAGTCCTCTGAGCTGTCCTGGACCATGAATACGTGCTGATACGGGCTCCTGAAGTACCCGATGTCGTTTAGCTGCTCCATCGTGAGGTCGTTGAGGTCCATCTGGTCGCAGCCCTGCATAAATACATCCATAGACCAAGCGGGTGGCCCCGCTGCTGCGGCTGGCGTCACTTCGGCGGGTGACCCCGCTAGAGCCTGGAGTGCTGTCAGCATCTGAGGTGCCGACATGTCCGAATCCAGGTATGGACGCAGCCGTGCGGCCCCTGGGCGCGACAGCAGGTCGTTCATGGTTATCTGCTGATGTGCTGGCGCACTCAGGAGCCGGATTGCTTCTGCGACCTGCTCTTGGAGCATGTCCTTATAGTCCTCTTCGGCCTCTTCGGAGTCAGAATACGCGGGATGGCCCCGCATTTCGTCATCAGCGTCTCCCGCTTCCGAGCCAGCTCGCGGAAGATCTGGCAGCAACGGCATGCCAATCACCTGCGGTGCCAGCGCGGCGGTGAGCTCTTCCTCGGTCGCCGGGACGGTCTCAGCTTCGGAGATCTCGTCGTCGGCGGGTGGCCCCGCTGGAAGACCGAACCAAGCATTGAACGCGACCTCGTCGACTTCGTCCCAGCCGTGGAACTCGTCGAAGAGGGTCACTGCGTAGTCTTCCAGGGCTACGGTCACTTCAGCGTAGCGGGCCATCACGTAGTACGTGGAGGAGCCCGCGGCGGGAGCCGCTTCTGGATTGACGTAAAACTCGTAGTCAATGTAGTCTATGTCATCCATAAAAGAATTTTGAGCCAAATGTACGGATCCCTTTCCTTTCCCTTTCGGGCATTGATCGCGCAAGTGCTCTGTGCTGCCGCATGTATGACACTTCATAGTATTGCCAGAAGCGTCCCTAGGGTTGCCCCTCCGCCCTTTTCCCTTACCGGAGGTCCGCCTGTGACCTCGACCCTTGCCTCCGATAAGAACTTCCTCAAAGACTATATCAGTTAAGGACGTGAGGAAAGCAGTAATACCCCTACCATGCATACGGCGTCTGCGACCCCCTTTGCCACGACCCTTTCCATATCGTTTGAAATGTCGGCGTACTGCACGTCTCACTTTTCTGACTGGTTTCTTCATAAAGCGCCTCCAACGGCGTTTTGATTTGCGATAGGCCATAAAAGCGGCTTCCGCTCTTTGTTGTTCAGAAAGGTGAGTGTCATCCGCTGGATAGTCATTACCAGCAGAGACTATGCCATTGTGCTCATCGTCAGATGAGGTGTCTGTGTCAGTGCCAGATTCAAACGGTGAGGGTGGCTGAGACCCTTGAGCGGATGACTCCGCTTGGCCCCAGAGGGTTGTGCCCGAGGGCGGGCTTGCAGTGTAGGCGGCGCCTGGCGAGTAGTTCGACCAGGCGTTCGCCTCAGCTGCCTCTGCCGATGCCTGGCCGGTCTGCCCTAAGAAGGCAGTGGCCTCGTTGGGCATATCGGCTGGGTCAGCCCAGGGACTTGGCTCGCCAGGACCAGCGGGTGACCCCGCAGTCGTGGCGTAGACACCTGCATGTGAGTGGTGCCCTGTGAAGATACCCGCAATGTTGCCAGGAGAGCGCTCGGCAACATGTCCGTAGTTCCTCATCCTGGTCAGCAGCCTGTCATAGTCTGCTTGTGTTCTGGGCATCTGATGATTAAAAGGCTCCAGCAGGTGTTGGGCTCGTGACGCGCCAACGCCTAACGCTCTGAAGAGAATCAGCGTTAGGATCTGAAAGTTGGGGATGACAAAGCCAACAGAGTTAGCCTCGTCACGGGCCATCTCGAATCGAGCTAATACTGAGTCGATTCGCTCGCCCCTTTCGACGCGGAAGTCGATAAGGGCAGTGCCAGAGTTGAGCTGGCGCTCATCTTCCAGATTTTCAAATTTGGTGCTCAGTAGGTACAGTATATATGTGACTGCATCCGTTGGCTGTCCATTGACAGTTACACCATAGTTGATGATCTGGGAGGGGACCTGCATGGCGATACGACGAGCAAGACCTTGAAGGCCTCGTTGTAGTGCTGCAGCTTGTTGTGGTGGCGTCATATTGCCGCTCGTTACGTTTATCCATGCATGTACTTCGCGAACGTATTCGCGAAAAGGCGTAGTACCGGCAGGGTCCCATGAAGGGCCAGTAGTACGCGTGTCGTCCATCCCCTGCCGCATGTATCCCACAGCACATCCCATTATTACCCACAGAATGCCGAAGATAGTTATCTTAATCCAGTGCATGTGCATTTCGGCTTCGGTGATTGGTTTAGGCTGTGGTTTGTCAGGCTCTGGCGTAGTAGCCGTGAGGCGCCTGACTGGCACGGGATGCAGGTGGCCCCGCTGCGGGTAGCCCCGCAGGGTGACCACGTTCTCGATCGAGTTGCCGATTGGCATCTGGTGGAAGTCGAGAGTGAAGTAGCGCAGTGAAGTAGGAGAGAGCGTCTCGAGTTCGCGGGTTGCCCCGCTAGCTCGATCGCGGACTGGCTCCGCTCCTCGCAGAGCCGGCGCAACATGGTATTCCACCGTAGTAGTAGTCCACCAAGTTGTGCCGTGGATTACAGGAATCAGAGCGAGAGCCAGCCACACGAGAGTGTAGCCAGCTCCGCTACCAAGTCGAAAACAAGCTGGTAAGCTTAGGTATGTGTTACGCTTTAAGCGTTGCCATATCCCAGGCTTTGGCTCATATCGCATGAGCAAGAGAGCAAGACGAAGCATGGGATCTGGAGTAAAAGATAGGATGGGCATCGTCAATGGAAAAGGTATTTTCCGATCTCAGATACAAGTCGTGCGCCTCGGTGAGGCACAATCACATATTTGGCCGGGCCCGGCTTGAGCCAGGCACGGCAGCGGTACATGCTCGATTTATACCTCGACTTTAACCTTCTCCGTTTAAAGTCCAAGACGGCCCAAGACGGTCTCCAAGATGCATCCAAGACGGCCAAGATGGCCTCCAAAACGGCTAAGATGGCTCCAAGATGCCTCCCGGACGAATCAAGATTCATCCAAGACGGCCTAAGATAGCCTCAAGATGGCCCCAGACGACCCAAAAGGCCTCCAAGACGGCCCAAGGGGCCTCCAAGAGGTCCTCCAGGAAGGCCCGACGAGGCCAAAATCAATGATTTTCCGTTGGTTTTGGGGGGATTTTGGTATTTGCGCCTTTTCGGCTTTCCGACGGCCCAAGGCGGCCCAAGAGGCTCCCAAGATCGCCCCAAGATCGCTCAAGAGGCCTCCAAAATGGCCCCATGACGGCCCAAGACGCCCCCAAGACCGCCCCAAGAGGGCCCGAAGACGACCCAGGAGGCCTCCAAGACGCCCAAGATGGCCTCCAAGACAGCTCTAAAGCACCCCAAGAGGGCCCCAAGTCGGCCAGAAAGGCCCCCCAAGCGGCTTCTGACTTCGTCAGACGGGCCAGGAGCCCACCGAGATGGCCGAAGTTGGCTCGAAGCTGGCCCAAGACAGCCCAAGAGGCCTCCAAGAGGGCCTCCAGGAAGGCCCGAAAAGGCCAAAAACATTGCTTCGTTTCGGCCTTCCGACGGCCCGATACTGCCCAAGAGCCCCCAAAGAGGCCTCCATGATGGCCCCAGAACGGCCCAAGAGGCCCCCAAGACGGCCCCAAGAGGCCCCCAAGACGGCACAGGAGGCCTTTAAGACGCCCAAGATGGCCTCCAAGACGGCCCTGGAGCATTCCAAGAGGGCCCCAAGTGCGTCGGACAGGCCAGGGGCCCACCAAGACGGCCGAAGATGGCTCTAAGATGGCCCTAGACGGCTCAAGAGGCCTCCAAGAGGGCCTCCAGGAAGGCCCGAAAAGGCCCACATCAGTGATTTCCGACGAGTATTTGAAGGATTGTGGCATTTGTTTTTTTTTCTGCCTTCCGACGGCCCGAGACAACCAAGTGCCCCCAAATATCGCCCAAGAGGCCCAAGACGGCCCCAAGAGGCCCCCAAGACGGCCCACGAGCCCTCCAAGACGTCCTCCTAGAAGGCCCAAAAGGGTCAAAATGGCCTCCAGGCGGCCAGGATGACCTTCAAGATACCCACGTGTTCCCCGAAGGCTTTCCAAACCGATTCGGGGAACACATGGTCCGATAGCTTGGCAGGTCTGGCCTCAACGTTCGGCCACATAGGCGCTTCCACAAAGGCAGGGGGCGGCAGTGATTCGCCGTAGGCGTCTTCGATCCGCCGACCGCTGTTGATTCATCACAGGGGTGCCTGGCGTGCTGGACTTGTTACGGTTATGTTTTTTGGTTCCTTTTCCAAAAGAACTCCCCCTGGCGCTTCGGCCCGTCCCGCCGGGGCCCCCGCAAGACCCATAGGACGCCCAAGCCATCGCCCCATTCCCAACTGTTCCTCCAAGACTGCTCAAGATGGCCTCCAAGATGGCCACGTTGGCCCAAGATGGCCTCCAAGATGGTCCCAGATGGCTTCCGAGTCCGCCGAAGATGTTCCAAGACGGCCTCCAAGACGGCCTCAGAGAGTCCAAGATAACCCCAAGTTCGCCCAAGAAGCCTCCAAGACGCCTCCAAGAGGCTTCCAAGAGGTCCTCCAGGAGGGCCCGAAGAGGCCAAAATCATTAACTTTCTTTTGGTTTTTGAAGGATTTTGGAATTTGCTTCTTCTCGGCATTCCGACGGCTCAAGACGGACCAAGAGGCCCCCAAGATCGCCCAAGAGGCCCCCAAGACGGCCCAAGAGGCCTCCAACACGCCCAAGATGGCTGGCCTCCAAGACGCCCAAGATGGCCTCCCCGAAGCGCCCCAAGAGGGCCCCAAGTCGGCCCAGAAAGGCCCCCAAGACGGCTCCCGACGGCGTCAGACGTGCCAGGAACGAAGGTGGCCCGAAGCTGGCCCAAGACGGCCCAAGAGGCCTCCAAGAGGCCTCCAGGAAGGCCAGAAGAGGCCAACAACATGTATGTTCTATCGGTTTTGAAGGATTTTGGCGTTTGCTTCTTTTCGGCCTTCCGACGGCCCGAGACGGCCCAAGAGCCCCCAAAGATCGCCCAAAGATCGCCCAAGAGGCCTCGAAAATGGCCCCAGAACGGCCCAAGAGGCCCCCAAGACGGCCTAGGAGGCCTTTAAGACGCCCAAGATGGCCTCCAAGACGGCCCTGGAGCACCCCAAGAGGACCCCAAGTCGGCCCAAGGAGGCCCCCCAAACGGCTTCCGGCGGCGTCAGACGGACCAGGGGCCCACCAAGACGGCCGAACATGGCCCTATTTTTCCCCATATCCTAAGGATTGGGGTTCTTGTTATTACTCTGACGCCTCCCACTGCTCCTCCTTCCTCCCGCTCGCGCCTCCCTCCTCCCAGTGATAATCACCAGATAAGACAAGACAAGATAAGATACTACAAGATAAGATAAGATAGCACAAGATATGATAAGGTAAGATAAGATATATGACAAGGTAGGATAATAGATAAGATAAGACAGCCTATGGAGTAATAAGATAAGACAAGATATGGTGCGATAAGATGAGTTGATATAAGATAAGCTAAGACAAGATAAGAGATTTCAAGATAAGATAAGATAGATGGTAATAAAGGTAAGATAAGATAGGACTCGATAAGATAAGATGAGACTCACTCTCACTCAGACTCACTCACAGTCACATTCACTCACACTCACACTCTCTCATGATCACAAAACGCTGCCAGGGGCATCATTTGGGAGCCCCAAGGGGGAGCCACCCTGGCTGATCTCACGAGCCCGTTCGCGCCGATTTTGGTGGGACGTCTCAGCTAAAATTGCCGTTTGGCCTCCCCAACATGTCTCTCTTGAGAGCCTCATGGTCACAAAACGCTGCCAGGGGCATCATTTGGGAGCCCCAAGGGGGAGCCACCCTGGCTGATCTCACGAGCCCGTTCGCGCCGATTTTGGTGGGACGTCTCAGCTAGAATTGCCGTTTGGCCCCCCAACATGTTCTCTTGAGAGCCTCATGGTCACAAAACGCTGCCAGGGGCATCATTTGGGAGCCCCAAGGGGGAGCCACCCTGGCTGATCTCACGAGCCCGTTCGCGCCGATTTTGGTGGGACGTCTCAGCTAAAATTGCCGTTTGGCCTCCCCAACATGTCTCTCTTGAGAGCCTCATGGTCACAAAACGCTGCCAGGGGCATCATTTGGGAGCCCCAAGGGGGAGCCACCCTGGCTGATCTCACGAGCCCGTTCGCGCCGATTTTGGTGGGACGTCTCAGCTAGAATTGCCGTTTGGCGCCCCCAACATGTATCTCTTGAGAGCCTCATGGTCACAAAACGCTGCCAGGGGCATCATTTGGGAGCCCCAAGGGGGAGCCACCCTGGCTGATCTCACGAGCCCGTTCGCGCCGATTTTGGTGGGACGCCTCAGCTAGAATTGCCGTTTGGCGTCCCCAACATGTATCTCTTGAGAGCCTCATGGTCGCAAAACGCTGCCAGGGGCATCATTTGGGAGCCCCAAGGGGGAGCCACCCTGGCTGATCTCACGAGCCCGTTCGCGCCGATTTTGGTGGGACGCCTCAGCTAGAATTGCCGTTTGGCTCCCCAACATGTATCTCTTGAGAGCCTCATGGTCACAAAACGCTGCCAGGGGCATCATTTGGGAGCCCCAAGGGGGAGCCACCCTGGCTGATCTCACGAGCCCGTTCGCGCCGATTTTGGTGGGACGCCTCAGCTAGAATTGCCGTTTGGCGCATGTATCTCTTGAGAGCCTCATGGTCACAAAACGCTGCCAGGGGCATCATTTGGGAGCCCCAGGGGGGGTCCACCAGGGGCCTCTGCCAGGGGCAGCATTGCCGTTTGGCCAGGGGCTCCGCTATCTCTCAGAGCCTCATGGAGCCAGGGGCATCATTTGGGAGCCCCAGGGGGGTCCACCAGGGGCTTCATAGTCACCAAACGCTGCCAGGGGCAGCATTTTGGCTTCCCAAAGAGGAGTCGACCCAGGCCTCCTAGTCGCCAGACACTGCCAGGGGCACCATTGGGATTCAGACTCGCACCCAGACTCACTCATACACAAGCTCACTCACACTCAGATTCATTTCTTCAGAGTCAGGCACACACAGACGTACCCATACTCAGACTCACCCACACTCAGGCTCACCTAACCCAGACTCCGTCAGAAGCCAGTAGCGAAGAGAGCAGAGAGAGAGAGAGAGAGAGAGAGAGAGAGAGAGGAGAGAAGAGAGAGAGAGAGAGAGAGAGCGAGAGAGAGCGAGAGAGAGAGAGAGAGAGAGAGAGAGAGCGCGCGAGCGCGAGCGAGAGAGAGAGAGGAAGCTAGAGAGAGAGAGGGAGAGGAGAGAAGAGAGAGAGAAGAGAGAGAGAGCGTAGAGACAGAGAGAGAGAGAGAGGGAGTTGAGAGAGAGACAGGCGAGAGAGAGAGAGAGCTAGAGAGAGAGAGAGAGGAAGCGAGAGAGAGGGAGAGGAGAGAGAGAGAGAGAGAGAGAGAGGGGGAGTTGAGAGAGGAGACAGGCGAGAGAAAGAGAGAAGAGAGAAGAAAGAGAGAGAGAGAGAGGAGAGAATAGAGAAAAGAAAGAGAGAGAGATAGAGATAGAAGAGAGAGAGAGAGAGGAGAGAGAGAGAGAGAGAGAGAGAGAGAGAAAGTGGAGAGAGAGGGGGGGGGGATAGAGAGAGAGAGAGAAGAGAGAGAGAGAGAGAGAGAGAGAGAGAGAGAGAGAGAGAGAGAGAGAGAGAGAGAGAGAGAGAGAGAGAGAGAGAGAGAGAGCGAGAGACGAGAGAGAGAGAGAGAGCAGAGAGAGAGAGAGAGAGAGAGAGCGGGAGAGAGCGAGGGAGAGCGAGAGAGAGCGAGAGAGAGCGAGTGAGAGCGAGAGAGAGAGAGAGAGAGCGAGAGAGAGCGACAGAGAGCGAGAGAGAGCAAGAGAGAGCGAGAGAGCGAAAGAGAGAGAGAGAGAAGAGAGAGAGAGAGAGAGAGAGAGAGAGAGAGAGAGATAGAGAGAGAAAGAGAGAGAGAGAGAGAGAGAGAGAAGAGAAGAGAAGAGAAGAGAAGAGAAGAGAGAGAGCGAGAGAGAGAGAGAGAGGGAGAGTGAGAGAGAGAGGAGAGAGCAGAGAGAGAATAGAGAGAAGAGAGAGAGAGAGAGAGAGAGAGAGAGAGAGAGAGAGAGAGGCAGAGATAGAGGCAGAGAGAGAGAGGCACAGAGAGAGAGGCAGAGAGAGAGAGGCAGAGAGAGAGAGGCAGAGAGAGAGGCAGAGAGAGAGAGAGGCAGGGAAAGAGAGGCAGAGACAGAGAGAGGGCAGAGAGAGAGAGAGAGACAGAGAGAGCAGAGAGAGCAGAGAGAGAGGCAGCTCAGTCACACTTAAATCCAGATTCGTCCTCACCGAGTCCCACCACCAAGGGAGCGCCAGCAAGGAGATGCACATATGGGGGTCCCCACGCAGTGAATAATTTTTGGACATGAAGTACGAGGCGAAATATTAGCACCACGGTACAGGCCCCACAACGAGGTCATCCCTTTGCGGGTGCCGCCCCCTGCACCCCCGCAAAACTGGGCCGTCAAGACGAGAAACATCGTCACAAACTCCGGGCGGAGGGGGGCGGCCTGACCCCTCAATCGCGCGCCCGCGCAAACAGTTCTGACACCGCCAGAGATTGCGAGCGCCATAGGAGACGTGTGCCCACTCGTGGGGAGGACCCTGGGGCTCCTTGGGCTCGGGGGGCGGGGCAATCCAGGGGGCATCCGACAAATCAAGGCGGGGCCACCTGGGGGGGACATTGGCCGCCAAGGAGCACACCGCCTTAGAGATACGAATACGCACGTCGAGCTCTCTGAGCTCGCTGTCGGACGCCCTTGGGTGAGACAAAGCAGCAAGCTTGGCGGCCTCGTCGGCCTCTGAATTCCCAGTGCGCAGCCAGCGCTCCTGGTCTGAAATTCCCTCTTCGCGCGGGTCAAGATGGGCTTTGACTTTAACGACCGAGTCGATAAAAGCGGCCCTTACCCGAAACAGCATCATTAGCCCCGCGAAAGGGCGTTTTTAACTGAGCTGCACGGCAGAGGGGGCTTCGCACTGGTGGACAACATTTGCACAGTCAGAGAAAAAAGTGGAAGGGCCGCCTATCTCCAGTCCACCGCGGGCGATTCCCGCAAATTCAGAGCACTGGGACGTCTGAGGGAAGGGGGCATGCACGGGCCCGAGGAGCCTGCCGAGCCTACGACCATCATCGCCCAGAGCCACGAGCCCATAACCCGCACGGGACAATTCGCTAATCTCGTGTCGAAGGCAGCTGCCACCGACAAAAATGTCACCTGCTAGTGCGCCACCGTCCTGGGGGGGGGTCGTCCCAGAGCATACGTGCTTGAATGGGTCCGCTCTCGCTAGCAGGCCCCGGGAAAGGTATCCCCAGGGTGAGGGAAGAGGCCCCTGTTGAACAGCATGTGGTCGAGGGGGTCGGACATGTCCGCGTCAGCGGCCATCCTGAGAATATCAGGCCCCGCCAGCTCCTCTCTCATCGAGGCAACAGACGGGCAGCTCCAGGGCCTGTGGAAGGTAGTATCTCCTTTTTGCCCACACAGAGCACAAACATTGTTGACAAGATAACCAAATTTTTCTGCACGGTCATAAGTCCACACTGCTTCACATGCGAGAGCCCGAATACAACCTTTGCCGAGATAAGAGATCTTGGAAGATCTCAACCGATTGCGCGCGATGTCGAAACAGAGCCGCGGGCACACGACTTCGGCCTTGACAGCCGCATCCCTTTCGAGACTGCGAAGCGAAGCTGCGTGGAGCATTTTCTTGACCATCGCAGGAGGAATAGCAGTGAGAAGAAAAGACTCGCTAAAGTCATTTACACACGTCACGAAATCAGTCATATGCCAACCTATTCTCTTCAACGAAAATCTAAAAGCAGATAAGGGGTCCTGAAACGTGCCTCCAAATTTGCTCAGGTCGAGCGAACGCTACATCCCATCCCTCCCGCAATTGCTTCCAACTAAGCGAGTACGGGTAGGAATGTGTCTGTCGTGCCCAAACCTCCTTGGAATAACGAAGAATGGGAGATATAGCTCCAAGCCAGACAGGATCATCATGGCATATCATAGTCGCTGTCAGAGATCGCCCTTTGGCGCTAGGCCTCAGAACCTTGCCTGCCTCCCTCCTTATCTTCAATAACTCAAAATCAGATAGCCCATTGATTTCAGAACCTTATAAAACGCCAGGAATAGCCCCCGGGGTCCAAATGCGGCTAGAATACTTCCCAAGACCACACTTCATCCTGATAGTAGGTTTGGTAGTCTGCTTTAGATGATGAGCTCTAGCACGGAACTTGGTGCCCCGACGGGCAGCACGTCTGGCCTTGCCTCCTGCATCATCAATGCCTAAGTTGACCGCGCGGTCGGTCTCCGTGCCAGCATACGGCCCCAGGAACACGCGCATGGCCCTGGTGACCGCATGACTAGAGCTCACTAGAGCGGCCTTGTCAAAAGCAATCCTGCAGTGACAGTCGTGCGTGATAGCTTGAAACAGCTTCGTACTGGCACTCTTGAGACCATGCACAACCTCTGATACAGATCCAACAGCAGAAACAGCGCTATCGTCGATGTACTGGTCGAACGATACATTGCTAGGATACTGGATATTGGTAAAAGCCTCGATCGTGTAAACTTTAACGAACGCAGTAGCGAAACTGCACCCAGCGATAACCCCTTTCATGGCATAGAAGGGCCCCGAGACATATCCAGCGAGGCACGCGAAGCGAGCCGACTGATACGAGGATATGTCCAGGCGGAATATAGCAGGGGGGAAGTTGAACTTAATGCAGTGATACTCTAGACGACTGAGGCATATACCTTCACAGAACTTGGTCATGTCCCACAGAAGAGTAGCACTTACTTGTCCAGACGAGTTGGAGGTCTCTGCCCTGCAACATTGCCTCCATACAACATCACTGGCTGAAGCAAAAGACTGACCAGCATAGAAACTCCTCTGGTACTGCAGCTCCCACTGAAGGGCATAGCAACGTCTGCAGCGGCCCCAGAGTCGGTAGATAGAGCAGAACAGACCTATCGGCCTCCAGCCACCCGAGGGTTTCATAAGGAGTGCAAGCTGCACAACTTGTAGCTGGGCTGGAAGGGTAGAACATAATTCCATGATATACATGATATAGCAAACCGTTTCCAGACATTCATCACTCATCCAGGAATAATGTCGCATATGAAACCCATCCAGCCCACAAGCAGTCCTCAGGGAATACTTCCTAGAGACAGACATAACAAACTCAACCGACAACAGAGGGAGGGGCACCGTGACCGTCCCGGCCTCAGAAGGCCTAGGCCTCTTGGAGGCCTCCCACAAGTTCGAGAACATGATGGGCCCACGAACCCGGAAAGGGATATAGACATGTGGAGCATGGACACGTTTTCACGATACCCAACTGGGCAACACCTCGCGAAACATCCCACGAGACACTTCACGAAACATCCCACGAGACACCTCACGAAACATTCCACGAGACACCTCGCGAAACATTCCACGAGACACCCCGCGAAACATTCCACGAGACACCCCACGAAACATTCCACGACGACAGGCAACCACTCAACCAAGGCGGTGTGGTCGTGCTGGGGAGTGGTCGTGCTGGGGTGTGGTCGTGCTGGGGGGTGGTCGTGCTGGGGTGTGGTCGTGCTGGGGGGGTGGTCGTGCTCGGGGGCTGGTCGTGCTGGGGTGTGGTGGTCGGCGTGGTCTTGTGGTCGTGCTGGGGGTGTGGTGCGTGCTGTAAAGCGTCGTGTCAGTGTGGCTGCGTGGTCGTGCTGGGGCGTGGTCGTGCTGGGGTGGGTGCTGGGGTGTGGTCGTGTTGGGGTGTGGTCGTGCTGGGGCGTGGTCGTGCTGGGGTGCTGGGGGTGGGGTCGTGCTGGGGTGTGGTCGTGCTGGGGTGGTCCGCACCCTGTGATTTATCGATCGGGTCGTGCTGGGGTGTGGTCGTGCTGGTGCTGGGGTGTGGTCGTGCTGGGGTGTGGTCGTGCTGGGGTGTGGTCGTGCTGGGGTGTGGTCGTGCTGGGGTGTGGTCGTGCTGGGGCGTGGTCGTGCTGGGCGTGGTCGTGCTGGGGCGCGGTCATGCTGGGGGTGTGGTCGTGCTGAGGTGCCCCGCGCCCTGTGATTTATCGATCGGGATTTCAAAAACAAGCGTTTCGCCTGAGACATCCTCAAATTGTAATCCGCCGGCCTCCTTCGACCTCGATATTTATCAGGGGGAGAATCCGCCGGCCTCCTTCAAGTTGGGCACCGGGGACATGTTTACATACTAAAAGAGAACCCTGGGCCTACGCCCTTTCCGGGAAAAATTGCGCCTGCCCTTCGACAACGGACAGGGGATCGGAAACCACAACACCCGAAGAACTCAACGTCGTCGAGGGTTTCCAGCCCACCGCGGGCCGACGGGCGAGGTGAGCGTTTCTTCCCCTAACTCGATGTTATGCCGGAGCCAAGCTTTCCAACCTTTAGTCCCGTCAGTCCTGGCCTTGCTCTGAGCCGCAGACACCGCAGCCTCCAGCCAGCGAAGAAGATCGTTAAGATGGAGCGGGCGCTGTTGAACGCGTCTACCTGCAATCGGTTCGCAGCAGACGTCTCTAGGGGCTTCCGCCCCGACCAACAAATTTCGAGTCCGCGTGTGGCTCGCGTGGGAAAGAAGGAAACCGTGCCCGTCAAAATGGCACTCGTGCATGGCCTCTTCGGCCTGGTCCAGATCATCGAAAGGGTCGGCATACGCATCGTCTAAACCCAAGGAGGAAACCAGAGCAGGTTCGGGGGCCCCAGAGTCCAGGGTAAACTTGGGAACTTGGGACTCCTCAGCAACATGCGGAAAAGACTCTCTATCCGAAAACTCAGCCGAACCTCCCTTCTGCGCAAGACGGACAAAATCCTGCGTCTGAGACATCAATTCACGGCAAGTAGCAAGCCCAGCCTCCATCTCGGCAGGAGGGTCCAGCAGAAGCGATGCCTTGAGCCCGAGCTCCCTGGAAGAGGGCGATGCACAAGCCCACTTCTTGAAAGTCAGCAAGAACCACTTGAGGCCGAACAACTCGGGGTGGCGGCCTTTGCAAGAATCTGCCTTGAACACAGGGGCCCAACGAAGCTTCGGCATTTTCCCCCTGGAACCCAATACGGCAACGAGACCTGGGCAGCAGCAGCAACTTCAACCTCGGCCATGCGAGCCCATCGGCCATACAACCTCGAAAGCCCATCAAGCTGGTTACTGGCACTCTCCCCAGGGACCAGGGAGTTGATGATACCCCTGGCCAGGCCATGAAGTTCATCCCAAGACGGAGGCTCAGGGTCAGGTCCAACAGGCTCGACAGCAGAAATCGGGGGCGGTTTCGAAAAGGCGAGGGCTTGCATCCTGCAGGCCTTCGGATATAAAGTCAACGGAACAGGAGAATGGGGAGTAATGTGGGACGTTTCGATCGTTTCCACGGCCTGAATAACTTTGTAAATCCCAGGAGCGACCACGAAGAAGTCCAAAACTGCGGGCCCTCCCGTAGCGCTGCAAGTACCTTCAACCTTCGGAAACACGACGTCCCCACCAAGCTTCTCGGGGAAACCTCCTGCAATGATATCGTCAGGAGACATGTTAAAGCCGGCTGCGATCACAGCTTCATTAGAATATAAAGTAGAGGCAGCGCCCACTGCACTCAAGATGGACAAATTGCGGTCCGTCAAGCCCTCTGAATGATGTAAATATGCTGACGCCAGGAAGAAGGGGTGCTCAGAACTCCCTGGAAGATGGATTAGGCCTCCCACTGCACGATAAGGGTATATGATGGGGCCTTGATCAAGTTCATGGAATCACAGGAAAGATCTTGCCAGGATAGCCACACCTCCACTGCTGCCTTCACCCCGACCTGGGCACGCGGGAGCGAACAGGCCTTTCCAGCCATTCCTCAAGCACCACTCGGCTGCTTCTTTGCAGCCAGAATCAGAAGGAATATGATGTTCTTGAAGAGCGACCACGTGAGAACTCGCGTGCGCCAGCCATTCTTTGCAAGACCCCCAGGAGGTGGCATTGCAGGTCTCTATACACAGAGCGAAGTCCCCTGGGCTGGGCTCGGGCGGGGTCCTGAAAGAGACAAAACCAGGGCTGCCAGAGTCCAAACCAGGGCCAACATTGGGCCCATCAACAGAAGGGCCGCGGGGCTCGGGGGCCCCATGAGGACCTAAGGGGAACGCGACGGCACCTCTATGGAGGTGGGCGACAGCATTCTGATTACTAAAGTTATGACCTAAAAAGTCTGCTGCGGAAGCAGCCTCGCAGGTCGAGCCCTCAGTGTCACTGCCGAGCTCACTTGAGGATGATGCCGAATGCATACATGTGTGCTGCTGTGTACCCCCCCTGCCTCACGCTAGGCCTAGGCAGGGGGGGAGGCTCCTTGGACTCCGTGCCACTGATGATAGCGTCTGCCTGGGACAGGAGCTTGTCCGTTCTGACCTTCTGGCTGACAGTGTCGGGTCCGTCCTGACTGCATGGCGATCCTTTGCTTCCACCACTGCCAGGGCCTTCACCACCATCTTTCTCAGCTGCACCTTCAGCCCGAGGAGGAGGTTGTGCTGCCTTGGCTTGACCATCAGGACCTTTACGTTTCTGGGACAATCTCTGAACGTGACTCGCATGGGCTTTTTTGAGCTCCTCGAAATGCTTCTTCGCTTCTCCGAACAAGCTTTGAGACGCATCAGCCAGTATCTTGCGTAACTTGTTTGTTCTAGTCTCGAGCTCTTGACGGTCCGTATCCGTAACCTCATAAATCTCAGGATCCACTCCAAAAAGTTATTCCATGCTGTCGTCGGCGAATGAGATGATATCTGCACCTTTCTCAAGGAAGGTCTTGGGCGAAACTTGTTGGGATACTGACTCTGACTTTGAAGGATCTTCCTTACCTTGGAATGAAACTCTAATCTGCTCGACCAGGTCCTGGTACCGTTTTGACTGCTCTGCCAACTGGGTACGAAGCTGACCGATACTGCTTGTCTTATCAACAAGCCATTGCTCACATTTTTGGTATTGTTCCATTTCTCCGCGCAATTTCTTTTCCAAAGTTTTGATCTGGCGATCGCAAGAGTTGGCCTGAACTTGAAGGGGCACTGGTTGTTCTTGCTGACGGCGCCTGTCCAGACGACCTTGAAGAACAGCAGCTTGGGCCTCATCCCCCATCTTGCGACTGAGTAGCACGAACTGGCTAAGCTCGGCGTCGGAAAGAGACTCATCCTTGCCAACAACAGACTGTGGCCAAGCACCTGCTTTGGAACCACCACCTTGAGGGCCCACAGGGAGTGGTCTTCCGTCGGCAAGGGCATCTGGCTCACCCCCAGCACCGCGAGGGGACACCATGACTTCAGAGCGGAGACCTCCGCACTGTTTGCAGAACCAAAAACGGGAAAGGTTCTTCGCACATCCGCACGAGCCGCAACGCCACCGATGCTCATGAGAACCAGCAGCTTTGTTGCGACGCCAATCATTGCTCCAGTAGCGGTTCGCCATGGCCGCTGCTGCACTCTCTTGGAAAGTGAGAGAAATATTGCCTCTGTGTCGGCCACCTCCCGTAGGGAGGCTAGACCTCAAGCGCCACGCGAAGACCCAGAGGCAGGCCCGAACAACTCGAGCCCGAATTGCTTGAGAACATGGCCCTAAGATGGCCCAGGACGGCCCAAGAGGCCTCCGAGAGGGCCTCCAGGAAGGCCCGAAAAGGCCAAAATCACTGATTTCCCATAGGTTCTTGAAGAATTGTGGCATTTGCTTCTTTTTTTTTGCCTTCCAACGGCCCGAGACGGCCCAAGTGCCCCCAAAGATCGCCCAAGAGGCCCCCAAGACTGCCCCAAGGGGCCCCCAAGACGGCCCAGGAGGCTTTTAAGGCGCCCAAGCAAGACGGCCCAAGAGCCCTCCAAGACGTTTTCCAAGAAGGTCCGAAAGGGTCAAAATGGCCTCCACGCGGCCAAGATGACCCTCAAGATACCCACGTGTTCCCCGAAGGCTTTCCAAACCGATTCGGGGAACACATGGTCCGATAGCTTGGCAGGTCTGGCCTCAACGTTCGGCCACATAGGCGCTTCCACAAAGGCAGGGGGCGGCAGTGATTCGCCGTAGGCGTCTTCGATCCGCCGACCCCTGTTGATTCATCACAGGGGTGCCTGGCGTGCTGGACTTCTTACGGTTTTGGTTTTTGGTTCTTTTTCCACAAGAACTCTCCCTGGCGCTTCGGCCCGTCCCGCCGGGGTCCCAGGAGGGAACTCCAGGACCGCAAACGACCTCAACGTCAACAACAAATTCTCCAAGACGGCTCAAGATGGCCTCCAAGACGGCCAAGATGGCCCTCAAGCTCGCCCAAGATGGTCCAAGATAGCCTCCCAGACGGCCCGAAAAGGTCCAAAATACCTTTAAGTTCGCCCAAGAAGCCTCCACGACGGCCCAAGACGGCCTAAGAGGCCTCCAAGAGGTCCTCCAGGAGGGCCTGAAGAGGCCCAAATCGCTGATGTTGCTAAAGATTTTGAAGGATTTTGGCATTTGCTTCCTCTCGGCATTCCGACTACCCAAGACGGCCGAAGAGGACCCCAAGATCGCCCCCACAGCGCCCAAGAGGCCTCCAAGATGGCCTCAGGACTGCCCAAGAGGCCCTAAAGACGGCCCCAAGTGGGCACAAAGACGACCCAAGAAGCCTCCAAGACGCCCAAGATGGCCTCTAAGACGGCCGTGGAGCACCCCAAGAGGGCCCCAAGTTTGCCCAGAACGGCCCCCCAAACGGCTCCCGACGGCGTCGAAGCTGGCTCGAAGCTGGCCCAAGACGGCCTAACAGGCCTCCAAGAGGGCCTCCAGGAAGGCCAGAAAAGGCCAACATGATCGACCCACGAACCCGGAAAGGACTATAGAAATGTAACGCATGGCAACGTTTTCAAAGACACCTGATTGGGTGACGGGCAAGTGCAATGCTGATTGTATCGATCTTGATGTACCGTGCCGAGGGCTGTGCTGTGCTGCACCGTGCTGAATTGCGATGTGCCATGCCGCGGTTGTGCTCTATAGCGTCGTGGATCGAGTCTTCCTTTGCATCCGAGTCCTGACCGAACTGATCTGGATCTGAAGCTCGAGCTGCCTGAACACATAGTAGCTGCCCCAGAGCTAATTGACAGGGGGACATGCCAGGAGGACGCGCCGCGAAACGTCCCAAGGGACGCGCCAGGCGACGCGCCAAGGGACGTGCCATGGGGTCGCACCGTAGGACGTGCCAAGGGGACGCGCTACGGGACATCCTCAAAATTCCTGCGCGCGGGACGTGGCACGCGCGAGACATCCTTGGAATTCCTGCGAGCGGGACGTGAAAACAAACATTTCGCCTGAGACATCCTCTGAATTCTGGCCCCCCACGAGGCCCCCGCTCGAGACATCCCCCAAGTTTGCAAAACCAGCGTTTCGCTCGAGACATCCTCAACAAAGTATGAAAAACAAGCGTTTCGCTCGAGACATCCGGCCAAATCCAAGGACATCCTGGCAAAACAAACGAATTAGTCGAGACATCCTCAAAATTCCTGCGCGCGGGACGCGGCACGCGCGAGACATCCTTGGAATTCCTGCGAGCGGGACACGAAAACAAGCATTTCGCCTGAGGCATCCTCTGAATTCTGGCCCCCCACGAGGCCCCCGCTCGAGGCATCCCCAAATTATGCAAAACCAGCGTTTCCCTACATCCTCTGAATTCTGCCCCCCCACGAGGCCCCCGCTCGAGACATCCCCCAAGTTTGCAAAACGAGCGTTTCGCTCGAGACATCCTCAACAAATTACGAGAGGTAAAAATTACCCTGTGACGTACCCAACCCAGTTGTGTCATTGGAAACGAGGAGTTGGCCGAAACTTGCATGGACAATCAAATTGTAGGATCCGTTGTTTGATATGTAAGCTACTTGGGGCACGCGCCTATGGCATGATGCGCAGGAAAACCATACAAGAAAGAAGGGCAACAGCTACAGGCTCGAAGAGGGCATGGGGAGTCGGGAACGAAGAGCAGGAGCAAGACGTGCGGGAAGCCCACTGTGCTGGGCCCCTTCAGCAGCCCTCGAAAATGGCGACAGTTTCACAGATCGCAGCCCCCCAGGGATGGCGATGTCTAATTTGAATCCGCCGTGAGTGCCCACTGTGCTGGGCCCCCCCCAGCAGCCCTCGAAAGTGGCGACAGTTTCACAGATCGCAGCCCCCCAGGAATGGCGAAGTCACATTTGAATCCGCCGTGGGTACCCACTGTGCTGGGCCCCCCAGCAGCCCTCGAAAGTGGCGACAGTTTCACAGATCGCAACCCCCCAGGGATGGCTCAAGAGCTCAAGAGCTCTCGCATTGATCGCTCACAACACACACACACAACTCAGTTCGGCTACTGAATACTGCTGTTCTGTCTTGTCTGTTCCATCATGGCCGGTCTGGATCTTGAGAGCGAGCTTGCAAAATACATCCCTGACTCCAGAGTCCCTGTCGCGGCGGAGGCTGCGGCGTCCAGCAACACGAGGCGCCCGGGCACCCCGGTCGGCAAACTTCTCTCGAACCCGTTCGAGGAAACCCCCAAGGGCCGCGGAGTCAAAGCTCACCGCATCCACAGCCCGCTGAACGAGATGGACGGGCTGGAGACGACAGGGACGAATCGCACGTTGGAGTTCGGGGGCACCGAGGTTTCTGGGGAGAAGGTCACCATGTTGGGGATCGCAGCCCTCCTCAAGGAACAGCTCGAGCCGGTGACTCTGGCAGTGAGTGGTCTCCGCAACGATTTCACAAAGTTGGACCACTCCGTCGTGGAGATGCGGGAGGCCCTGTCGGAGCGTTTGGACACCATGGAGCAGCGTTTGAACCTGACAGACGTTCGGGTCGACAAGCTCGAGTCCTTATGCAAGACTCTGGAAGAATCTGCCGCGCCGAACATCAACGCCATGGAGTCCAAGATCTACGAGTGCATCGAGGCCTACTTGAAGAACGAGGATACGCAGCACAGTGGTAGCAATGCGTACCGGGCCACGGTCACGGACCCGCTGGACAAGAGGGCCGTGAACATGGTTATTGGCAACTTGGACGGGCTCGAGGACCTCACGAAGGCCACCGCGTGGTTGCAGGACAAGCTCTCCTACCTCAACGGCCCGGCTCCGGTGAAGGTGTACGCCAAAGGCGACTTCAAGGGCATCGTGTTCGTAGAATTCTGGTCGCCTGCACTTCGTGATCGTGCCGTCGATTTGCTCCGGAGTGCTGGCCTCACAAGCGGGGGCAAGAAAGTGTGGGCGTCGCAAGACCGCTCGCTACCGGAGAGGGCGGCGCGCAACTTCTGCCTCGGCCTGAAGCGTGTGCTGAAGGAGGAGTGGGAGGTGCCGTACACGATCTCTGTCAGTGACGAGTCGCCGCACATCGTCAAGGTAGGGGGCGAACACGCGCTGACGGCGACAGTGGTGAACAACACGGTTCAGTACGACTGGCAGGGGGAGTGGAAGACGTGGACTGAGCTCCACGATCACCCTATGATCAAGGAGTTGGCCGTGAAATCGACGGAGCTGTTGGCGAAAGCGGCGAAGGGCATGAAAGGCACCAAGGGCGGAGGCACGGCGACCAAGGGGGGCGCGAAGGGCCACCGCGCCTAGCAAACACAGCACATGAGCAGAGTTTCACCCATAGTTTCACCCGCTGGTGGAGGTGGCGCCCCTACACCTGCTATTAACGATTTTGTTCACTCCCGAATTCAACATTGCATTGACGATATGATTTCACCTGCAGTCGGCCCTACTGCAGAGGCAGCGCCGTTATCCCGAGCAGAGCGTGCAGAGGAGTTCCGCGGCGGACGCCTTCGGCCTTGCCACCGGCAGCTCCGCGCTGGCACGTGGAATGTGGAGGGGCTCACGGAGGCAAAGCTTACGGAGCTGGAGTGGCACATGGTGTCCTTGGACATTGATGTGCTGTGCATCCAAGAGACGCATAAACCAGCTTCGGAGTATTATGTAAGAGAGACGGGGTATCTGGTCATTTTGTCCGGCTCTCCCAACCCAGACGACAAGGAGACGGCCGGCGTGGGCTTCATCGTCTCCCCGAGGCTCCGTTCAAGCATCGTGGGCTTCCGGCAGGAAAATGCACGCATGGCTTATCTGAAGATGCGGGTGCGTGGGGGCAAGGCGGTGGTCTGCAGCGCTTACGCCCCGCACAGCGGGAAGTGCTTCGAAGACCGGCAGCAATATTATTCTGACTTGGGGGAGTTTGTGCGCAAAATCTCAGGGCACGGGCCGGTCATGGTTTACGGCGATTTCAACGCCCGGCTGCACCGTCGTTTCCCACAGGAAGAGGACGTCCTTGGCCCTCACGTCTTCGGCTGCCCCCGGGCTGAGCACAACCCAGCATCAAACCGCAGCCTCTTGATAGAGATGTGTGAATCTGAGGCTCGCCGTTGGCAACACGCACTTCGATGTTCCCGCAGACAGACAGATAACTTGCTACAATGTGGGCTGTCAGCCGTCTGACCCTCCCGAGCCACGCAATTTTGGCCAGATCGATTTTGTCCTCATGCCCGCCGCTTGGATGCATCAGCTTCGACATGTTCACAGTGACCGCTCACGAGCTCTGGCTTCGCATCACTTTCTCGTTGTGGCTGATCTGGAGATCGACGTCCCCCGGGAGCCCAAGAAACGGCGCCCTCGACAGCTTGATCTTAAAGCGCTGAGGGGGCCGACTGGCGAGAAATTTGCACGGGCGTTCGACGCGGCGATGCTCTCGGAAACCGCGCGGGGCAACGTGGTGACCGCTACTGACCTCGAGGAGGCTATGACTCGTTCTTTCCACTCTGCCGCCGGCGACTGCATTCCCCGCCTGCAGCTCGCGCCAAAGCGCCCCTGGATCTCTGGGCAGACGCTGTCCCTGATTCAGCAGAGAACGGAAGCGAGGCTGAGCGGGAGGGTGGATCAGGAGAGACAGCTGCACGCAGAAGTGAAACGCTCCGTACGCAACGACAGGTCAGCGTGGCTCGACACACTCCTCGCCACTGGGCAATGGGACCAGCTGAAGCGCCTCCGGAAGGGCTTTGCTCCGAAACAGGGACGGCTGAGGGGCAGGGGTGGAGAGCTGGTGGACTCCGACCGCCGCGCAGAGACAATGGCCGAGTATCTGAACAAGGTGCAGTGGGCCACCCGCGCCACAACGCTTATGTCCAGCGAGCCCCTTGGCGACGAGCTGAACGTGAGCGACGCCCCCATCAGCAGCGAAGAAGTGGCAGCGGCAGCCAAGCGCATGCGCTGGGGCAAAGCTTGCGGCGCTGACGGGGTGCCCGGCGATTTCTGGAAAGCTACGTGCAGGGCGGGCTCCGCGGCGCAGAGATGGGCGCTCGCATTATGCGAGAAATGCTGGCGGGAGGGGTCGGTCCCCGAGGCGTGGCACGATTCCTTGGTGACGACCATATTCAAGAAGGGCGACGCTTCCAAATGCGAGAATTATCGCCCGATCTGTCTGCTGCAGGCCGGGTATAAGCTCTTCGCCAACATCGTCCTCGAGCGCCTGAAGCAGGCCGGGGCCGAGGATCGCATCTGGCCCACGCAGTTCGGGTTCAAGTCGAGAAGCGGCACAGCTGATGCCGTCTTCCTGGCGAGGCGGCGCCTGGAAGAAGTCTGGGCGTCTAGAGATGGACAGCTCGTGCTACTGGCGCTCGACTGGGCGAAAGCGTTCGACAGCGTCATGCCCGACGCGATGATCGCGGCCCTGAAACGCTTTGGGCTCCCAGAGCGGGTGTTGAACATCGTGGGCTCGATCTACAGTGGCAGAATGTTTGCTGTGAGAGACGCGGGGCAGACGTCTTCCAGGCAGGCGCAGGGAGCGGGCATCTGCCAAGGCTGCCCGCTCTCTCCGTTCCTCTTCGTCATGGTGATGACCGTCCTCCTGGGCGACGCCCGGCGGAGCCTGGGAGATGCTGGCGGAGATATCAGTGACCTTGTTTACGCCGACGACACGTTGATTGTCGGGGCATCTGCGCTTCAGGCAGAGTCCTACATGAGAGCTATAGAGTCCGCTGGGTCCAACTACGGCCTCGTCTTCAATTGGGGCAAGCTGGAGATGTTGGCTGCGAGGTGTGAAGGGGACATCTCTAAGCCCGACGGTGGTCTCATCCCCCGCAAGGAGCACCTGGTCTACTTGGGCAGCGTGCTCTCGGCAGACGGTTCAGCCGGGCCGGAGCTCAATCGACGGCTGGGCCAGGCGAAGGCAGAATTCGAAGCATTGTGGCGGGTGTGGTCCCGTTCCACGGTGTCGACCCGGAGGAAGCTGATGATCTTCGAAGCGTGTGTGCAGACGAAGCTGCTTTACAGCCTCCACACCACCTGGCTGAAGAAGCAGGAGCTGGCCAAGGTGGACGCGTTCCACGTGAGGTGCCTCCGGCGCATTCTTGGCATTGGCCACTCGTACTGGAGCAGGGTGACCAACGCCAGCGTGCTGCAGCTGGCGGGGCGGATGAAGCTGAGCAGTGTCTTACTCCAGAGGCAACTGTGTTTGTTTGGACAGATAGCAAGATGCGCGGGAGGGCACCCTCTCCGAGACGCTATTTTTGACCCTCCGCCCCCCTCCCCCTCCCCCTCCTCCCCTTCCCCCTCCCCTCGCCCCTCTCCCCCGTGCATACTAAAACAGCCGCCCGTCGCTAGGAAGAGAGGTCGTCCTAGGCAGACGTGGGCCGGAGAAGTCGGCAGGCACGCCGCTGCCGTCTGCGACGATTGCGGTTTTCCCAAAGAGAATATAGATGTTATCCCAGCAGACAGCTGGAAGACAGCTGTGCGGAGGTATTGCGCGCCACGCTAGCTTGTCTCAACTGCTCATGTGCTTGTCACGAGGCTTCGCAACAACAACGTGAGTGCCCACTTTGCTGGGCCACCCAGCAGCCCTCGAAAGTGGCGACAGTTTCACAGATCGCAGCCCCACAGGGATGGCGAGGTCCCATTTGAATCCGCCGTGGGTACCCACTGTGCTGGGCCCCCCAGCAGCCCTCGAAAGTGGCGACAGTTTCACAGATCGCAGCCCCCCAGCGCTGGCGAGGTCTAATCTGAGTCCCCGTCGGACGTCACTCCGTGGGCCCCCCAGCAGCCCTCGAAAGTGGCGACAGTTTCACAGATCGCATCCCCCCAGGGATGGCGAGGTCTAATCTGTATCCCCGTAGGGCGTCACTCCGCTGGGCCCCCCACGCAGCCTTCGAAAGTGGCGACAGTTTCACAGATCGCAGCCCCCCAGGGATGGCGAGGTCTAATCTGAATCCCCGTAGGGCGTCACTCCGCTGGGCCCCCCAGCAGCCCTCGAAAGTGGCGACAGTTTCACAGATCGCAGCCCCCCAGGGATGGCGAGGTCTAATCTGAATCCCCGTAGGGCGTCACTCCGCTGGGCCCCCCAGCAGCCCTCGAAAGTGGCGACAGTTTCACAGATCGCAGCCCCCCAGGGATGGCGAGGTCTAATCTGAGTCCCCGTAGGGCGTCACTCCGCTGGGCCCCCCAGCAGCCCTCGAAAGTGGCGACAGTTTCACAGATCGCAGCCCCCCAGGGATGGCGAGGTCGAATCTGAATCCCCGTAGGGCGTCACTCCGCTGGGCCCCCCAGCAGCCTCGAAAGTGGCGACAGTTTCACAGATCGCAGCTCCCCAGGGATGGCGAGGTCTAATCTGAATCCCCGTGGGCGTCACTCCGCTGGGTCCCCCAGCAGCCCTCGAAAGTGGCGACAGTTTCACAGATCGCAGCCCCCCAGGGATGGCGAGGTCTAATCTGAACCCCCGTAGGGCGTCACTCCGCTGGGCCCCCCAGCAGCCTCGAAAGTGGCTACAGTTTCACAGATCGCGGCGACAGTTTCACAGATCGCAGCCCCCCAGGGATGGCGAGGTCTAATCTGAATCCCCGTGGGGCGTCACTCCGCTGGGCCCCCCAGCAGCCCTCGAAAGTGGCGACAGTTCCACAGATCGCAGCCCCCCAGAGAAGAGAAGAGGAGGCGGGAGGAGGCGGGAAGGGAGGCGGGAAGGAAGGAAGGAAGGAAGGAAGGAAGGAAGGAAGGAAGGAAGGAAGGTGGAGACCGCAGTGCTCTATTCAAAACGAGTACCCAACGCAGGAGGGTTGGGAAAAAAAACGTTTCGCTTGAGACACGCGGTCAAAATCCAAGGACATCCTGGCAAAACAAACGAATTAGTCGACACATCCTCGAAATTCATGCGCGCGGGACGCGGCACGCGCGAGACATCCTTACAATTCCTGCGAGCGGGACACGAAAACAAGCATTTCGCTTGAAACATCCTCTGAATTCTGGCCTCCCACGAGGCCCCCGCTCGAGGCATCCCCACATGTTGCAAAACCAGCGGTTCCCTCGAGACATCCTCAACAAACTATGTAAAAACAAATCTCGCTCGAGACATCCTGCCAACATTCCAAGAAATCCGGACAAAACAAGCGAATTCGCCGAGACATCCTCGAAATTCCTGCGCGCGGGACGCGGCACGCGCGAGACATCCTCGGAATTCCTGCGCGCGGGGCGTTTTTCCGCGTCGTGGTCGGGGCTCCAGACCTCGTTATTTGTCAAAGATTTTGCGAAAAACGCTCCGCACCCTCTTTTCTACGAGGGAAAACGGAAGTATGCGGACCCCGTTTTTTTATTATTATTTTTTTGTTTGTTTGTTTTTTCATGCTGGGGAGTGGTCGTGCTGGGGTGTGGTCGTGCTGGGGCGTGGTCGTGCTGGGGGGTGGTCGTGCTGGGGGTGCTGTGCTGGGGGGTGGTCGTGCTGGGGCGTTGTCGTGCTGGGGCGTGGTCGTGCTGGGGCGTGGTCGTGCTGGGGTGTGGTCGTGCTGTGGTGAGGTCGTGCTGGGGTGTGGTCGTGCTGGGGTGTGGTCTTGCTGGGGTGGTGTCGTGCTGGGGTGGGGTCCTGCTGGGGTGTGGTCGTGCTGGGGTGTGGTCGTGCTGGGGTGGGGTCGTGCTTGGGTGGGGTCGTGCTGGGGTGTGGTCGTTCTGGGGTGTGGTCGTGCTGGGGTGTGGTCGTGCTAGGGTGGGGTCGTGCTGGGGTGGGGTCGTGCTGGGGTGGGGTCGTGCTGGCGTGTGGTCGTGCTGGGGTGTGGTCGTGCTGGGGCGTGGTCGTGCTGGGGTGTGGTCGTGCTGGGGTGTGGTCGTGTCGTGCTGGGGCGTGGTCGTGCTGGGGTGGGGTCGTGCTGGGGTGGGGTCGTGCTGGGGTGTGGTCGTGCTGGGGTGGTCCGCACCCTGTGATTTATCGATCGGGTCGTGCTGGGGTGTGGTCGCGCTGGTGCTGGGGTGTGGTCGTGCTGGGGTGTGGTCGTGCTGGGGTGTGGTCGTGCTGGGGCGTGGTCGTGCTGGGCGTGGTCGTGCTGGGGTGCGGTCATGCTGGGGGTGTGGTCGTGCTGAGGTGTCCCGCACCCTGTGATTTATCGATCGGGATTTCAAAAACAAGCGTTTCGCCTGAGACATCCTCAAATTTTAATCCGCCGGCCTCCTTCGACCTCGATATTTATCAGGGGAAGAATCCGCCGGCCTCCTTCAAGTTGGGCACCGGGGACATGTTTACATACTAAAAGAGAACCCTGGGCCCACGCCCTTTCCGGGAAACCACAACACCCGAAGAACTCAACGTCGTCGAGGGTTTCCAGCCCACCGCGGGCCGACGGGCGAGGTGAGCGTTTCTTCCCCTAACTCGATGTTATGCCAGAGCCAAGCTTTCCAACCTTTAGTCCCGTCAGTCCTGGCCTTGCTCTGCGCCGCAGACACCGCAGCCTCCAGCCAGCGAAGAAGATCGTTAAGATGGAGCGGGCGCTGTTGAACGCGTCTACCTGCAATCGGTTCGCAGCAGACGTCTCTAGGGGCTTCCGCCCCGACCAACAAATTTCGAGTCCGCGTGTGGCTCGCGTGGGAAAGAGGGAAACCGTGCCCGTCAAAATGGCACTCGTGCATGGCCTCTTCGGCCTGGTCCAGATCATCGAAAGGGTCGGCATACGCATCGTCTAAACCCAAGGAGGAAACCAGAGCAGGTTCGGGGGCCCCAGAGTCCAGGGTAAACTTGGGAACCTGGGACTCCTCAACAACATGCGGAAAAGACTCTCTATCCGAAAACTCAGCCGAACCTTCCTTCTGCGCAAGACGGACAAAATCCTGCGTCTGAGAAATCAATTCACGGCAAGTAGCAAGCCCAGCCTCCATCTCGGCAGGAGGGTCCAGCAGAAGCGACGCCTTGAGCCCGAGCTCCCTGGAAGAGGGCGATGCACAAGCCCACTTCTTGAAAGTCAGCAAGAACCACTTGAGGCCGAACAACTCGGGGTGGCGGCCTTTTGCAAGAATCTGCCTTGAGCGCAGGGGCCCAACGAAGCTTCGGCATTTTCCCCCTGGAACCCAATACGGCAACGAGACCTGGGCAGCAGCAGCAACTTCAACCTCGGCCATGCGAGCCCATCGGCCATACAACCTCGAGCGCCCATCAAGCTGGTTACTGACACTCTCCCCAGGGACCAGGGAGTTGATGATGCCCCTGGCCAGGCCATGGAGTTTATCCCAAGACGGAGGCTTAGGGTCAGGTCCAACAGGCTTGACAGCAGAAATCGGGGGCGGTTTCGAAAAGGCGAGGGCTTGCATCCTGCAGGCCTTCGGATATAAAATCAACTGAACAGGAGAATGGGGGGGGGGGGGGTAATGTGGGACGTTTCGATCGTTTCCACGGCCTGAATAACTTTGTAAATCCCAGGAGTGACCACGAAGAAGTCCAAAACTGTGGGCCCTCCCGTAGTGCTGCAAGTACCTTCAACCTTCGGAAACACGACGTCCCCACCAAGCTTCTCGGGGAAACCTCCTGCTTCCTGCAATAATCGTTCGGTAGACATGCCAGAAGTTTTAAAAAAGAACCCATGCGATCACAAGCTTCATTTATAAGAAAAGTATAGGCAAATATAAGACACGTATGGGTAACATATGACGTGCACTCAAGATGACAAATTGATTGGCGGTCCGTCCAAGCCCTCTGAATGATGTAAATATAAACTGACGGCCAGGAAGAAGCGGGGAGGGGTGCTCAGACTACCCTGGGAAGATGATTAAAGCCTCCCACTGCACGATACGGGTATATGATTGGGTAGAAGGGTATATTATGGGGCCTTGTCAAGTTCGATGGAATCAACAGGAAAGATCTTGCGGATAGAGCCACACCTCCACTATCCACTGCCTACCTTCCATCATGAGCGTGCACGCGTAGCGAAACAGGCCTTTCCGCCCATTCCTCAATCACCAACTCGCTGCTTTCTTTGGCAGCAGATCAGAAGGAATAATGATGGTTTTTTCTTGAAGAGGCGAAACCACGTGAGAACTCGCGTGCGCCACCATTCTGATTTGCAAGACACCCAGGAGGTGGCAATTGCAACCAGTCTCTATATACAGAGCGAAGTCCCTCCCTGGGCTGGGCTCGGGCGGGTCCCTGAAAGAGACAATACAGTGCTGCCAGAGGAAAGTCCAAAACCAGGCCAAAATTGGGCCCATCAACAGAAGGGCCGCGGGGCTTGGGGGCCCCATGAGGACCTAAGGGGAACGCGACGGCACCTCTATGGAGGTGGGCGACAGCATTCTGATTACTAAAGTTATGACCTAAAAAGTTTGCTGCGGAAGCAGCCTCGCAGGTCGAGCCCTCAGTGTCACTGCCGAGCTCACTTGAGGATGATGCCGAATGCATACATGTGTGCTGCTGTGTACCCCCCCTGCCTTACGCTAGGCCTAGGCAGGGGGGGGGGGGGCTCCTTGGACTCCGTGCCACTGATGATAGCGTCTGCCTGGGACAGGAGCTCGTCCGTTCTGACCTTCTGGCTGACAGTGTCGGGTCCGTCCTGACTGCATGGTGATCCTTTGCTTCCACCACTGCCAGGGCCTTCACCACCATCTTTCTCAGCTG
>CAUYUJ010019240.1:179198-183974 GCA_963575745.1 Prorocentrum cordatum | reverse complement strand
CGTGTGTGCGTGTGTGCGTGTGTGAGTGTGTGCGTGTGTGCGTGTGTGCGTGTGTGCGTGTGTGCGTGTGTGCTTGTGTGCGTGTGTGCGTGTGTGCGTGTGTGCGTGTGTGCGTGTGTGCGTGTGTGCGTGTGTGCGTGTGTGCGTGTGTGCGTGTGTGCGTGTGTGCGTGTGTGCGTGTGTGCGTGTGTGCGTGTGTTTGCGTTGTGCGTTGTGTGCGTGTGTGCTTGTGTGGGGTGTGCTGGTGTGAGTGTTGTAGTTGCGTGTGTGTGTGTGTGGAGTGTGCGTGTGTGTTGTGGTGTGGTTTTGCGCGTTGCGCTTGTGCGAGTTGCGCGCGCGGCTGTTTATTTGCGCTTTGCTGTCGCGCGGCGCGGTGCGTGCGCGCTGACGGCGGCGCGCGTGCGCGATGCGCGGCAGTGCGCGCGTGCTCGCGTCTGCACTGTCGTGGGTGTGCGTGGTGTGTGTGTGGGTGTGTGTGGTGTGTGGGGGTGTGGGGTGTGGGGGCGTGGGGCGTGTGGGGGTGTCGGGGGTGTGGGGGGCGTGGGGGTGTTGGGGGAGTGGGGGTGTGGAGGTGCGGGGGGTGTGTCGGGGTGTCGGGGCGTCGGGGTGTCGGGTGTCGGGGTGTCGGGGGGTCGGGGTCGGGGTTGTCGGGGTGTTCGGGTGTCGGGTGTGTCGGGGTGTCGGGGGTGTCGGGGTGTCGGGGTGTCGGGGTGTGGGGGTGTCGGGGTGTCGGGGTGTCGGGGTGTCGGGGTGTGGCGGTGTGGGGGTGTGGGGGTGTGGGGGTGTGGGGGCGTGGGGGTGTGGGGGTGTGGGGGTGTGGGGGTGTGGGGGTGTGGGGGTGTGGGGGTGGGGTGTGGGTGCGTGGGTGTGTGGGTGTGTGGGTGTGTGGGTGTGTGTGTGCGTGATGTGTGCTCTGTGTTGTGCGTGTTGTTTGTGCGTTGTAGGTGGTGTGTGTGTGTGTGTGTGTGTTATGTTTGTCTAGCGTGTGATGTGTTGGGCGTGATTTGTGTCTCTGCGTGCGCATGTAGTTCTGAGGCCCCAGGAGACCCCAGAAGGCTTCAGGATGCTTCAGGAGGCCCCAAGAGGCTCCAGGAGGCCGCAGGAGGCCCCAGGAGGCCCCAGGAGGTTTCAGGAGACCCCCAGGAGGCTCCGAGGCGGGGTCTGGGGTACCAGAATGTTCAGAAAGCCCCAGGAGGCCCCAGGAGGTTCCAGGATGCCCCCAGGAGGCTCCGAGGCGGGGTCTGGGGTACCAGAGGGTACGTCGGGGCTCGATTTGGGGAGGATGTCTCTGGCGAAACCGCCATTCTCGAATCGGGGTCAAAATTATTGAAAGTACCATGTGTGTTGGGTTCTCGTTTTGAATAGAGCAGTGCGGTCGCGTCTCCTTCTCCTCCTCCTCCTTCCCGCCTCGTTCCTCCTTTCCTCTTCCCCCCTGCATCTAACCTTGCTCGTCGCCGCGATCTGCGAAACTGCCGCCACGTTCGAGGGCTGCTGGGGGGCCCAGCGGAGTGGGGTCATACTCAGACCCAGATTAGACCTCGCCATCCCTGGGGGGCTGCGATCTGTGAAACTGTCGCCACTTTCGAGGGCTGCTGGTGGACCCAGCGGAGCGAGGCACCACGGGGACCCAGATTAGACCTCGCCATCTGTGGGGGCTGCGATCTGCGAAACTGTCGCCATTTTTGAGGACTGCTGGTGGGTCCAGCGGAGTGAGGCACCACGGGGACGGGGACTCCGATTTGACGTCGCCATCCCTGGGGGGGGGGCTGCGATCTATGAAACCGTCGCCACTTTCGAGGGCTGCTGGGGGGCCCAGCGGAGTGAGGCACCACGGGGACTCAGATTAGATCTCGCCATCCCTGGGGGGCTGCGATCTGCGATGTGAAACCGTCGCCACTTTCGAGGGCTGCTGGGGGGCCCAGCGGCGTGAGGCCCCACGGGGACTCAGATTACACCTCGCCATCTCTGGGGGGCTGCGATCTGCGAAATTGTCGCCACTTCCGAGGGTTGCTGGGGTGACCAGCGGAGTGAGCCCCCACAGGGACTCATATTACACCTCGCCATCGCTGGGTGGGGCTGCGATCTGCGAAATTGTCGCCACTTCCGAGGGCTGCTGGGGTGACCAGCGGAGTGAGCCCCCACAGGGACTCAGATTACACCTCGCCGTCGCTGGGTGGGGCTGCGATTTGCGAAATTGTCGCCAGGTTCGAGGGCTGTTGGGGGGGGGCAGCGGAGTGGGGTACTCAGATTCCTCTCGCTTCGCGGGGTGCACGTCCGGAGCACGTACAGTCCAGCCGTTGTGGGGTTTTTTGGAAGCCTCCTGGGGGGTTATTGGAAGCTTCTTGGAGGCTTCCTGTGGCGTTTTGGGGGTCTCCTGGGGGCCTCTTGGCGGCCTCTTGGGGGCGTCTTGGGCCGTCTTGGGCCGTCTTGGGTCTTGGGGCGCTTTTGCGCCGTTTGGCCCCTTCGGGGGCCTTCTTGGGAGCCTCTCGCGGCCGCCTTCGGGCCCTCTTGGAATCCTCATGGGCCGTCTTGGGGGCCTCTTGGACCGTCTTGGGGGCCTCTTTGGGCTGACTTGGGGCTCCCTGGTTGTCTTGGGGCCACCTTGGGTGCTTCTTGGGTTGTCTTGGGACCATTTTGGAGGCTGCTTGGGCCGTCATGGGCTTCTGAAGAGCCGACAACACCGAGAACGCTGAAATCTTTGAAAAACTAACAACAAATCATGTTTTTGGCATCTGGAGGCCCTCTGGTGGGTTTTCTTCGGGCTCTCTTGGGCCATCTTGGGGGCGTTTTGGGCCCTCTTGGGGCCATCTTGGGCCGTTTTGCGGCCGTCTTGTCCCGTCTTGAGACCATCTTGAGCCGTCTTCACGCCGTCTTGGACCCTCAAGAGGCCCAAGGAGCCGAAATCATCGATTTTCCACAGGTTGTTATAGGTTTTGAGGCCCAGAAGGGGGCCACCACTTTTGGTACGCCCGGAGGTCTGGCGAGGGGCGCACGGGAGCGGCGCCGAGGGCGCCGCCCAATGAGTGGGTCGTCGTCGTTGCCGTCGCCGTCGCCGTCGCCGTCGCCGTCGCCGTCGCCGTCGCCGTCGCCGTCGCCGTCGTCGTCGTCGTCGTCGTCGTCGTCGTCGTCGTCGTCGGCGTCGGCGTCGGCGTCGGCGTCGGCGTCGGCGTCGCCGTCGCCGTCGCCGTCGCCGTCGCCGTCGCCGTCGCCGTCGTCGCCGTCGGCATCGTCGGCATCGTCGGCGTCGTCGGCGTCGTCGTCGCGGGCGCTGGCGGTCAAACCTTTCGCGGGCGTCTGAACCTGATGCTCGTGCTCTTTTGGGGCCGTCGCCGAGGTTCGCGCCGAGGTTCGAGCCTCGAGGGTCGAGGTTCGTGGCCTTCTCTCCGTCGAGGGCTCCCCCGTCGCCACGGCTGGACGCAGCTCGAAAAACTGACGACGACGACGCAGAGAACGACGGTTTCTTGGGGGCCTCTGCGGCCAAGTACTTCGTGTCAGGTGTATTTCCTTGCACTGGCCGGCTTGACAATGGATTCATCTATCCACCCGCGCTCCCACGGAACGATTACGACACGACGTACGCAAGATCGAGGGACCCACTGATAAGGAACCCCCAGATATTCCCGGGACCCTTCCGAACAACTCCATCGGTCCTCCGCGGTCCTCCCGGAGCGGTTTCCTGTCGTCTTCTGCGGTGGTCTGCCGCGCCGTCCTGCAATCGTCGAGGCATCCACATGGAAACGTCCTGGAGTGGTGAGTTGGGAGCTCCTTGGATCCCTTTCAGTGACTTCTGCCGGCTTTTGGAAGGCTTCTCGGGCGCATTTGAGAACCCCTGAAAGCCTCTTGGGTTTTTTGTGGGGGGCGTCTTGGGCCGTTTTGGGGCGCTATTTCGGAATCTTTTGGGGGGGTCATGGAGGCTTCTTCGGGGTTTCCCGGGTCTTTCGGGGGGCCTCTTGGGGGCGTCTTGGGCCGTCTGCGGACGCTTGGAGCCGTTTGGTCCCTTCGGGGGACTTCTTGGGGGCCG
Organism: Prorocentrum cordatum; assembly: GCA_963575745.1. Lineage (NCBI taxonomy): Eukaryota > Dinophyceae > Prorocentrales > Prorocentraceae > Prorocentrum > Prorocentrum cordatum. The sequence goes on along the minus strand of CAUYUJ010019240.1, from coordinate 179,953 downwards.
CTCGCGGCCGCCTTGGGGCCCTCTTGGGGTCGTCTTGGGCCATCTCGGGGTGCTCTTGTGCCGTCTTGGAGGCCTTTTGGATCGTTTTGGGGGCCTCTTTGGGCCGTCTTGGGGCCCCCTTGGGTGCTGCTTGGGCTGTCTTGGGGCCATTTTGGAGGCTGCTAGGGCCGTCATGGGCCTCTGAGAGCCAGGAAAGGCGATAACGCGAAATTCTTTGAAAAAACGTATGGAAAATCTATGTTTTTGGCCTCTGGCGGCGTTCTGGTGGGCGCTCTGAGGGCCCTCTTGGGCAATCTTGGGGGCTTTGTGGGCCCTATTGGGGCCATTTTGGGCCGTCTTGGGGCCGTCTTGTCCCGTCTTGACACCATCTTGAACCGTCTTCACGCCCTCTTGGATCCCCAAAAGGCTCAAGGTGCCCAAATCATCGGTTTTCCATAGGTTTTTCTAGATTTTGAGGCCCAGAAGGGGCCCTCCTCCTGAGGGTCGATGGAAGTGGCGCGACTCCAGGGGGGGGGTAGGGGGGGACACATAATAATGTAACATGATACAATATGTAGGAATTATGCAAGCATTGGACACATTGGATCCATTGCATTACAGCATCCGCGGACCTGCCTCCGGCAACACGTCACTTCCGGACGTGGATTCCTCTCGCTTCGCGGGGTGCACGTCCGGAGCACGTACAGTCCAGCCGTTGTGGGGCTTTTTGGAAGCCTCCTGGGGGGTTCTTGGAAGCTTCTTGGAGGCTTCCTGTG
>CAUYUJ010019240.1:151698-174198 GCA_963575745.1 Prorocentrum cordatum | reverse complement strand
CTCTTTGGGGACCCGACGCGGGCTCGATGCGGACTCGACGCGGATCTGGCGTGGATTCGACGCGGGTTCGACACGGATTCAACACGGTTCCGACGCGTCCGACATGGATTCGACGCGGATTCGACGCGGAGAGGGCCGCGACGGGACAGACAAGGTCTCCCGAGGATGCAACATAAGGACGTGTGCATTTTTTTCTCGGCGAGAACCATCGAGGACCATCCTGGACCATCGGGCAACAAAAAAACCACGCGCGAGACCGGGAAATGCGCGGAAAATGGACGTCCGGGAGCGTTCCCGGACACGAAACATTTGAAGCCAGCGCGAGTGGAACATCATCGAAAGACGAAACAACTCAAAGTGGCATGCGGGGGCTGTGAGAAACTCGGTTTCACAGCGCGCAGTTGCCGAGCGTATCAGTGCAGCGGCGCGTGCGAGAGGAGACTACCGAAGTCGGCGTTTCCCAGGAGCCCTGCCCATGTCGCGCGCGACGAAAAAAAGGGCACCCTGAAGTGCAATACATGCAAATGATGCCCAATCGGGCGCGCGTGTTGGGGAGGGGAAGGAGGACGGGGAGAGAAGGGGGAGGGGGGCGGAGGATAGGGGGGAGAAGAATCGGAGAGGATCGGGAGAGGAGGAGGGTGGGGAATGAAACGAAAGGAGAGGAGAGGGGGACGAGGAGGAGGTGGAGGAGGAGGACGAAGAAGAGGAGGGGGATACTGAGATGAGGCTCTGGGTTCTGGGTTATATGTTAGAGGCTTTTTGTTTGTGTATCGGGGTATCGCGGCACGGCTCTCGGGGGCCGCTGGAAGGCAATGTTGAAGCCACCTGTGGACCGAGGTGGATGGGGGGGGGGCGAGGGGGACACAAAGAGAAGGCTCAGACTTCTGGGTTATGGGTTAGAGGCATCTTGTAGGTGTATCGGGATCTCGCGGCACGGCTCTGGGGGGCCTGTGGGATGTAGGTTTGAAACCAGTTGGGGGCCGTTTCGGAACCTCTGGGGGGGTTCTTGGGGGGTCTTTGGGGCGTCTGGGGATTATCTTGGGGGCCTCTGGCGGCCTCTGGGGGCAGACTTGGGGCCGCCTGGGGATCCTTGGGGCGGAAAACTAGTTTTTTTCATGTTTGGTCGCCCTCTTGGGCTTCTTTGGGTGCAGTTTTGGAGCCCTCTTGGGCCGTCTTGGGGGCCTCTGGGGCCGTCATGGGGCCATCTGGGGCCGTCTTGGGGCCGTCTTGGGGGTCTCTTGTGCCGTTTTGTGGCTGTCTTCGGGGCCTCTGGGGCCGTGTTGGAGCGTCGGGAAGCCGGAGAGACAAAAAGGCAAAACACACAGAACAACACAATGGATAACCCATATTTTTAGCCTCTTGAGACCCTCTTGGAAGGCTTGTTTGGGACCTCTTGGGCCGTCTTGGAGGCCTCTTGGCCAATCTCGGGGCCAATTTGGGCGTCTTGGAGCACATGTGTGGCGTCTCGGGGCCCTCGTGAGCCGTCTTGGGGGCTTCTTGGGGCCTTCTTGCCCCGTCTTGACGCCCTCTTGGGTCCGGAGAAGCCTCGTGGTGCGCTCGCGCTGGGCCGGGGGGGGGGTCAAATCTCCGGTTTTGGGTCCCGGGGGGTGGGGTAGGGGGGGAACTATCTCACACGCCTAGTAGTAGTAGTAGTAGTAGTAGTAGTAGTAGTAGTAGTAGTAGTAGTAGTAGTAGTAGTAGTAGTAGTAGTAGTAAGTAGTAGTAGTAGTAGTAGTAGTAGTAGTAGTAGTAGTAGTAGTAGTAGTAGTAGTAGTAGTAGTAGTAGTAGTAGTAGTAGTAGTAGTAGTAGTAGTAGTAGTAGTAGTAGTAGTAGTAGTAGTAGTAGTAGTAGTAGTAGTAGTAGTAGTAGTAGTAGTAGTAGTAGTAGTAGTAGTAGTAGTAGTAGTAGTAGTCGTAGTCGTAGTCGTAGTCGTCGTAGTCGTAGTCGTAGTCGTAGTCGTAGTCGTAGTAGTAGTAGTAGTAGTAGTAGTAGTAGTAGTAGTAGTAGTAGTAGTAGTAGTAAGTAGTAGTAGTAGTAGTAGTAGTAGTAGTAGTAGTAGTAGTAGTAGTAGTAGTAGTAGTAGTAGTAGTAGCAGTAGCAGTAGTAGTAGTATCAGTAGTATCAGTAGTATCAATAGTAGTAGTGGTAGTAGTAGTAGTAGTAGTAGTAGTAGTAGTAGTAGTATGTAGTAGTATGTAGTCGTATGTAGTAGTATGTAGTAGTATGTAGTAATAGTAGTAGTAGTAGTAGTAGTAGTAGTAGTAGTAGTAGTAGTAGTAGTAGTAGTATGTAGTATGTAGTATGTAGTATGTAGTATGTAGTATGTAGTAATAGTAATAGTAATAGTAGTAGTAGTAGTAGTAGTAGTAGTAGTAGTAGTAGTAGTAGTAGCAGTAGCAGTAGCAGTAGTACTAGTAGTACTAGTAGTACTAGTAGTACTAGTAGTACTAGTAGTAGTAGTAGTAGTAGTGGTGCGAGCTCTGCCTGCTGTCGGCCCTCCGCCCTCGGGGCCCCGCTCCCGCTGCTGCTGCTCCCGCTGCCGCCCCTCCCTGCTGTGGCTCCGCCCCCCACCCCTCGCCTTCGCTGCCAGAGCATAGCAAGGCATGCCCAGAGCAGACCTCCGTGTCTTGGCGTCGCTCGGGCGTTTCTGTTGCACCTTCGGGGGACTTCGCCTGTCCCAAAAATTGGTGTCTCTTTGGGGGCCCGACGCGGGCTCGATGCGGACTCGACGCGGATCTGGCGTGGATTCGACGCGGGTTCGACACGGATTCAACACGGTTCCGACGCGTCCGACATGGATTCGACGCGGATTCGACGCGGAGAGGGCCGCGACGGGACAGACAAGGTCTCCCGAGGATGCAACATAAGGACGTGTGCATTTTTTCTCGGCGAGAACCATCGAGGACCATCCTGGACCATCGGGCAACAAAAAAACCACGCGCGAGACCGAAACATGCGCGGAAAATGGACGTCCGGGAGCGTTCTCGGACACTAAACATTTGAAGCTAACACAAGTGGAACATCATCGAAAGACGAAACAACTCAAAGTGGTGTGCGGGGGCTGTGAGAAACTCGGGTTCACAGCGCGCAGTGGCCGAGCGTATCAGTGCAGCGGCGCGTGCGAGAGGAGACTACCGAAGTCGGCGTTTCCCAGGAGCCCTGCCCATGTCGCGCGCGACGTAAAGAAGGGCACCCTGAAGTGCAATACGTGCAAATGATGCCCAATCGGGCGCGCGTGCTGGGGAGGAGAAGGAGGGCGGGGAGAGAAGGGGGGGGGGGCGGAGGATGGGGGGGAGAAGAATCGGAGAGGATCGGGAGAGGAGGAGGGTGGGGAATGAAACGAAAGGAGAGGAGAGGGGGACGAGGAGGAGGTGGAGGAGGAGGAAGAGGAGGAGGGGGATAGTGAAATGAGGCTCTGGGTTCTGGGTTATATGTTAGAGGCTTCTTGTTTGTGTATCGGGGTATCGCGGCACGGCTCTCGGGGGCCTCTTCAAGGCAATGTTGAAGCCGCTTGGGGGCCGAGGTGGAGGGGGGGGGGGCGAGGGGGACACAGAGAGAAAGCTCAGAGTCCTGGGTTATGGGTTAGAGGCATCTTGTAGGTGTATCGGGATCTCGCGGCACGGCTCCCGGGGGCCTCTGGAATGTAGTTTTGAAACCAGTTGGGGGCCGTTTCGGAGTCTCTGGGGGGGTTCTTGGGGGTTTTTGGGGGCGTCTGGGGGGAGTCTTGGGGGCCTCTGGCGGCCTCTGGGGGCAGACTTGGGGCCGCCTGGGGATCCTTGGGGCGGAAAGCTAGTTTTTTTCAATGTTTGGTCGCCCTCTTGGGTTTCTCTGGGTGCAGTTTTGGAGCCCTCTTGGGCCGTCTTGGGGGCCTCTGGGGCCGTCATGGGGCCATCTGGGGCCGTCTTGGGGCCGTCTTGGGGGTCTCTTGTGCTGTATTGTGGCTGTCTTCGGGGCCTCTGGGGCCGTGTTGGAGCGTCGGGAAGCCGGAGAGACAAAAAGGCAAACAACACCGAAAAACACAATGGAAAATCAACAATTTAGCCTCTTGAGGCCCTCTTGGAAGGCTTGTTTGGGACCTCTTGGGCCGTCTTGGAGGCCTCTTGGCCAATCTCGGGGCCATCTTGGGCGTTTTGGAGCACATGTGTGGCGTCTCGGGGCCCTCGTGAGCCGTCTTGGAGGCCTCTTGGGGCCTTCTTGCCCTGTCTTGACGCCCTCTTGGGTCCGGAGAAGCCTCGTGATGCGCTCGCGCCGGGCCGGGGGGGGGGGTCAAATCTCCGGTTTGGGGTCCCGGGGGGGGTACGGGGGGGGAACTATCTCACACGCCTAGAGACCCACGAGGGGTCGGCGGATTCGACCTCGCCATTCCTGGGGGACTGCGATGTGCGAAGCCGTCGCCACTTTCGATGGCTGCTGGGGGGCCAGCGGAGTGGGTCCTACGCAGACCCAGGCTCGACTTCGCCATCCCCGAAGGGCTGCGATCTGCGAAATTGTCGCCACTTTCGAGGGCTGCTGGAGGGCCCAGCGGAGTGGGGACATATTCGGATTCAGATTAGACCTCGCCATCCTTGGGGGGCTGCGATCTGCGAAACTGTCACCACTTTCGAGGGCTGCTGGGTGGCCCAGCGGAGTGACGTCATACGCGAGCCTGGGGCTTTAATCCTCGTTATTTCGATCGTCGTCCTGTGAGCCGTGCAATGCGTGCGCATCCCATGTAGTTTGCACAGCAATTCACATCGCCTACATTATCGCTGTTCCTGCTAATGTTGGCCTACTCCTCTTGCCATTTGATGCACGTGGGTTGGGTACGTCGCAGGGTAATTTTAAAATGTTGAACTTCCCATGTGTTGTTCGACCCTGACGTCACGATCTGCGTGAGGGGGGTGCCACCGATTTGCAGAATTTCGAGGATGTCCCTAGCGAAACGGCCAGAAAAATCGCGAACGCCCCGCGCACGCACGAATCGCCTCTGAGCTCTACTCCCTCGGAAAGGTGCGTATGAATATCGATTCGTTTTCCAAACTGCTTTGCATGCCCCACTCGCAAGCCGCCTGCAGATGTGAACGGCCCGTTCCATCGCCGTCCTTGCTCAAGTTCTTCGGGCGGCAGCGCCATCCCAGCTTGTATGGGAGTCCTCGGCTTCCTGAGCAAAGCAGCGCGCGGCGCCATCGCCATACTCGATTCGGTTGGGCCAGGGCTGGGACCGCTGGCTGAGGAGGCCTCTGACTGTGCGTTAGCCGTGGGCTCGTTCGGGAGCGTCCGATCGCTGGCCGTCCTTTGTCTCGTGGCAGGGTTTATCGCCGGCGTGAGCTTGACCCTGTGCTGCTGCCTCGGCGGACATGTCCTATCTACGACCTGGGCGTCGCGTTCGCCTCTTGTGGGAGGTGGGCGGTACCTGGCAGGATCGGATCTTGTTGTGCGAGTGCCAGAGCTCGGAGTGCGAAGCGGAGCTGGAGGTGACGCCGAGTCCGATGGAGACCGCTGGGCGCCGCGCGTGGTACGCCCTCGCTCCAGACCTGGACGTGTACCCACACATCTTGTCGGAGGGCCAAAGACTCAGGCTTCGTGGCTCTGAAAAACAACGGGTCGCCGATGACGGAGACGGCGTTTGGGCGCCGGTGGAGGGCAGCGAGTGCGGCATACGGCGCCGAGTGGGAGCCGACCGCGCTCGAGGTGCGCGAAGCCCTGGAGGCGGTGAGGCCAGGCTGCCTGGCCCTCCAGGGCGGCGAGAAGCCCTCCAGGCGCATCAAGGGGAAGGCCTCGTGGAGGTCGACTCCAGCAGCAGCAGCGGCAACTAGCCCGGCGGAGGAGCTCTATCCAGGCCTGCTGGTGGGATCGGGACCACTGCCCGCCAACGACGGGCTGAGCTGGCACGTGGTGGCGGGGGAGAACCCGACGGAGCTCAGGCAGGCGGTGCGCCACCAGGACTTCGGGAAGGTTGGCATCGCCACTCGCGGCGCCGACAGCATGCCGGCGAAGGCCGCGGACCCCTCGTCGCCCGGCCCGGAGCTGGAGACAGACGCGCGTGTGCTGGACATCAAGACCAGGCCCGACAGCAGTCGACATCGTCACTTCACTGAGGCCGCCCGCCTGGCGTCGACCACGGAGTGGGCTGAGTGGCCCATCATGGGCCCGAGGACGGCAGGACCACATCCACGCCAGGACCAGCATCCTCGGGCCCGACACACGAAGTGGGTCCACGCGTGCAGGCTGGAGGCCACGGACGAGGGCGTCCGCGACCACCACCTCGCCATGCGCATGGCGGAGCTCGGCCTCAGCTTCGATCGGCTGAACCTGGGCGAGCTCGCCTCCTGCGAGCTCTTGATGCGGAAGGCCCAGATGGCCGAATGGCGGCATCGCGATCGCCTTGCGGCCGTCCAGGGTGGCGACCTGATGGAGGAGAGCTACCTCCACCTCGGCACAGGTGAGACCCGTGGGCTGGCGATGGTCGCGCCGCGCTGGTCGACCACATCAACTCGGAGATGCATCGCGAGGCTCAGATCCTCAAGGAGCGCCGCAAGGCGAAGGAGGAGAGGATGCTCTCACGAGGCGGCGGCATCGGCGCCGCCGGGCCCAGGGCGGAGCTCCAGAAGAAGATCCAGCAGCAGGCCGCCGAGCTCAGGAAGATTCAGGAGAAGGGCGCGGGCAAGGACCAGGCGGCCGGCCGCGGGGCCGGCCGGGGCCAATGACGCGGCCACCTGGGATCGCACCCCGCGAGCTGCTGCCACTTAGCGGCTTCGCGGCGGCGCGAGCCGACGGCGGCCCCGCCGGGCTGTCGAGGGCGGCGCGCTCACGAGTGCGCCGCCGCATGCACGCGACGAACTGGGTCGCCGACGCGGCCGAGAGCCCGAATGCCCTATATGCTCATGGTGGCGCCCGAGAATATTTTTCTGCTTCAGCTGGGCAGCAACGCAGCCTGGATTTCACGCAGTCCATCGTCGAGCAGGCGGGCCCACCGCCCTGCTCACCCGCGGCAGCCCACCAGGAGCTGTGCGGCCACCAGCCGGGCTACGCTACCGAGCCCGAGCAACCTGCCCAGTACCAGAGGGAGATCCTCTCCCTGCCGGGGCCGGGCGCGCGCTGTGATCCCAGCGACGTCCTGCGTGGCCTCGAGCACGATCAGTGGGTGCATTGGGAGAGACATTTGTTGCGCCGAACGCCTGCACCTGACAAGGAGATCAAGCTTCACAATGATCGCAATCTTATGGCGGATAGGCGGCGCTATGCGCAGTTCATCTTGGGCCTGCACACCTCCGGCCTTGTCAGAGTCGGGGCCAAGCGCAGTGCCACGGTGGGCGTGTTTTGTGCGTGGAAGAGCGGGCGAGAACGACTTCGGCTCATCTTCGACAAGCGACGAGTCAACGCACGGTTTCACGACCCTGATCACTCTCAGCTACCCAGTGCCGCCGCGTGGGCGGCGCTACGTACCAATCCTTCTTCTTCGTTGAGTATGGCTCAGGCCGACGTGGACAACGCCTTCTACAGGGTGAAGTTGCCTGACAAGATGGACGAGCATTTCTCGTCGCCGAGCGTGCACTTGAGTTCGCTCCGACAGCTCGCCGAGGCGGCTGGGGTGAACATTGACCTGCCCGACGCTCGTTTCGGTTCGCCTCTCTTGCAAGTGCTGCCAATGGGGTGGTCGTGGAGCCTCTATTTTTTGTCAGGGGCTGCTGGAGACAACCGTGCTGCGGTCGGGGATCGACGCCGGGCCGCTCATCATGGACCGCCACGCCCCCTTGCAGGTCCGCACCTCTTCGACCCAGCCTGGCGTTTACGTCGACAACGTTTGCATCGTCGGCGGCGACGGCGACCGCCGCGTGGCCGACTGCACCAAGGTCGTCAGCGAGCTGGAGCGGGTCGGCCTGAAGTGCAAGGGCGCCATGGAGCCCGAGGACCTGCAGACCTTCACCGGCATCACCTTCGAGAGGCGCAGCGGGCGGGTAGGCATCAGTCCGGGTCGGATGTGGAAGATCCGGCTTGCTCCGTTGTTCGTGGCGGACCGCCGCTCGGCCACGGGGGACGAGATCTTTAGCTTACTTGGGCACTTACTTCACTTGGGCCGCACTCTTGAGGCGGCCACTTTTGGGCATTTTTCAACAGGCATACGTCTTGGCCCGTGTCGCTGGACACCGCCGCCTGCGGCTGTGGAGCCGCGTGGAGCTCGAGCTGCGGCAGGCGGCTGCCTTGCTGGTCTTCGCTTTCTCCGACTCCAAGAGACCCAACAGCCCCTTCGCCTACGCCTCGGACGCCTCCCGGGGCCAATCTGGTTCAGGAGGCGGCCATGGCGTGGTAGGGCAGACCTGGGCCGATGAGCTCGTGGAGCGCACCGCCTCGTCAGCTGAGGCCTGGCGATACTCCGTGCTGGACGCCATCGGGGCCCGCGAGCGCGCGCTTGGCTTCGACCCGGTCGAGGGGACCAAGGTCGGCCGCCGCCAGGCCCGCGCTGGCTCCACCAGCTTCGAGGGGGTCGCGAGGTCCTCGATCGGTGACTTCAACGATTGGGGTGTCCTCTTCCACGGCGAGTTTCAGCGCGACGAGGACATCGCCGTTCTTGAGGGGCGAGCGGCCGGCCGCACGGCACGCAGTGCGAGGGCGCTGCGGGCAGAGTCATCGGCACCTCATCTTGGTCCACAACCTCGGGCTCGCACTCGCGGTTGGAAAAGGGCGCCCCCCTTCCATCACTCTCAATCACGTCCTGCAGCAGCTGCGCGCCATATCTATTGTCACCGACACCACCTTCATCCTCAGATGGACGCCGCCAGAGTGGAACCCCGCCGACAAGCCCTCTAGGCCCAGGCTCCATCATACGTTGGACGCTCGCGCTGACCCCCGACATGCTGCGTATCTCGGAGGCCCGTCAGCCAGCCCCAGCGGGCTCCAGGCCCTCGGCCGGGATGTTGACGCGCTCGTTCGGAGGCGCCACTGCCGCTGTGCCGCGGCTTCGGGCGCGGAGCGGCCGGGCTCGGGGACGCACTGCACGACGACCCCTACCCGCTCGGTGGCCTCGCGGGGCTCCTCGGCGGGGCGGGCAGCGGCGGCGCGGTCGGCGACGACTCCTCATCTTCGAGCTCGGGCAGTGGCATCGACCAGCCGTGCGAGACCGCCCCCAGCGAGGGCCGAGGCTCTCCGCCTAGCCTGGGCGAAGGCTCGCCGCTCAGCCCACCGCGGCGCAGACGAGCGAGCCCAGGCCGAGGGGCTCACGGTGCTGCAGAGCCTGAAGGTCGGCAACGCGTCCCGCGTGTACTTCGAGAAGGAGTACCTGGACTTCCTGACCCGGGCCCGCTCGAGGGGCCTGTCGATCCTCGGGCTGGCATCCATCGACTCGACCTTCTCCCAGTACCTGGATTTCCCGTTCTGGGAGGGCTACAATCACCACAAGGGGGACAAGGCCTTCGCGGCGCTGAAGCACTTCAACCCGGGCCTGGGTTTGACTGCGGCGGCTCTGGAGAGGACCGCCGCCGGGCTGCGGGGCTTCCGCAAGCTGGCGAGGGGGTCGACGCGGGCCCCCATGGCGAGGGAGCTGCTGTTCGCGGCCGCGGGCGTCGCCCTGCACCGAGGCTGGCGGAACTTCGCCATCGCCCTGGCGCCCAGCTGGGACACGATGGTTCGGCTTCCCAGCGAAATCGTGCAGATGACGCTCGCGACGCTGGTGGCGCCCGCGCCTCGCTCCGGCCGAGCCGCGTGGAGCCTGCTTCTTTTCCCAGAGGAGTACCATCAGGTCAGCAAGACCTTGGGCTGCGACGAGGGCGTCGCGCCGTCAGACTCGATGTCCGTGGCCCTCGGCGTGGACCTGGCCAGGCTGAAGCGAGGCCGCCCAGACGGCAAGCCGCTCTGGGACTTCGACGCGAGGGTCTTCAACGCCAAGTTCAGGACGGTTTTCGACAAGCTGGGCCACAAGGACTGCCACCCGTACCAGGTGCGCCACGGCGGGGCCTCGTACCGAGCCGCAGTCCTGGGCGAGAAGCTCGCGGACATCCAGGCCATGCTGAGGCACCAGTCGGACAACTCGACAAAGCGGTACGCCAGGCACGTCAGGTACTTCGCGGAGGTCGGGAAGCTCAGCCCCGAGGTGGCGCGGGACATCGACGCCCGCCTGGGCGACCTGCTGCGGGGCCGGGCGCCGCTGCCGCCGCTGCCGCGGGCTCGCGCGCCGCGCTCCGCGCAGGGCGCAGCTGGCGCGGCGGCGACACAGGCGGTGCGGCCGAAGTCCTGACGGACGCGGCGGTGCGCCGCCACTGGCGGGCCGCGCTGCGGGCGGCCCTCTCGGGCTCCCGTAGGCACCAGGTGTACCTGGACTTGTTCAGCGGCACTGGCAAAGTTGCGAGTTGGCTCGAGCGGAAGTCCGACTACGCGGTCCTGCGGATCGACGTGGCTGCCCACCCCGCCTTCGACCTGTCTCGGCGCGTGTGCGGGGCCATCGTGATCGGCTGGCTGAGATCTCGCGTGGTGCGAGGAGTGATGTGCCCCCCCCCCTGCTCGACATGGTCTCAGGCCTCTCGCCATTTTTATCGCTCACCTGGCGCTCTGAACGGCCACCCTGGTCTGCAGGGCGACGCCGCCGCCAGGCTCCGCGCAGGCAACGCCACATTCCATTTCGCCAAGCGGGTCGGCCTCGAGTGCAAGCGCCTCGCCGTGCTTTTTATTTTAGAAAACCCTCGTTCGTCAACGATGCGGTCTCATCCCCGCATGCTGCTGCTCTCCCGCTCCTCTTGTAAAGACGCCAATGTAGATTTCTGTCAACACGGTACCAGATGGAGGAAGGCCACTCGTTTCCGCGGCTGGTGCACATGCTCCCCCCCCCCCCCCAGCCTTTGCTGTACAAATGCCACGGCCGGGGTGGGCTGTGCAGTAAGTCTGGCTTGCATCACATCACACTTGAGGGCGGCAGGCCTGGGGGCAAGCGGTGGACAGCCTTCGCGGAACCCTATCCCGCCCCCATTGCTGCTGCTGCTGCTGGTCTCTGGCTCCACCGCTCCGCCGAACGCCGCCTGTCTGTTCGTCTGTCCAGCCTCGTCTCTCGCTAATGGTCTACTAAGCTGGGATGACGGCTGCCAGGCATCCAGTATGGTCTATGGCCTCTTGTTCTGTTGAATGCTCGGCGCCGGGCTTCGACGCTGCCCGACGCCACCTGGCAATTGCCCTCGCTCTCATCAGACCCCCGCTCTGGCAGAAAAAGGTGATCAGGGCTGTACATCGATTCGTTTTCCAAACAGCTTTGCACGCCCCACTCGCAAGCCGCCTGCAGATGTGAACGGTCCGTTCCATCGCCGTCTTTGCTCAAGTCCTCCTCCTCCTCTCCTCCTCCTCTTCTTTCTGTCCCATTGCGCCCAAAGTGTTAGCCTCTTGTTCTGTTGAATGCTGGGCGCCAGGCCTCGGAGCTGCCCGACGCCACCTGGCAATTGCCCTCGCTCTCACCAGACCCCCGCTCTGGCAGAAAAAGGTGATCCGGGCTGTGCATATATATATATATATATACACACACACACACCTATACGACCACCCTTCGGGTGATAAGGAGGTTGTGGGGGGGGAGAGGGGGGGAACCAACATCTGACTCACGATCGGTCTCACTATCGATCTCACCCAACGGGACACCTCGGGACACCACACCGATCTCACTATCGATCTCATTCAACGGGACACCACGAGACACCGCGGGACACTTCTCGATTTCACTATCGGTCTCACTATCGGTCTCACTCAACGGGACACTACGGGACACCTCGGGACACCACATCGATCACACTATCGATCTCACTCAACGGGACATCGAGGGACACCTCGGTGCACCACATCGATCTCACGATCGATCTCACTATCGATCTCACTCAACGGGACACCACGGGACACCTGTCGATCTCACTGTCAATATCACTATCAGTCTCATTCAACCAGACACCACGGGACACCGCCGGACACCTCTCGATCTCACCATCGATCTCACTATCGATCTCACTCAATGGGACACCTTAGGACACCAAGGGGCACCGAGGGACACCTGTCGATCTAACCATCGATTTCACTATCGGTCTCACTCAACGGGACACCACGGGACACGGCGGGACACCTGTCGATCTCATTATCGATCTCATTATCGATCTCATTGTTTGGAACACCACGGGACACCTCGGGGCACCATATCGATGTCACTATCGGTCTCACTATCGATCTCATTCAACGGGACACCACAGGACACCTCGGGACACCTGTCGATCTCATGATCGATCTCACTATCGATCTCACTTTCTGGGACACCACAGGACACCTCGGGGCACCACGTCGATCTCAGCATCGATACCGGGACGCCCGGGGCACCCGGGACCCCCTGGACACCGCCGGGCCCAGCCGGCCACACATGCACGACACGAACACGAAACCGAAACCGATTTCCCGGTGGGGATTCTCCGTTTCACTGCGATTTCACCCCTCAACCTCCGATGTATATATGTATGTATATGTATATCTACATATACATACATATGTGTATATATATACATACATACATATATATATATATATATATGTATATATGTATCACTATCTACGTTTAGTGCCACTACCGCAGAACCGCACAAGGTCGGGCAGCTAGCGCTGTGCCTCACTTGGTGTCGTGGGGATTCGTTTGTGTGGGATATCGCCAGCCGCTTGGGCCCCGGGGGATATGTGCACACGGCTTGCCAAGTGCTGAGCTTGTGGATGTGGCCGGTAGGGCCAGTGCCATCACGCAGCTTGTTTCCACCCATTGGGGCAAGCAAGGTAGGCAACCACGCCGCCCGCTCCCCCCCCTTTCTCCTCCTCCTCTTGTTCCTCCCCCTCTTGCTCTGGCGAATGACTGCCCGCATTTCCGCCCCGAATTTCGGCCACGTTCGCAGGACACACGTTCTGCTTGCAACCGTGGCTTGTGTCTCTAGGCGGCATCCCGGCCGGCACCGTTACGACAGGTAGCACAATTGCACGTTGTGATTCGCGGAGTTGTCATCGATTGTTAGTTAGTCATTGCCATTGAATATATACATCTATATATATAAGCATACAAATACATACATGCATACATGCATGCATGCATACATACACACATACATGCATGCATGCATACTTACATACATACGTACATACATACATGCATACTCACATACATACAGACAGACAGACATAGTCATAGACATACAGACAGACAGACAGATAGACAGACAGAATGCATGCATACATACATACACAGACAGACAGACAGACAGACAGACATACACAGACACACCCACACATGTCTCTATATTTGTATATATGTATGTATATATATATATAAATACCTATACGACCACCCTTCGGGTGATAAGGAGATTCGGGGGGGGGAGGATGCAGCGTCTCACTCGATCGGTCTCACTATCCATCTCACTATCGTTCTCGCTCGATCGATCTCACTCGATCGATCTCACAATCGATCTCACTCGATATATCTCATTCGCTCGGTCTCACAATTGATCTGATTATCGATCTCACAATCGCTCTCACATTCGGTCTCACTATCGATCTCACTACCGATATCACAATCGATCTAACATTCAACGTCATCATCATCATCATCATCATCATCATCATCATCATCATCACCATCACCAACACCATCATTTTCATCGTCATCGGGACACTGTCGTCATCATCATCATCATCGTCATCATCATCATCATCATCAACGCCATCATCATCAGGCCATCATCATCATCCCCATCATCATCTCATCATAGTCAGCAACATCAACATCATCATCATCATCATCATCATCATCATCATCATCATCATCGTCGGCACACAGCCTTCATCATCATCGGCACACAGCCTTCATCTCAGTATCGATCTCACTATCGGTCTCGCTCGATCGATCTCACTCGATCGATCTCACAATATATCTCATTCGATCGATCTCACAATTGATCTCACAGTCCATCACACAATCGATCTCACATTCGGTCTCCATATCGATCTCACTATCGATATCACAATCGCTCTCACAATCAACGTCATCATCATCATCATCATCATCATCATCATCATCATCATCATCATCATCATCATCATCATCATCATCATCCACATCATGAACATCATCAACCTCAACATCATCACCAACATCGTCATCATGAGGGCACCGTCATCATCATCATCATCATCAACATCATCATCAACGTCAGCATCATCATCGGGACAACATCATCATCATCACCATCATCATCTCATCATCAACATCATCATCATCGGGACACAGTCATCGTCATCATCATCAGCAGCATCATAATCATCATAATCGAGACACCATCATGATCACCATCGTTCTCATCATCAGCATTACCATCAACATCGTCATCATCCTCGGACACCATCATCATCATGATCATCGCATCATCATGATCGACATCATCATCATCAACAACATCATCATCATCATCATCATCATCATCATCATTGGGGCACCATCATCATCATGAGCAACATCATCATCAACATCGTCATTATCATTATTATCATCATCGGGACACCATCAGCATCACCATCATCATCATCATCATCATCATCGGGACACCATAAGCATCATCAACATCATCATCAACATCATCATCGCCGGGACACCATTTCCATCAACATCATCATCACCAACATCATCGGAATCATCATCATCATCATCACCATCATCGGGACACCATCATCGTCATCATCATCAACTCAATCATCATGAACATCATCATTCTCATCATCGGGACACTATCATCATCATCGACATCATCATCAACATCATCATCATCTTCGTCGGGACACTATCATCATCATCTCATCATCATCATCATCATCATCATCATCATTATCATCATCAGCAGCAGCATCATCATCATCATCATCATCTCATCATCATCATCCTCGCGGGACACCGCGGGACACCGGCGGGGCACCGCGGGACACCGCGGGACACCGCGGGACACCGCGGGACACCGAGGGACACCGCGGGACACCGGCGGGACACCGCGGGCCACCGGCCGCCCGGAAGGGAGTCATTTGGTCCGGCCGCGCCTCAGCCACACGGGACACCAGCGGGACACCGGCGGGACAACGCGGGCCACCGGCCGCCCGGAAGGGAGTCATGTGGTCCGGCCGCGCCTCAGCCACAGGAGACTTTCTCTCGCCCACGCAGCTTCGCCTCGCCCGCACGGCACGCACGAACACGAAACCGAAATCGATTTCCCGGTAGGGGGGCTCTCCGTTCCATTTCGATCTCACCCCCTCACCTCCGATGTATATATATATATATATATATAGAGAGAGAGAGAGAGATATATATATATATATGTATATATGTATGTATAAATGTATGTGTGAGTAGTCCGCGGGTGGGCCTGGAACCGCGACCCCGGGTACACATGGCTGTTCCGGTGGCCCCAGAGGCACAAAGTGGCCCTGTGGGCGCACAGATGGCCCAGAAATTGGTACGACATTCTACTGGACTGGTCCATCACACCCCGAGAGCGCCGAAGATGCCTTGTGAACGGCCTCCGAAGGCTTCCAGGCTGCGCTAGGACGGCCCTGGGCAGGCTCCAGTGGGCGCGCGAGGCTCCAGACGAGTTGCCCGAGAGACAGAAATCGTTGATTACCCTAGGGTTTTGCCATGTGTTCGGGGCCCTCTATTTTATATTCTGACCCTCCACGACAGCCCAAGAGGCCTCCAACACCTCCTCACGACGGGCCAAGCGGCCCCCAGGAGGGCCCCGTGACGGCCAAGCAGGGCTCCATGTCGCCCCCAGGGGCGCCCAAGACGGCCCAAGAGGCTTTACAGACGGCCCCAAGATGGCCTCCAGAGGGGGAGCATGAACCGAACGGCCCCAAGATGGCTTCCGGAGGGGGAGCATGAACCGAAATGTCGAGTCTTCCGTCCCAAGAAGCTCCCCGGAGGCTTCCAGAAGACGCCAGGACGGCCCCGGGCAGGGTCCAGTCCAGTGGGCGCCCGAGGCCACAGACGAGTGCCCCAAGACCAAAATCTTTGATTCCCCTAGGGGTTTCCAATGATTTGGGGGTCCTCTACTCTTCCGAGTTTCCGACAATCCACGACGGCCCAAAGTGCTTCCAACACTGCCTCAGGGTGGGCCAAGAGGCCCCACGGCCTAACAGAGCTCCATGACGGCCCCAGCAGCGCCCGAGACGGCCAAAGAAGCCCAAAGGACGGCCCCAAGATGGGCTCAAGGCTCCCAGGAAGCCCCGAGAAGGCGCCGGGTCGGCCCAGGGCAGGCTCCAGTGGGCGCCCGAGGCCCCAGACGGGCGCCTCGAGAGGCGAAAATTTGCTGATTTCCCTAGGTTCTTCTGTATCTTTAGGGGTCCTCCATGTTTCAAGTTCCCCACAATCCACGACGGCCCAAGGAGCCTCCAAGACCGCCTCGACGCGCCCCCTCGGCCGCGAGACGCGGTCAAAGGGGGGGGGGCCAAGGGGCGTGCAAGGTTGATGCCGCGGTGTCGCGAGGCGCACCCCCCCCTCGGCCGCGAGACGCGGTCAAGAGGGGGGGCCCAAGGGGCGTCCAAGAGTGAAGCCGTGATGTCACGAGGCGCCCCCGCGGCCGCGACACGCGGTCAAGGGGAGGTGCCCGGGGGACGCTCAAGATTGAAGCTGTGGTGTTCTTGACGCTTCCCCGGCTGCGGGACGCGGTCAAGGGGGGAGCGTCCGGGGAGCTGCACAGAGTGCGTCCATGCAGCCAAATACATGACCCGCTCAACCAATATTCGCCTGCGCCGTTGTTTCGCCAAGGTCAAGGGGTGGGGTCGAAAAGTTCTCCAGAGGCTTCCCTTCGGGTTTCAAAAAGCTGATTCACCAATGATTTATATCCTTGAGTCGTACGCTGCCTGAGCCATCCCATCAACAACCGCCTGAGCCACTGCAGTGACGCACTTCCGCCTTCATCCCAACTCGCCTCAGCCGTCCAGCGCAATCCATGCATGCACCATTACACCTCACCCGACGCCTCAGTAAGCCTGAACACCCGCATCGTTACGCCTGCATCCGTGCATCCACATGCATGACACACTGTACCATGACGCCTGCAACCGGCCACGTTCTTCGGCAACGCTTGCGCCAGTGCATCCGAATGTTTTCGCATCATTTTGCGCATTGAAAAGTTGCTCTAGGGCCTGTGCGCCGTCGAGCCTGTGCATTGCATCCACGGTCGCCAGAATCATTGTATCAACGTGCATGGGCACCATCGTCTCCCATCATAACCATCACGACTTCACATGCCTTCGACGCAGCGCCACTAATCATTTGAATCAGTGTGTTTGATCGCCTGCGTCATTGCACCCTCCACAACCGTAAGGTCTCGATTCCCTGCGTGCGCATTTCTTGTGTGGGCCCGCGCAGACGCACGAGCACGCTTGATTCATCGCACCAGCATCGCCTGACCGACTGTAACGCCATGCGTTGGGTCATTGCCTCGTTAGTCCTGACACTTTTTTCATCAACGCGCCTGACCCACTGCCACAACATGCATGCACCACGACAACAACACGTCATTGCATCACGACGCCTAGCGCATTGCTGAGGTACGCCTGCACCACTGCATACGCCTGCCTGTTCATCCGCACGCCCCGCCTATAGCATAGCCGTGGTTCCAGCACTTAAGGATTGTCGCATCGGGCCTTCCACAAATACGATAGCTTTGCTCTTTCCTGCTTGCGGTCATCCGGAATCCACCATCTGGTCCAGACGTGCGCCACATCAGAAATTCTGCGCATTTCAATCTAATGACCCTTGCCGTGTCAAAGATCGAGGCTGGGCAGCTTGTAAGAACGCCCGCGTTGGCTACCGAGAGCTGGCCGTCAAGCCTCACGGTGGTTTGTGCTTCCCGTGTGGCGAAAATCGTTTGCCATGCAAGCATGCGCGCTTTTGCTGTTATGCTCGTGTGTCCTGTTCTTCCTGCCGCCTCTGGGAATCCATGAGCCACGACATTCGCAAGGGATGCATGCCGAAATGGGACTCCCTGAAGTCATTCGGAGGCTTGCTGAGGCCCCTTGGGGGTCCATGGGGCGCGACCCGCGTGAAGCTTGTGCCGAAATACGGATCCATTCAGTCGTCTTTGGGACCATTTGAGGGCCTCCAGGGTTCCATAGGCCACAGAGTGCGTGAGGGGTGTGTCGAAGTCAGGCCCCACTGAGCCGCGTTGAGAGTCTAATTTGGGGCCTCCAGGGGGTCCACGGGGCAAGACGTGCGTGAGGAGTGTTCGATGCTCTGAGTCATGTCGCCAGTTGTCGTCGGCATCTGATGATCGTGGATTTCTCGTGTCGACATCTGGACAGCATATCACGTTCTTCGCTCCTCTCCGCCTCCTTCTGGGGCCGTGCGACTCGGCAGCGCAGGCTGCCCGCACGAGTCTGCAATGCAGGCGCGAACCCAATTCCTGGCAAGCCCAGTTTCCAACATATGCAGAGGGTGTGCTGGGCACCTTGGCAGCGTATCACGTCCTTTGCTCCTCTCCCCCTCCTTCTGTGGCCGTGCGACCTGGCAGCGCAGGCTGCCCGCACAAGCTTGCGATGCAGGCGGGAGCCCAATCCCCAACGTTTGGCGAGCCCATGTTCCCAAGCATTCAGAGGGCGTACGGGGCGCCGAGGGGAAGTTATAATGGCGGAGCAAAAAAAAGACCACAAGTTCAGCACGAGTGTGATGGTGAGACTTATGGCAACAATGTGTGGAGATAGAGGATGGCTTGGCAAATAGAAATAAAGATGAGGACAATGATGATGATAATGGTGATGGTGATGTTGATGATGATGATGATGATGATGATGATGATGATGATGATGATGATGCTCATCATCGTCAGTATCATCATCATCAGCATCATCATCATCATCATCATCATCATCATCATCATCATCATCATCATCATCATCATCATCATCATCATCATCATGACAATCATCATCATGACGACGACGATGCTGATAATGTTGATGATGATGGTGATGGTGGTGGTGGTGGTTGTGGTGGTTGTTGAATTCACATGCAGTCGGACATCGCAACACGAACGGCGGCACGGACCCGCCCCAGGCGTTATCCGCGCCGCCGTTGCGAGGTGCCTCGAGATGCCACCCCGAGACACGGCCACCGGCACCACCCCCATTTGGCCGCCGGCCTCAAGCAGCGGAGGCCCCGCTGCCCAAGGACTTCAGTTCCCGCGCCCCCCACGTCGGGGGACCCCTTCGAGTAACCCCATCGGGCACCTTGGGCACCTCCCTTCGGGTTGTGTCGCCCAGGTGTTCGATCCGGGCACAACAAAAAAAGATTGTGGTGGTGGTTATGATGATGATCATTTCGATGATGAGGATGATGAGGAGGAGGAACTGCAGCAGCAAGAAGAGCCAGAGGAGAAGGATCAGCACGAGAAGGAGAAGGATCACACCACTTAGGGGGAAGAGGCGGAGGAGGAGGAGGAGGAGGAGGAGGAGGAGGAGAACAAGAAGGAGGAGGATATTGATTAGACGGGGGAGGGCGACGAGTCGGAGGAGTGATGACGGGGGTGAGGAGGAGGAGGAGGAGGAGGAGGAGGGCAGGAGAAGTGGAAGGATGGGATGAAGCGGAGGACGACAAGGAGGAGGAGGAGGCGAAGGAGGAGGAGGGTGCAACCACTGCATCCCTGTCTCTGGTCTGGATGCAGGGCGGCACGCGACGGCCCAAGCCCACAAATGCACTACGTGCAAACGCCGCCCCCCCCCCTACCCTCCTTTGGCCCCCCCTTCCGAGGCCTCCCGGGCCTCCCCCCGGCCGCTCCAAACAGCTCCAGGGGGCACGAATGAGCGGCGACAAAAGCGGCCCGACAAGGCCAAAGGATTAGAGGTTATTAGAACCGAAGCGCGCGGGTGGGTCTAGTCTCTCTCTCTCTCTCTACCTCTCTCTCCCGCTCTCTCTCTCTCTCTCTCTTTCTCTCTCTCTCTCTCTCTATCTCTCTATCTCTCCTTCTCTTTTCGACATGTATATATATAAATGTATATTCACACATACATATATAGACATGAACATTCGTATATGCACAAATATGCACATTTACATGCATACATACCTATACGTGTGCATATATATATATATATATATACATATATATGTATATCCCTAAGGGCTTCGCCCCTGCCGCCGGCCCCCTCTCTATCAGAATGGGATACATCAGAGCTAGATTGGGATGTTCGGGCGCTGTCTTGATGACATTCGGGAACGTCATGCTAGGGCGGTTGGCGATGAGCGAAACAAATTGAGATGTTGAAATTGTTGTTGAGCGCTTTGTTGCCTTCTTGGCATGTTCCTCCAGTTGTTCACTGGAAGCGCTCTGGGAACGGCTGGGGATTGCTTCAGCTGGGAAGGTTATTTTTGTTCTGCTCTGGAGAAGGAGTGGCGCCTTTTGGCAGCTTCCGCGAGGTGGGTTCGTAGCGTGGGGGGTGCGCGCAAATTTGGTGAAATTTGCTGTGGATCGTGGCCTCGGGGACGCGAATGTGGCATAATTTACAAGGGATCGTGGCCTGGGGGGCGCGACAGCGGCGTAATTTACAAGGGATCGTTGCCACGCTGGCGCGAATGCGGTGTAATTCACGCGGGGTCGTGGCCTCGGGGGCGCAAATGTGGCGTAACTTGCGAGGGATCGTGGCCAGGGGGGGTGAATGTGGAACCCACCGCCGAATTTTCCATAGACTGGAGGGGGGCAAAAGAACACCATCGGAGCACATATCCCAATACAGAAAATTGCCGCTTTTCTGCTTTGGAGAGGGGGAGCGCCTTTTCGGCCTCCGCAAGGCGGATTCGTGGACTCGGGGGCGCGCCCGCTGCGTAATTTACTACGGATCGTGGCGTCAGGGGCGCGAATTTGTTTTAATTTACAAAAGATCGGGGCCTCGGGGGCGCGAAAATCATGTAAATTACATTGGATCGTGGCTTCGGGGGCGCGAATGTGGCGTAAATTACAAGGGATCGTGGCCTCGCGGGCGCGAATGCGGAGTATCTGAGGCCATCGTGGGGCCTTCTTGCGACCTTGGGGGCCTCTTGAGCCGGCTTGGGCCGTCGGAAGGCCGAAGAGGCGCAAATGCAAAAATCTTTCAAAGACTCAGAGAAAATCAATGATGTTGGCCTCTTCGGGTCCTCCGAGAAACCTCTTGGAGGCCTCTTGGGCCGTCTTCGACGCCTCTTAGGGGCTTCTTGGGCCGTCTTGGGCCGTCGTGTATTCTTCTGGGGCGGACTTCGAAGCATCTTGGGCCTTGTTGGAGCGTCTTGGGTCCATCGTGGACTCTCTTGGGCCGTCTTGGAGGGCATCTTAGGTCATCTTGGGGTCGTCTTGAAGGCTTCTTGGGCCGTCAGGAGATCATCTTGGAGGCCTTTGGGGCCATCTTGGCTGCATATTTGGGTCCTCTTGGGCCGTCCTGGGCAGTCGGAAGGCCGAAAAGAAGCACATCCAAAAATTCTCCAACAAAAAACCTAGGGAGAACAACTTATGTGGGCCTCTTCGGGTCCTCCTAGTAACCTCTTAGAGGCCTCTTGGGCCGTCTTGGACGCTTCTTGGAGGCTTCTTTGGCCGTCTTGGGCCATCTTGGATGCTTCTTGGGCGGGCTGGTAAGCATCTTGGAGCGTCTTTTAGGCCATACTGGACTCTCCCGTGTCGTCTTGGAGGGCCTCTTGGGTCGCCCTGAGGCCATCTTGGAGGCTTCTTGGGCGCCCTGGGGGCGATCTTGGGGGCCTCTTGGGCCGTTTTGGGCCGTCCGAAGGCCGAAAAGGAGCAAATACGAAAATCCTTGAAAAACCAATGGGAAATGAATGCTTGTAGCCTCTTCGGGCCCTTCTGGAGGACCTCTCGGAGACTTCTTGAGCCGTCGTGGAGGTCTCTTGGGCGCCTCTGGGTCTCTCTTGGACCATGTGGGAGGCTTCTTGGGCGGGCTTGGAGGCATCTTGGACCCTCTTGGGCCGTCTTGGAAGCCATCTTGGACCATCTTGGGCGAACTGAGGGACCATCTCGTGAACGAAACCGGAAAATGCAAGGGGAGTGGACGTCCGAGCGATGGCAGGGCCAGCCTCTCGCCCCAGACCCACGTTCGATGGCCCGGGGCCCGACGACGCGCCCCAGGGGCCGAAGGTCAGGAGGAACGCCCAACCTGAAAAAGTCATGGCGTCAGAGATCTGCGTCGCCCGTTCGTTCTCGGCCTCTCGGCGGCTCAGTTGATGTTCGAAAACGCTCGGTGCGTGTTCTGTTTGTTCAGCGTTTCGGTTGTCGGCCAGTTCTCGGATGGGAAGACAAATTAACAAAAGCAAACCAACAAACATGCAGGCACACACACACGCAAACAACAGTCATCACAAACCACTAACAACAATATCAACAACAGCAACAACAACGACAACAACCACGAAAGCAGCATCAGCAGCAACAGCTACAACACCAACAACTCAGCGGAACCGCACCGAAGACGGCGCGAACGATTATCAAAAAAAATGGGGGAAGGGGAAGGGG
>CAUYUJ010019240.1:136698-146698 GCA_963575745.1 Prorocentrum cordatum | reverse complement strand
GACCATCGCGCGAAAGGGCAAGGACCAGGCAGAGGCAACCGCGCCCACCCGGGCAGCCGGCGGCGCGGGCTCGGGCCGCCAGGGCAACCCCGCGAGACACGACGAGGCGCGCCTCATATGCCACGAGCGCGACTCCAGGGGGCGCCTCGCGCGCGACTCCGCCCACGCCCCAGCACCGCCACCACCTCCCCCGGCACCCTCACAGCGCGCGTTTCCGGGACAGCACAGGCCGCCAGGTCCATCCGAGCAGCTGCCCACGACAGGAGTGCTCGCCGCATGGATGGCCAGGGGCGCGCGCGGGGCCCCGCCGCCCGCGGCCCCGGGCTCCGGGGAAGGCGACCCCGCGCAGAGCGCCGACCATTGAAACGGCGGATAGCCGACTCCATCGGCAGCCACGCGGCGACCAGCAGCAACGGCCACTCCAAGTGCGTCGCCAGATGGCTGTCGGCAACAAGTCGGTCACTGGCATTGGTCAAGACGGGTGGACACATCACCCCCGCCCCCGCCCCCCAACCCACGCGACGCCGAAGCGCGACGACTGCGACAGGAGATGGCGGAACATATGGGCCGCACGCAAGGCTCTGCACCACCGGCGGGCCCCGCTGCGCCACCGGCCCGCGCGGCAGCAGCCGGCAGCCCCAGCCGCAACGGCCCCGGGGCCGCGCCAGCAGCGCCAACAGCCCCAGCAGCCTCACGAGCACCACCGCAACCAACACCACAACGGTGGACACGAGCAGGCGGCGCGCCCCCACTGGGACAAGCTCAGGGGCGCGATTGGGTCGGCGACCTCAACGCACGAGGCCCCGCGCGCCCGCGGCCCCGCCTGCCGACGCGCAGAGGCCGAGCTGGGCGCGCGCGCTCTCAGTCTCCGCCCTCGGCATCAGCGAACCACGTGGATCGATCTCCACATGGCCATTGCAGTCCGCGCCAGCAGCCGCGACGCCGCCTGCGCCAGAGCCCCGCAGGAGCTGGCCCTTCTCAACCAGAACAGCCCCTTTCGACGCGCGCCGACCGTCTCGGGGAGCGGCATTTTGGTTCGCTGGCCGCAGGACCTGGACGTCCAGCGACGACCGATCCGAGCGCAACGCGGGCACCGCCTTCGCCCGCGCGCAGAGACGGCACCTCGACGAGCTTCACAGCGCCCAGCACTTGAGCGCTTGCGGCGAGGGGACGGGCAGCGACGACAGGCCGCGCAGCGCTGGACAGAAACCCACGTTAATCCTCCTGTGGTGCCCGCTCCACCTGCCGAGCCCCCCTCAAAGCTGCTTTCGCCGGCGGTGGTAGGGGGCGCCCTATCAGCCGCAAGGCCTTCCTGCACGGCGAGAGGGCGGCGCGCTTGCCGCGCCGCCACATCCAGCCGACGCAGAACACCGACGCCCACGCGGCGCGCTGTCCGGCGCGCCGCGGCCCGGCCGACATCGCAGCCAATTATTTCCGCGGAGACAACGGCCGCGCGCAGAGGGAGGCAGGGGGGGGGCTTCTGAGATGCACCTGAAGGCTCGGGCCACGCATGGAGGCGCAAGGCCGGCGCCTTCTCAGAAGGAGCTTCCTCTTCAGAAGCACCCCCTCTGCGCGCCGCCAAGGGCCGCGCCCCCGCGGGTCCGGCGCCCGCGGCGCCGGCCCGCGCGGCAGCATATACGGGCGCGCCAGTGGAGATTCAATGGAGACCCCGCCTCGCGCAGTCCCCTCGACCAGCCCCTGCCCCCTGGACGCCTCGGCAAGGCTCGCGCAGTCGCCGGGCAGCGCGTCCAGATTTGCGTCCGCAGTGGAACCGGCGGCGCCCTACGACGCCCACCATAACCCGCGCGCGCCACCACAGCTGGCCGACGCCCCCCCAGCGGCCGACAACGTCGGGCACGGGTTCGCGCTCATCGACCCAGTCGCCGCACTACTTTCGGGCCGGACGAACGGGGGGGATAGGGAAAGGGGGGGTTACGAAATTTCCTGCATGCAGCTGGTTTCGGCCCCGCCGCCGGGCCCATTCCTCGACGCATAGGCGTCTCCCGGCGCCGGGAGGCGCCGGGAAAATCAGGTACGTGAGCTGATTATCAACCCCCCCCTTTGCTATCCCCCTCTTCGCCCTGCCCGATACTTGGCGAGCACCGACCTTCCGGCGTTTGGGCGAACCCTCGGGGACTACGAGTCGCCATGAATTTGGCCCGCAAGGCCGAGCAGGCGAGGCCGCGGCCCTCCGAGGAGAAGTCGTCGACCCCACTGCACGCATGAGTTGGCAACGGGTCACAGTTAGTGCACCACGGGGCGCACTGCCCCGTCGCGACCACTCCCCGCGACTGCGCAACCAGCCAGCACAGCACGCGCGCCCTGGCCGCGGAGGGCGCAGGCGCTGACCATCTTTCTGACTAGGTCTGCAATCCACGCACTCCAGCAACGGTGCGGCGGAGACAGGCCCCAACCACGAGCGCCTCATTTTCCCTGGACCAGGCGGCCACGAGATCGCATGGAGCCCCTGCACCATCCACTTGGATCTGGAGTCTGCGCCTGGCGGCCGCCAGTGCAAACCCGCCGACGACTTCGGCAAGTTTCAGCCGCGCTCTGGGGGCCCGCCGCCCAAGCAGCTCACGCTGCCGGCGGTGGGCAACGACAGCCAGGAGGACCGCGCCGCCGACGGCCGCGCGCCCAAGAAGCAGGAGGTCCAAATCATCAGCCCCAACGCACGGCACCCCCACGGGGCGCGCCCTGGGCCGAAGGCTACGACCTTCAAGCCTGCGCGGGCGTCAGCATTGACACCCGTGGCCTTGAACTGGCGTCGACGGGCGCTGCGGCATTAGCACCATCGGGCACTTATCATCGCATCGCCCCTCGCGCAGGACTCGCCCTCAAGGGGCCCGACGTCGCGGGAGGCGTGGCGGACCCCGACTTCCGCGGCGAGATCATAGTCATCATGTCGAACACAGGCCCGCGGACGCACGTGGTCGAGCTAAACTGCCGAATCGCCAAGCTCATCCTAGAACGCATCATCAATGATGCCGAGATAGTGGTCTTTCCCAACCTCCTTCCGTCGCGTCGTGGATTCGCAGGCTTTGGACACGCTGGCATGACGCTTCTCAGCCAAGACCTCACCACGGGACAGGGAGGCAGCGCGACGTCCGATGGGGTCTCTCGGCGCTGGCGGCACCGATGGCGCCAAGGAGCTGCCTCGCTAGGAGACGGCTGGGCCGGCCCGCCAGGCTGGCCCCGCTGACCTGCCCCGGCAGAAGTGGGCAGCAGGACGGGGTCGTCCCGCCTGGGCCCTAGAATGAGGACGGGATACACAACTAGCGCTACAAAATCACGTTTTCAACGCCACTCGCACCTCCGAAGTCGAGGGCGCCAGAAAGTGTTTGTCCGACAGCACGCTCCCCAGCACCAACTACAGCATGCGATGGCTACGTGCGACGCGAAGAGGGCGAGGCCCACCTCATCTTCGATTCCATTCCTTACTCGCCCCCCCCCCACACACACGGTTTCGCACGCTGGCGCCAGGATAGCAGCCTCTGGCCGGCACGGCCAACAATGGAAACGACCACCAGCACGGCAGATGATCCGCACCCACGTTCTCCTTTCGCGCCAGCATTGGGCTTGCCGCAAGCTTCTGGCCCCAGAGGCCAAACGCGGCAGCGCTTTCTTCACGGCGCTTACTGGAGTGCTTATCTACAACCAGCTTCGGGGCTCAAGAGACGGGTGTCATTGCAAACGGGGTCTGTCAGGGCACCGGATCCTGCGGGACCTTGCGACGACCCCCTCTGGCTGACCCCGGTTTAGCGAGCCGCTCGTGGCCGCGATGCGGCCGCGCATATTGGCTGACCCGGGGTTGCGAAGACCTGCGTTGCAGGTTTCTTGTCATGCATTGCAGTTGTTTGGTTTCCTGCTAACCCGGGTCTGGATTTACCCGGGTCAGGGGGCCCCCGACAGCAGTGCAAGCGCAGCATAAAGCATCAGGAACATGTGGACAACCGACGATCGCACGTGGTTTTGATGTGCCACGAAGTGTTGCGATTTGCACCGCGCTGCAGTTGCACTCCAACCAGAACATGCGCACCGAGAAAAGTACGCGTGCAACGAGGCACGACGGCAGCTTACTCACCAGGTTTTAAATTTAGTTATATATATGTATATATACATATTATATGCATACATGTATTTAACAAAATCCGATGGCAGGCCGCAAGCACCACAACCAGCAGCGCATCCAGGACCGCATGCACTCGAGCACCTCCTCCAGTCCCACGGCAGAACGCCATGCTAGGGCCCTGGGAACTCGACTGAGCTCCCGCCGACGGCGTTTGGGGGATTCCCAGGAACTGGACCTTGTTTCCGCCGACAGCGTTTTGGGGTCCTGGGAGCTCGTCTTGGCTCTTGCTGACGGCGCTTGGTCGCGCGACGCCCAGCGGCGCGCCCAGGACCGCGCGCACCCTTACACCGAGGACCAGAAGCACGAGCAACCAGAGGAGGCGCCTGGTGACTGCGTTGCCAGCGCCCACCCAAGGGCAGAGCGCATACGCCAAAAGGTCAAAATACTGGAAGGCCACGCGCCCAAGACACGCGAGCAGGTCGCCGAGGACCATTACGACCACTGCGACTCCGACCTCATTGGTCTGCCTTTTATCTTCTTGGATTTCCAGCCTTTGGCGACCCTGGTTACGACGACGAGCGGGGCGAGGACGACATATGGCAGCCCCACTTCAGGTTTGCCCCCCACATGGCGGTTCCGAGGCTCGTCGGCTCCAGCGCCAGAAGTTGGCCGCCGAACAGCTGGTACTCAAACACCACAGTCCACCCAGTTCGACACCTTCCACCAGCTCCTCACCCACCTCACTTCACTCGACTACGGCCTCGACATTATTGAGGTCTGTAGTGGGGAAGCGCAGACTAGCAGACTGGCTATCCGAAACCACCTCAGAGCTGGCGAGAGCTTCGACTTGGCCACCGGCTGCGATCTCACCGACGAGAGTCAGCAGCGAGCCGTGGAACGAAATGTTCGACAACATCGGCCATTAGTTGCCATCATGGCTCCGACTTGCCGGCCATTCGGTCGTTGGGCAACCTTCAACAACAAGCGGAATTACCACACCGGGCTGCGTTCCTCCGGGGATGCGGACCCCCCGCGGCCGAATTTGCAGCTACCCTGCACAGCTGCAGCCGGAGTCAGGCAGCTACTTCGCCAACGAGCAGCCCGAACTATCGCGGCTGTGCGATGAGCCGCCATGGCCACAGTGCTGGCAGCGTCGGACGTGGACAAGGTCGTCTTTGACCAGTGTCAGTTTGGGCTCCGAGGTCGTCGCGGAGGCATTTCGAAGTTCTCCTGGCCGGACTCCGACGCCCCAGACATCTTCGCGCAGTTCGCGAACCTCAGTTGCCTAGGCAAGTGCGCCCGCGTCCGCGTCGAGGCTGAGGACAGCTTCGACGCCCAGATTTGGCCATGGAAGATGGCCGAGCGACTCGCCCTGGGCATGGTGGACTTACGTCGCCGTCTGCGGCGCTCGCACTTCGTGGACTGCCTTCGCGAGCGCGACGCCCGATCGGCAGTTTCCCAACAGTGGCCACTGGCGTCACGGAGGGCAAGACTCGCACACGCACCCCAGGGATCCAGCATCGCGCCGCTCTCCTCACAGCGCCCCACTCAACTGGGAGTGCCTCGCCTGCCAGGTGGACGAGGAACGCGGCGACTCCACGCACGCACGCGAGCACGGCAAGCGCAGGTTCGCGGACCCTCACGGTTGCGCCCACGCGCCAGCCAGCAACCACGAGCACCAGCACGACCTGGAGGACCACATCCCTCCAGCTACCAGCATGCTCAACTACCAAGCGGCGCAGACCTTGGAGCAGCAGACGAGGCTGCTCCTCCACCCACCCGGGTCCGCAGGAGAATCGGGAGCCAGAGTCAGGAGCCCGTTCGATCAGGGACACGAGCCAGTCCAGCAGTAGGCACAGAGCCCAGACGGTCAGCACCTCGAGCTGCCGACGCAGCTGCAGGCACCCCGACCCCCTCAAACTGGACTCGCTTCGACGCCACCACATCACTACGAGCACTTCGCAGCGACTCGCACGAGACGCGCGCGCGGGGACTGCGCAATCTACACCTCCAGTGGTGGCACGCCACAATGGAGGAGATGGCACGAGCACTACGAGCAGCCAACATGCCGCGAGACATCCTCCATATCACCCCAACTGTGGTCAACAAATGCAGGGAGCGCCTCAAGCGGCTATCACCAGCACGCCATACCATCCCTACACACCGCCTTCCGTCGAGTACGACATCCGGCACTGATGGCCCGCATGACCCCCCACCTGATCTGCCGCGCCTCGCGGTGGCACAATGGCCAGGAGATCGCGTTTCAGAACGACTCGACGTTGCTTGCCACCATCCACCGTTCCTGGATTCAGTTGTTCGGCGCGACTCTGGCGTTCATCGCGGACCGCGAGGGCGAGGAGTAAAGTTGGATATTCGGGCTCCTCGTCAGCACGCTCTCATCGGGCAGCTAGAGCGCGGGGGTGCCGTGCCAATATTCGATTCGATGTCGGCGCGCGCTATCCACGCTTGCAGCAGCCTCACCCGCGCGGGCGGCGCTACACCGTGCAACGTCGTCGGCGGACGCCAGCCGCCTATGCTGCCACCACTCGAAGCAGACGAAGAGGGCAAGGCACCCGGCGCCTGCGGCACCGGCGCTGCGCCTCCAGCTTGGTGAGAAGCGCAGACCAGCCGACTGCAGTCTGCAGTGGCGCATCCGAGAGATCGCTCTGCAACGCATGATCGAGGCCACGTCGATCTCGCACGTCAACTGCGACCCCCAGACCTAGGCCACCGAGCGCGCAGAGGGCCGCCTCAACATTGGCGACCAGGTGGAGACCCACAGGCCCCGAGCACGATGGACGCGCTGGGCTGGGCCGGCTCCTCGGACGGTCATTTTCGCAGGCCCGCCTCGAAGCACGCGGGCGGGTGGCCAAGCACCGCCGGGCCGAGATGGCATGCAGATCGCAGGACGTCCAGGCCTGGATCGGCGCAGGTTTCGACTGGATGGGCACCGGCATGGCGCGATCAGGCCTGGCCTGGGACAGCGCGGGGACTATCTGGAGCACGTCATACCAGGCTCCTCGGCCAGGACCTTCGGCAACTGGGAGAACGCGAGGGGCGCGAAGGTCACCGCGCAGACCCGGCAGCGCCCCGACATCTTCGGCCTTGCGCCATCTGTCCTTGAGATGTTTTCAGCTGCCAGACGTCGATGAAGCACGTCTGATACGCGGCCAGACATGTGGGCCATTCGCTGGGCTGCACCCGCAGCACGGCGATCTGGCGGCCCCCTCAGAACACGAGCGACGTCCAGCAGAACCACCTCCAAGTTCGACACCCACCGGCTCATCGGCGAGCAGTGGAAGGAGGCTCGCATCATTCAGTTTACCTTGGGTGGCGAGCCGTCACTGGTAGCAGACGCCGGACAAGATCTAGACGGATCTTTCGACGACTGCGTCACCGACGTTCCAGAGGATCTTGCCAGCACCACCGAGGGCGAGTTTCCAGCAGCCCCGTCGGCTATACCCGATGAGACCGACAGCGACTTCTCCGGACACATCCAGCAGGTGAAGTTTGGCATTTCGGCGAGAAGTCAAGGGGGCAGAAGACTTGTTTCCAGAGCTCGAGGGGCTGGAGAGCGCCGACAGTCAGCAGGATATATACGTTGTTGTCGAGCACGCCGCGGCCGGCCTTGGCCGCGGGCCCCACAAGTGGCCCCAGCGCCTCCAGACACAGCGCCAGCGCCAGAGCATGCACGCGCAGCGCCACCACTACCTGCGCGGAGCCTCCTCGGACGACCACGCACGAAGGGAGAAGGCGCGCGGGGTTGCATCTTGATCCCAGGGGCGCGCGAAGCACTCCTGAGCTCCATCGAGGA
Source organism: Prorocentrum cordatum (assembly GCA_963575745.1). Classification (NCBI taxonomy): domain Eukaryota; class Dinophyceae; order Prorocentrales; family Prorocentraceae; genus Prorocentrum; species Prorocentrum cordatum. The sequence continues at coordinate 138,812 of CAUYUJ010019240.1, read as the reverse complement.
AGCGCCCGGCGACTGCGCCGCTAGCTCTCCCCGCGCAGCCGCGCCCCACACCCACGCCGCCGCTAAGACCGCGGCGAACAACCGCGACGCCGACGTTCTGGCCAACAAAGAAGCGCTGAGGCTGTCAAAAGAGGTCGCAGCTGCCGTCCTCGAAGAGCCCACCATCTGGATCAAGTGCAAGCACGCGTCCGAAATTTGACGGGTTCCAGACGGCTCTCCAAGTGGAAGAACCGGCAGGTATCGGACGGCAAGACGGCCTGGGTCGCGCGACGTCGCACGGCGCTGAGCGGCTTCCGCGACATGGGCGTCGGAGCCCTGGAGACGTTCGCCAGGACAGCGAGGCACGCTTCACCGCGCATGTCGCTTAGGCGGCTCATCGCCCAGACCGGGAGCGCGTCGCCGCGGACGTCGAGCAGGCGCTCCCGCAGGGCATGACCTACGCCGAGATGCAGGAACATGGCGAAGCACCCCGCGAGGCGAGCTTCACCCTGCAACCCGGCAGAGCAGCCATCCTCTGGCAGGCGCCTGGCCACAAGAGCTATCACGCGCGGACCGAGTGCCTGCGCCGCATCGAGCTGGGCGCAGGCCGCAAGGAGGCGCCCCGAGCCTTCTCCGCGGAGCTCGCCCGAGCCACGCGCTCACGAGAGCGCAGCGCCACGCCCGTCTGGCAGGGCCCTGAGGTGAGATCGAGCACGCGACGTCGGGCGCACGCGGCACCAGCGCTTCAGAGTCGGCGCCCACGTTGTCCGAGCATGTCGACGATATGAAGATTGCTAGAGACAAGGAGCACGTCGAACGGCTGATCAGCCACGTCGAGAGCGCTTTCGGGAATATGAAAAGTGACTACGACGATTTCACCATCTGCAGAGAGCCAAGAACAAGCCCCCATCCGACACGCCACGCAGCTCAACCCAGTCGTTCTGGCAAGTACAAGACCAAGGCACGCATCGCATTTCCAGCCATGGAGCGCGCCAGGGGATTCAGCGAGCACTGCGACGGGTCGTTCAAGAGGGAGGAGGAGACGGCACTGGCGGACAGGCAAACAGGCGTGCCACTTGTTGGACGCAGCGGGTAGGTCGCACAAGCTGGCGCGCAGATCCTCGCTCGGTCCAGAGCTGCTCGCAGCGCGCGGCGCAGCCGATGGACTGCAGGCACAGCTCCTCGCGCTGCATGAGACGGCGCGCGGCCCCGCCTCTGCCGAGGAGATCAGGAGGCTGAGGGAGACGGGAAGTCACGCAATCCTTGCAAGTCTCGTCATTGGCGGCACGTCCGTCTTCAGCGCCCTGCCCATGGACCTTGCGCGGCCGCCCTCCGAGAACAACATGGCGGGCCACCTGTGGCGGTTAGCTGACCAGCTTCGCACCGTGCAGATCGAGGACTTCTCCTGGTGCGACACTCGGGCTCGGGACATTCGGGCCGACCCCATGGCCAAGGGCAGCATGGGACGGGAGCCCATCCTCAGCGTGATGGACAACCAGATCAGTTACGACCATGAGGCGGTCAAGTTCAGCGACGAGGTTCGGAAGAAGGCCGCCCAAAGCTCCCACCACAGCTCTTTCACCCAACCGTGAAGAGGCGATTCGTGTGATTGCGTCCAAAAGTCGACCACCGCAACCCCGCTCACTGGCACACGGATCGGCCTACCAAAGCAGCCACGAGATCGTCAATATTGCGGGAATTGGCGAGCGCCGCGCGCATGCCTGTGCTCCACCAATAATCTTTCGCCCGCAGCAGGCCTGCTACTACTGGTCAAGAATGCGGTGAGCAGAGCACCCCATATGTCACGCGCGGTGTCAGCACAGCACCCCAGCAACTGTTTAGTGCCAGCGAGTGTACGGTGGACCAGCTCGGCACCAGACTCGAGCGGTGTCTGTTTTGCATCATCCTTACCGGGTGTTGCTTGCGCCTTCCGTTGCCGACTGTAGTTTGGCCAGGCATCGCGCCCGCTTTTCGACACGCCATCGATTTTCCATTCCGCTGGGTAAAAGCACCCCGTTTTTCAGATCCACCAATTATATCATGCCCCTCCCTCTTCCTTAGCCTCGTTTTCCTCCTCCTCCGCCTCCTCTTCCTCCTCCTCCTCCTCCTCCTCCTCCTCCTCCTCCTCCTTCTCC
>CAUYUJ010019240.1:119449-136598 GCA_963575745.1 Prorocentrum cordatum | reverse complement strand
TCCCTCTTGAGAGAGGGGGTGAGGTCCAGGCGCCCCTCCTTCAGCAGGACCTTGCCTCGAGGTTTTGGCGTGACCCGTTCATTTCCTTGTCCAGGTTGCACGCCCTCAGACATGGTGGACGCTGATGGGGAGGAGGAGGTGCCTGCCGACCTCGCGGCTGTGGAGCCCGTGGCCGCCGCCCGCGGGCTCCCCGTGCAGGTGGGCCGTCTGTATCGCTGCACGGCGTTCGACTCAGAGTCGCGGCCGCAGGGTGAGTACCTCATCCAAGTTGTAGGCGCCTACCCGCCCGACGAGGAGGGCCAGTTCGCACGGGCCGAGCAGATCTGCTGCAGCGACGGCTACTGGGCCTGGTGGATGGCACATCCCGTGGAGCGCGGAGGAGCAGGCCGACCTCTCGATCACTTCTGTACGGAGGAGATGCGCCTAGCCTCGCCGAGCGCCTCGCGCGGGACACTGATTCACGTCTCGGAGTTTGAGGAGGTCGACGCAGCAGAGGCGTCGGAGTTCTATCTGGAGTGCAAGGCGGTGGACTCTTGGGCTAAGTGGCCAGAGGAGTTCGGGCCTGAGCCTACTGGAGAGGCGGCGGCTCGCGAGTCGACGGAGGACGCCCTGGACGAGTTCGGCATGCCGCTCGACAGTTGCGTGGTTCAGGACACAGCTGCCCCTGCCTCAGGCTCGCGCCCCAGGGCGGCGCCAGCGCGCGTCGGCAGCCGCCAGCCCGCTGCCCTGCAGGCTTCGCCGCTGGCGGGGGCAGGCGCCCGCCTGTCAGCCGTGGCGCCCCCTGCGCGCGAGGCTGGCGACCTTCGCGCTCGGCTCGAACGGCTTCGCGGGGCGCTGCAGCCAGCCCCTGGGGGGAAACAGCCGACGGAGAAGCTGCGCGAGGCGGTGGCTGGAGCAGCCCCTGCGCGCGGCGGAGCAAAGCGGCCGCTGGCGGAGGTCGCACAGGACAGGGCCGGCAAGAGGCGCGCGCCCGAGGTCCCAGCGGAGGCGGCTCCGAGCGCCGAGAGCGGTGGCGCTGGTGCAGGAGGCGAGGGGCCTCTTCTCCAGTTGTTGCTCGAGGCGGCGGCCAACAGGAGCGGCAATGGCGACGTTTTGTAGTCAGTTCTTAGTGGCGCCAGCGGCAGCAGTGAGGGGGCTGCCCCGCGAGGTCTCGCCTCTCGTCGAGGTCATTTTCGCCAGATTGCCGCCAAGTTCCCAGGTCTTCTCTCGGAGCAGGCGCTGGCCAAGATGAGTGAGTACGTCACCACGCAGGTTGGTGAGGAGGAGGGGGAGGAGTTCCCACCCATCTTCCTGAAGTACTTCTTGAATGTCTTCATCCCTCAGAACACCATCAAGTCGATCGGGATTGGGGTCTACCGCGAGATGAGGACAGTTTGCGAGGCCGCCGATGCCATCCTCTCGGGCAAGACGGCCTACGCCTTGGACGCGCTGAGTCAACGGTTCAAGGCGCTTCAGCTCTTCGCTGTGGACAAGAGTTGGTCAGGTGCTCGCTGGCTGGAGCTCATCCCGCCCTCGAACGAGCAACTTGCGCTCAGGACGGAGGATGAGGAGATCGCGCGCACAGTCGAGCTGGGCGAACTGCGCCTCGAGGAGCTGCTGTCCAAGCTCAAGCGGGGCCAGGGGTCAGGCCGGGAGAGGGAGCCGCCGAGGAGCAACTCCCCTCCTGTAGGCCACACTGGCGGGAGCCAAGGCAAGGCGGCACACCAGCTGCCTGCGCCTCGGACGCCTGCGGACCTCGTCAAGGATCTACCCCTGCCAGCAGCACCAGCAGCAGCAGCAGCCCGCCGCCCTGCCCCAGGGCCGCAACAAACAGTGCAGCTGCGCGAAGACGTCTCGAGGCGACGCCGAAGGAGGTCTCCTGGAAGGCCATCAAGGATGCCCACCCGAAGAGGCAGGGCGAGACGCGTGGAGCCCACGGCATGCGCCTCAGGCAGCTCATGCAGGAGGCTCGCGGGCGACAGGACCGACCCGCGAAGTAGGCCGCGAGGCAGCGCTGAACACTGACGCGCAGCCTCGCTGGCCCGAACACTTGCAGGTCTGCACTGACTTGACCGCGTGGAGGGCAGCTGTGACTCGAGCTGTACCCGCCACGCCGCACTTACTGGACTTGGGCATCGCCATCGTCGCCTTGCAGTGGCAGCACCCAGGCCGCCTTGGAAAGTTTTGCCGTGAGTTTCGTCCACACCTTCCCACGACTGGAGGGCCGCAGGTAAGGACGCGTGACCTGTTGCCGATGGCCCTCCCCGACCTTACGCTCACACGAGCATGGGCCGCATCTCAGGACGGACCGAGAAGGAAGCGTCAGAGGTTCAGGATTGAGGGGCGCTTAGTCGCCAGAGAAGTTTGGTCATATATAGTGGTGCTGTCTCTCAACTTCGAGTACGTTGGTCGAGGTGGCCCTCGTCTGTGGAGACACTCGCCAATGCTACATCTTGCCCAGCGGTCCGCCTACAAGACCATCATCTCCCACGTCGACGGCTTCTTAGATGACCCGCTGACTCGTCGGCCTGACATCGACTGGTCCCAGAAGATCAGCAAGCTCAGGATCGACTACACTGGTGAGGAGCAGGGCGAGGCCTTGCCCATCAAGCTGGCGGAGCTCATACCAGGCCTACCCGACAAACAGCATGCCGCGCAGCTCCAGACGGAGGAGTTCGTTGACGAGCACATCTTGGAGTGGCTTATGAACCCTGAAGTTGCCACGCTGCCTGTTGCGGAGTGGCCGCTGGACCCTCCTCGCGCCCGAGTCAATTGCGAGAGGCTCGAGGACTGGCACGAGGTCGCGGAGCACTTGATTGGCCTCGGCATTTTGGGCGTGGTCGACGAGGCGGACATCTTTGCGCCGCGGGGCCAGAAGGTCTTCAACGGCCTGTTCGCTCGCGAGAAGAAGGGCAAGCCACTCGAGGGCCAGTCGAGATGCACGCGCCTCATCTTCAACATGATACCCTCCAACGCCTACCTCCGCAACATCGTTGAGGACACGTCGACTTTGGCGGCCTCCACTTCATGGACCAGCCTCCACTTGCCAGCAGTATGTGTCATGGTGTGGAGCAGCGACGACCAGAAGGGCGCCTTCTATGTGTGGAAGTTGCCGCCAGCCTGGCATGGCAGAATGGCCGTCTCGGTGCCCGTGCCAGCGAGCGTTGCTGGGTTGCCTGGAGACCACCTAGTCTACGTGGCGTTCCGCGTCATCCCCATGGGCTGGGTCCTCGCAGTCACCCTCTTCCAGCACCTGCACCGCCGCCTGGCCTTGCGAGCACCGCGTCTGGGAGCTGGTTTGCCTGCAGGAACGGAGTGGAGGCGCGATCAGCCTTGGCCGCTGGCGAAGCAGCATCCTCACGCGTGGTGGCAGGTCTACATCGATGACTTTGATGCGCCCGAGGTCCTGGAGGCGGCAGAGGCGTATCGAGTCGTGGGCACCCCAGGCGAGATGCAACTCGCCATGCGGCGCGCCTACACCCAGGCCGAGGTCGCCTACGCGGAGGAGAAAAGCCACGCACGGCAGTTGCAGCTCGAGAGGATGGGAGCGTCCATCGACGGCTGCGCGGGTACGATCAGGGCCCCTGCCGACAAGGTGATCGAGCTGGTCCGTTACATTCTGTACGCCCTGGGCCGCGAGTATTGCCCGTGGCTGCTTATGCTCACGTTGCTGGGCCGCGCCGTTCGGGCCCTCGAGTTCAGGCGGCCGCTACTGAGCTGTCTCAACTCGGTATGGGAGTTCTCCACCAGGACGAGAGGCGGACGCATCAACATGGGCATGAGCCAGGAGCTGTTTGTGTGCATCGGGTACTTGCCTATCGCGTGCACCGACCTTAGGGCGGCGCGCTGTCGCCAGTCGCCACCGTATCGGATGCCTCGGAGGCTGGAGGTGGAGTGTGCGCTTCCACTGGCCTCACGCCCTTGGCAGTCCAGCAGCTCAGGGCCGCCCGCCAGGGAGCTAGGCTGGTGCTGGGGCCAGGCCGCAGCGACCTGCAGCCCGCACGCAGCTCCCCGTCGCTGCCAGGGGGGCGGCCGCGGCCCAGGGTGCTCATCGTGAGCCTCTTCGACGGCATCGCCGCGCTGGCTGTGGCAGTGTCCAGGCTGCCAGCCGACATCATCGGCATGGTGTGCAGCGAGGTTGACAAGCCTGCTAGACGAGTCGTGCGACTCCGATGGCCTGGAACCGCCGACTGGAGCGACATCCGATCGATCTCCGAGAAGGACGTCGTTAAGCTAGCTGACACCTACTACGGCCTGTGCGACGTCTGCGTCTGTGGAGCGGGCAGTCCTTGTCAGGACCTCAGCGCAGTCAATTTGTCGCGGGCGGGCCTGGCTGGCCCCAGTTCGAAGTTCTTCTATGGGATCCCGAGGGTCCACGGTCTCCTTCGTAAGCACTTCAAGGAGAAGCTAGCCACCTTTGTTGAGAATGTTGCCTCGGTGAGTCCGCAAGTGAGAGATGCTATCACGAAGGAGCTTGGGGTCCCGCCAGTCAAGCCATGCTCCTCTATATTTGTTCCTGCCCGTCGGCCGCGTTACTACTGGTGCAGCTGGCCCGTACAGACTCGCGGGGAATTCGCAGTCGAGGTGCCGCGCCAGCCCAGCGGGTCACCCCAGGTCGTGCGCCGAATCAGCGGTTCAGTCGCCCCCCTCCAGTGGGTCGCTGCTGGCTGGACCTGGGGAGGCGGTGCTGCTCCAGTTCCGACGCTTGTGTGCCCGCGGCCTGCCTCAAGTAGACTTGCGGTGTTTGCAGGCCTCCGCTCTGCTTCAGACGCTGCAAAAAGGAGGTGGGAGCAGGACTGTTATCGCTATCACTTGGGCTGGTATGAAGAGACCTCCATGCTTCGGAACGATTTGGATGGGAGCCTCCGCACGCCTAACCCCGAGGAGAGAGAGGCTCTGCTGGGATTCGACAAGCATTACACAAGGGTTGCCCACAAGGACCCCGAGGCCCAAGGAGTTGCTGACACGAGGAGCTTTCTCTTGGGCAACTCTTATTCAGTGTATTCGGTCTCCTGGCTCCTCCAGCAGCTGTTTCTGGCTCGAGGACTTCTTGCTCGCGAGCTACCTGCTGAAGCTCTGTTCGCGCGGGGGGGCGTGCCCGCTGGCCTGGGGTGAGGTCGGCACCTACACGAAGGGCGCAGCCGAGTACGACAAGAAGCTGGCCTCAGAGTTCGCAGGCGAGTTCTTGGCACTAAGTGATCGCAGTGGGAGCGACATTCGCCTAGACGTGGGCCTGCCTTATCGACCGAAGGCGTGGCCGCGGGCGAGCATCAGCCCCTTTCAACTGGAACTGGAGAGTCGTGGTCTCGCTGGGGTGGCAGGGCAGCATCGACCTCCACATCAACGCCCGTGAGCTGCAGGCGGGAGCGGCAGCCCTGTTGTGGAGGACTCGCTCCACCAAGCACCTCAGCGCCAGGTTTGTTCATCTGTTTGACTCGCAGGTAGTGGCAGCGATCACTACGAAGGGGCGGTCGTCCAGCACCAGGCTGCAATGGCTCCTGCGCAAGTGGGCCGCCCTCTGCGCGGCGGGAGGCCTCTACCCCATCATCGGGTACATCACGACCGAGGACAACCCCGCCGACGCGCCCTCCAGACGCCAGTGGAAGGCGGGGGGGCCAGGGCAGCCATTCCGACAGCCCCAGAAGGTCCGCAAGCACTCCTTCAAAAGGCGAGGAAGGCACACTCAGCGAAGCGTGGTACTCGGTTGAAGCTGCTCCGAGTCACCTCCACCACGCTCCACCGCTACAGAGCAGCAGCCAAGCGCGTCCTCGATTTTTGGGATGCCGTAGGCCTCATGCCCTCAGGACCGCTGGACACCGACGAGGGCATCGCCGAGTACATAGAGATGCTCTGGAGCGAAGGCCAGCCTATTAGCCTTGCCAACTATGCAGTCGCGGCGATAGGCTTCTTCTTCCCCTCTGTCAAACAGAGCTTGGGGTTGTCATGGAGTCTGCTCAAAGCTTGGAGGCGATGCGAACCGCCTGTTCGCGCCTTGCCGTTCACGCCAGAGCTCATTCTGGGGATGGCCGCCCTCGCCATCGAGTGCGACGCTGTGGATATCGGCACCCTCCTAGCATTGGGTTTCGCAGGTCTGCTGCGCACCACGGAGCTGTTCACATTGTCCAAGCAGCAAGTTGCGATTATCAATGACAGAGTGACTGTCCGCTTGCCTGAGACCAAAACAGGGCACCGCAAAGCCACTACCGAGATGGTCGTTGTCGACTGCCCCATCGCCGTAGATCTAGTCAAGCGCTGGTATGTACACGCAGCGCCTCCGGACACGATCAGCACACGGTCGCCAGCGCAGCTTCGCAGTTGCCTGAAGAAGCTGCTGGCATTCTTTCACCTCGAGGATTTCCGCTTCTCCTGGTACTCATGCCGGCGTGGTGGTGCCACGTACGACTTCATGTCGCATCAAAGTATGGAGACAACGATAATGAGGGGCAGATGGGGTTCAGCGACGACCGCAAAGATTTACATCGAGCAGGCGGTTGCAGACATAGTCCAGGTCACTCCTGCCCCAGATGACCATATGCTAATCCAACACTTTGCGCGTGGTCTCTATCAGTCAATTGTTGCAAGAGAGAGTCAGAGCAGGTGTGGTACGCTGTGAGTGAGATCTTGAGACACGACACGTGAGTCCTCCCGTGCCAATTCTTGTGAGTCCGTGGAATACCCCCACGCTGTCTAGAGGCTAGCCGCCTGTCCGCTCCGATCTAGCCCTCCTCAGGCCTCGGCGTCCCTCGGGGTCCCCTGGGTCGTGCTTCCTGGACGGGAGTCTTTGGGGTCCTCATAAGGGCCTCGACCTTGGGGTATCCTGCAAAGAGACTCCTTGGGTGTCCTCGGGGCTGCCTGGAGGTCTCCTGAGGTCTCGGGGGTAGGTCTCGAGCGGTGAGGGGCCTGGCGCATGCCTCTCCAGCTGGTGGTTGCTAGCGACGCTAGCCACAGACCCCTTGGCGTGGGAAGGTAAAGTGAAAGGGTTATGAGCAGTTATCGGGACGATTGTAACATAACACTCGGAAACCGAGAAACGCCGCATCCTTTCGTAGATCTCTTTGTGGTTCCCGCCCGCGCCACCCTATAGTAGTGCCTGGCCTACTTCGTGGATGCGAGGCGTTTTTACCCCCACGCTGTCTAGAGGCTAGCCGCCTGTCCGCTCCGATCTAGCCCTCCTCAGGCCTCGGCGTCCCTCGGGGTCCCCTGGGTCGTGCTTCCTGGACGGGAGTCTTTCGGGTCCTCCTAGGGCCTCGACCTTGGGGTATCCTGCAAAGAGACTCCTTGGGTGTCCTCGGGGCTGCCTGGAGGTCTCCTGAGGTCTCGGGGGTAGGTCTCGAGCGGTGAGGGGCCTGGCGCATGCCTCTCCAGCTGGTGGTTGCTAGCGACGCTAGCCACAGACCCCTTGGCGTGGGAAGGTAAAGTGAAAGGGTTATTATTATCCCTCTCCTTATCGATCTCATTATCGTAATCACGATCGATCTCACTATCGATCCCACGACTGATCTCACGATCAATCCCACGATCGATCTCACGATCGATCTCACGATCTAACAATCCATCTCACAACCGATATAACCATCGATCTCACTATCGACCTCACGGGACACCGCGGGACACCGCGCCACGGGACGGCCACGGGACACCGCGGCGGTACAGCTTTCGGCCACCGCTTCTGCCACGCGGTTGGGGGAGGGGCGGAGGTTGGCTTCATACAGTTATATATTTATATGTATATATGTGTGTGCATGCTTATATATAAACACACGTGTATACATATATATGCATACATACATATATATAAATGTGTATATATACATATGTATAAACCTGTATATAAACATACATATATAGAAGTTGAAAGAGATGCGTGTAATCCCTATCGCTCTCTCTCTCTCTCTTCTATTTCTCTCGCTCTCTCTCTCTCTCTCTCTCTCTGCTCGTTCGTTCATTGCCTGCCCTCCCCCTGCCGCGTGATGCAAGCGGCGCTGGAGGGCTTGCTGTGTGAATACATGTTTGTGCGTATATCTGGTCAAGGGAGGAAGAACCACCCGGACCGGACAATTGGCGTTTACTAAACGGCCCTGGGCGTTTACTAAACAGCCTTGCCTTGTTTGATTCCTTCTATGGGCGCGTTTACTAAACCCCCTCGCTGGTCGGGGTGGTTATTATGGGGGTGGATGGTTTGCCCCCTATGTGGGGCAACGTTAAGAGGGGGATATGCTCGTGGGGGATGTATCAAATCCCGATCGCTCGTCGATCGCCGGTAGGGGCCCGATAGCCCGCCCCACCCAAGACCGTGTGAATTCGCTATCGGGTCATATCGCCGATGTATCGGCGATGTATCGCCGATTCCAGGTCCATGTTTCCCTCCCTGAGCTTGCACCCTGTTAACGTTCCCCCTATTGGAAGATGTAGTAGGAGCTCTGCGTGGAGCCAACGCAGTCTGATTAAGTGTGTGCGGGCACACGATGAGTGATCTCAGCAGTGAGGGAAGCCAACTAGCAACGAACGCTAGCATGCATCGCGTCATTTCATCGTGTGCATCAGAGCCATGCCGGTATGGTGCCGGAGTGTACGGCGACGCGTGAGCGAGTACGTCTTGCACTGCTGTCGCCGAGGGCTGCGGCCCCCTCCGCCCGTGCTCCCTGGGCTGTGCGCGGGCGCGATGGGGCCACCGTGGCTCTCAAGCCTCCAAGCGCGGCCGCTGACGCAGACCCCGCGCGCGCCCAGAGCACCTTCGCCCCCCCAGAGGAAGCTCTGAGCAGCAGGGCAGGGAAACGCCGGGGAGAGCCGCCGTCGTCTCGAGTGGCCCTTCCTCGAGAGCAAGACCAGTCACGCACGGTAGGTTCACGTCGTGTCGACCAGCGGCGACTGCGCCGCCAGCGTTCAACGTTGAACGCCGGCGGCGTTTCGGGAACGGCCGATCGTTTAAGATCGAACGGTCCCCGCGGTGTCGGGAACCAACGCCGGGGTCGACACGACGGACGTGTAGTTTTTTGTTCATACCCGTTGAAGCACAGGTTGCCATCGTCATCACCCAATGGCCTCCCGAGGGCAAGGCGCGATCCCACTGGGTGGCCTCCCGATTGGGAGGCCACCCATTGGCCTCCCAATCGTCCAAAGGCCAGCCTGGATCACGCGTTGCTGCCCCGCCCACGAGGCAGACTGGGGCCCGGCGCACGGCCTCAGCGCAGCGGTAACGTCGCGCGGATCCTCTGTCCTGCGTTCAACGGCCCGTGCCGTCTACAGTCCTCGAATCGGATCGAAGTATAAGATCGAGGTCGGTTTGGGGAGGGCACCCTAGTGTTTTTCGTGTTTGTTGGATGTTCTTGCGCCTCCTGGAGAGGGTGCCCTTAGATGTTCTGCTTGTTTTGGCCGACGGTTTCCGTAGCCCTTTTGGCTCAAGGCGAACTTTTAAAAGGACGGGCGGGTGGGGGCATTCCCGCACGGGCAGGCGGGCGTGGCGGCGGGCATTCGGCCGCAAGGCCGCGGCGGCTGAGGCGGCATACTCCGCCGCACGGGCTATCAGGGGCGCCCCTGCGCGCACGGCGGCCGATGGTGGCCGCCTTGCCGCGCCTGGTCGCGCTCGCGGCGGCCTGCCTGGCGGCCTGCCTGGCCGCTCCGGCGTCGTCGTACCTTTGGGCGCCGGCGGGCGGCGCGCGGCCGCGTGCTACGGCACCGGCGGCACGGCAGCCGCGGGACGCGGCGGAGGGTCCAGACGCCGAGGAGGAGGCCGACCCCGCGGCCATCGCGTTCGCCGCCGCTGGCTTCGGCATCGGCGCGGTGCTCGGCTGGTTTGGCGCCAACCGCCAGAAGGCGGCTAGCGCGGTGGCGGCGTCCGCGGTGGCGCTGGCGCAGTCGCCAGCGTTCGCCGAGGTCGACTATGTCAACATCGAGGACCTGGGCGGCTCCAATAAGGTGGGCGTCAACGACGCGGATGTCCAGACGTACCGCCAATTTCCTGTCGTGTTCCCCACCGCAGCAGGCTTCACCGCAACGCGCGGCCCGTGCAACGCGGTGTCGGACATGTACAAGGAGCCGGACCTCGAGCCGCGGCTGAGGGACGTCATCTCGAAGTAAGGGAACAGCCTGGCCCCTCCGCCCTCCGCGTTCTCCTCGCCCCTTCCTCCCCCGTCTCCTCCTTGTCCTTCCTCCTCCGGGGTTGCTTGCCACACGCTCGGCGCTCGCGGTTTGCCCTCCATTGCAGGCTGCGCGCCCGCGCTCGCCGAGGGGTAATCGGCGGGATGGCGACGTCGGCAGGAGTGGCCGGCCTCCTGATTCCCGACGACTGTTTTCTTCCGGACGGGGTTCGATTGCCACCTCCCCCCGTGGAAGGTGGGACGCTCGGGGAAAAAAAGCTTGTTTTGGCCGACGGAGTGCCTCATGTGTTTGAAGGAGTCTGGCCTAGGTCCGACTGTAAAGCGGAGGCCAATGCCAAGAAACACATTGCTTGCCTCCAGGGGGCCCTGGGTTTCTTGGGTGTCGATTGTTTTTTCCCAACCATCCTGTGGTGTTGGGTCCTCGTTTTGAAGAGACACCGCCCCGCGTCCCACCTCCTCTCCTCCTCCTCCCCCTCCTCGCCCTCCTCCCTCCTCCCCCTCCTCCCTCCTCCCTCTCCTTGCCTCTGCTCTCGGCACACCCCTCATACGCTTCGTAGCCCCACAGGGAGCTCCACCGAAGGTCCCAGTGGCACAGCCCGCATGCGGTTCCCCCACCCAGGGCAGCGTTTCGTGGCCCCATAGGGAGCTCCACCGAAGGTCCCAGTGGCACAGCCCGCATGCGGTTCCCCCCACCAGGGGCACGCGCCTTCGTGCCCCCACAGGGAGCTCCAACGAAAATGGAGGTCCCAGTGGCACAGCCCGCATGCGGTTCCCCCACCCAGGGCAGCGTTTCGTAGCCCCATAGGGAGCTCCACCGAAGGTCCTAGTGGCACAGCCCGCATGCGGTTCCCCCCACCCAGGGCAGCGTTTCGTAGCCCCATAGGGAGCTCCACCGAAGGTCCCAGTGGCACAGCCCGCATGCGGTTCCCCCACCCAGGGCAGCGTTTCGTAGCCCCATAGGGAGCTCCACCGAAGGTCCCAGTGGCACAGCCAGCATGCGGTTCCCCCACCCAGGGCAGCGTTTCGTGGCCCCATAGGGAGCTCCACCGAAGGTCCCAGTGGCACAGCCCGCATGCGGTTTCCCCCACCCAGGGCAGCGGTTCGTGGCCCCATAGGGAGTCCCAGTGGCGCAGCCCGCATGCGGTTCCCCCACCCAGGGCAGCGTTTCGTAGCCCCATAGGGAGCTCCACCGAAGGTCCCAGTGGCACAGCCCGCATGCGGTTCCCCCACCCAGGGCAGCGTTTCGTGGCCCCATAGGGAGCTTCCCCCGAAGGCCCAGTGGCTACTGAGGGCCCGCATGCTGTTTTTCCCGCACCCAGGACGGCGTTTCGTGCCCATAGGGAGCTCCACCTAAGGTCCCCAGTGGCACAGCCGCATGCCGGTTCCCCCACCCAGGCAGCGCTTCGTGGCCAATAGGGTAAGCTCCACCGAAGGCACCCAGTGGCGCAGTTCCATGGGCCCCCACCCCCACCCCACCCCCATCACCCAAGGCAGCGCTTCGTGGCCCCATTGGTAACCTCCCCCGAAGGTCCCAGTGGCGCAAGTTCGCACGCGTCCCCCCCCCACCCAGGGCAGCGCTTCGTGGCCCCATAGGGAGCTCCACCGAAGGTCCCAGTGGCGCAGTTCGCATGCGTCCTCCCCACGCCCAGTACAGCGCTTCGTGGCCCCATAGAGAGCTCCACCGAAGGTCCCAGTGGCGCAGTTCGCATGCGTCCCCCCCCCGCCCAGTACAGCGCTTCGTGGCCCCATACGGGGCTTCCCCGAATGCGATACCCACAACTGCATATGGTTGGGTCCTTCGCCAGGCTAATTTTCTGTGGAACGCGCGACGCTCCCACACCAAAAATCAATGGACGTCCTGGGGTCTCACAATGGGGTTACCTGTGGAAGGTGTTTCTTGTGGATTAGCGACCATTGTATGGCAAGGCCATCCTCGACCACTTTGCATCAACGTGTCGGCATGGGGTGTCTGGCATGGAAACATTTTCTGGTTTTGAGTTCGCGTGGTCGTGCACGGAGTTTGGGCTCAGATGCACGGGTTGGTTTTCTATTCGCCTCCGTCGAGCTTGAGTGGATTGCCTCTGGGGCGGGGCTTCACTTTCGAGTGTTCGTCGCCGTCATTCCCTTCTGCTTTCCTCCTCCAAAACGAAAGACCCCCCGAAGGGTTTGGCGTGCACTCGCGTGTCCTCCGCAGTCAAGCTGCGAGCGTCGGCGCGCGGCACCCCGCCCGCACGCGGCCAGCGCGGCTGCGGGCGGGCGCCGCACGCCCAAGAGGGGTGGCCAGCGAGGTGAATGAGGAGGAGGAGGAGGAAGAGGAGGGGGATGGGGAGGAGGAGGGGGATGGGGAGGAAGAGGAGGAAGAGGAGGAGGAGGAGGAGGACTAGGGGGAGGAGGAGGTGTAGGAGGAGGAAGAGAAGGAGGAGGAGGAGGAGGAGGAGGAGGAGGAAGAGGACAGGGCTCGGCCTGAGGACCTGCAGGACAACCGGTATTGCACCATTTCTTTGACAGCTGTTTGAGAGGCCGGACCCCAGGCGCGTGCTGTTTCAAGCGCCGTGATCGAAAATATGTATATGTATTATGTTGTTTGCTTTGGCGGGCTCAAGAAAACTTGGCACCGAAAACAGCGAGCCAGGCGACATCAGGCCAGATGGTTGGTGGCGTTCGATTCAGCAAGACGATTGCTCGACGGGCGACGGGCATCACAGTTTTATAACATACACCACGTGGAAGTGTCAAACATGCAGCACGGACATGAACATCTGGCACATCCGGCGCCTATGCGGACAGTATTACAATCAGAAACAATCACGTGGTGCGCAGCGACATCGGAGTCAGAGTGTGAGACGCCAATCACATGGAGCTGTCCCAAACTATATCAAGAGGTTGCCGCCCATGCCACACAGGGCGGCCAGGACACTCAGTATACAGAACGCCGGCATCCAGGACCTCAGAGTTGCCCCGCTTCAAACAGGAGATTCACCGTCAAATGGAGAAGTTCGCAATACCAGTCATCCTGGCCAGGAAAGCCAACAAAAGCGAGGACGCGGACGGACAACACGGACCTGATGGTCTCGAAGGCAACGTTCAGCAGTTTTACCATGGCGAAAGAATAAAACAGGATATGTACATTTCAAAGTGGACAAAGCAAAGGAGTCGCTAGCCAACACGGAGGACGACTCGATACGGTGTTTGCACAGTTGGAGGGTTGTATGAACGAGCATTACGAAATGCCCGAGGAACCACAAGACGTTGCTATGGAGGAGGCTGGGCAACAACATTTCTTTACGCAACAGCCAGCTGGTGGACAATATGGAGTACCACACTACAGTATATGGTATATGCGAAACGAGGGGAACGGCTCCAGATTTGTTGTGCCGGATGGACAGATCATCGGAGGACTATTACCGTTCAGTCGGCATCGGCAACACAAGTTCAGCAGCAGGTATTGGTCCCGATAGCGACGCACGTAGAAGTACAGCAGCAGCAGCAGCAGCAGAAACACAGGGCACAGGTCAATCCGAATCCGCAGCAGGGTCACACACAACAGCTGAGGGTTCAGGTGGATCAGAACCAAAGCAACCATGCCATGTTGAAGGCAGCGCTGGTACCCCTACAGCTTTTGGGACTCCCGAAAAATAAGCGGCAAGCAAGAAGACAATACCTGATGCTCAACTGGGTCACTGGTTGGATGCCAGCTCAGAATACGTCGAACGTGAGGTTCCGTGTGCCAGATAGGCTGCAGGTGGAAACAGCTTGGCCCCATGTACACCAGCAGCGGTCTTGGCAGCGCCAGATTGGAGATACCCCTGCGCCGCAGAGACAGAAAGCATCACCTACGATACCAGCGGAGCAGGACTTCCCTCTTTTGTCCCCGACGGAGGTAGCTGGGTCTCAAACCAGGATTGGATTCTCGCAATATGACATGAACGAAGAGGCCTTCGAAGCGGGGCTCCTGGCCAGGCCTGCAGCCGAGATCCCCATAGACCCGATCAGCCCCACGGAGCCCACACAGTTCGAAGATCCCGACCCTCTCAGTCATGCTCTTACGGCTTCAGTTCCGCACCCGATCATTGGCGGAGAGGTGGGGAGCGACAGACCATCACAGGTCAAGAAAATGTCGAGAAGACATATCACGCTTGCATGAAGAGCGAAGTCGAGAAGATAGACCAGGCCTGCGCGGAAGCGCTGGTCAAGGTGAGGACGTGAGCAGCCCCCCGCGACCCCAAAAGATCGCCCCCCTCGGAAACGGCCAAGACGGAGAATTGTGGAGGAGCCTGACGACCCAAAGACATCATGCAGGTCTAAGTCGGCAACTCCAGCAGCAGGGTCGCGACGCAGGGGCGCACGTTCATGGACTCGGGGTTCGACGAGGGGGGCCGCGCAGGTAGTTCGAAACAAAAGAGCGCGCACTCCTTTTCAACCACACAGTGGCGCTTGCACATCGTCGGTCGCGGCGGCCCCGACGGGGCCCGGCTCTCTCGCCAGGCCAAGCGGGGGCCCAATGTTCGGGTCTATTCTCAGGGGGTCTAGATTTTTAGACGCGGCCATCAGGCACGCGAAACTAGACATGAATTACCGATCGCTGCAACAACGACGCAGGCATCCCCGCGCGCACGGGCTGACATATGGGGCGACCCCATACACACGCGCATACACTCACATACACACACACACACACACACACACACACACACACACACATACACGCACATCGTCGCACGCCGAGGGGTCGAGCGAGGCCCGGGGCAGCAGCAGCAGCCGCGACACGCCGATCGGAAGTTCGAACATAGCACATGGGCAGTTTCAATGGAATGCCCTTGCGGGGGGAAGGCAGCTAGTTCCAATTCTTCCATTCGAGTGCATCGAACATCCTGCACTGCCAGAGACAGGTCTGCTAGAACTCGAGGCTGTCGCGCCGAACAGCAGCAGCGCGAGCCCGACGCCCACCGCGTTTTCATGGGCGGCCCCTCGTGCCGATTCGGGGGAGAGGGGGGGGCATGGGCAGCGATCATAATTTTAGCGCATGGAGATGTATACTCGCACCAGGGGGGGCGACGAGCGGAAGCCTCGACAACGCTTACAGCGCGGGCTGGGACCCATCAGTTGCCACGAGCACTGCGCGTGAGCGCGCGGCTCTGCTGCGCTGCATCTGCTGGGTCGTGGCTGAGGAGCCAGCGCGCCCGATCTCGATCGACGGCGACTCCCCGACCACGACGCGCGCTGCTCAGAGGGGGCCACTGCCCGCGCTGCCAGGGCCGGATGTCCAGATTGCCTGTCTTGTTCAAGTGCTTTGGGACATGGCCACGCAGGACATGGCGGCCACGCATGGACACGCAAAGGCCCACTGCAGGCACCCCGGGGAAGTTCCGGCAGATGACGCCGCGAAGATGACGGCGCGAGGCCCCGGGCCTTCTGCCCCCGCGCGCCCGCGCCGCCGGGTTCAGGCCGTAGATGTTAGAACCGCTTGCGCGCGGGAGTGGCCGCTAGATCAGCGCCCTGATTCGCGCGCGCGCCCCGGCGTCGGCATCGGAGGTAAATTGCTTCTAACGTCAGGAAAACTGCACACTGACATCGCACAAGAGAGCCATGCGCCGTCCAACCTGCACATGGCGTCGAGGCAGGCGCAGGCCGCAGATGACATCAACGCGGCGGCTTTCAACGCCCAGTCCCTTAGGCAAGCTCACAGGCAGGGGGCCCAAGGGCGCGGCCGCGCTCGCAGAGCCGCTGGACTGCGCGCTCACCCCACGGAAAAGGAGCCCACCAAGTAGGAACCCAGGAGGTCGCAACGAGAAGGGCACGCGAAAAACAGGGAGCTCGGCGCGCTTGCAGGCCATCAAGACGAGTCGCTAGGAGCGGAGCCAAGGGTTAATGTCAGGGCGCCACGCGAAAATGTGAGGGGAAGGCCTCTCCACTTCAGCCTCCAGCAGCGGCGAATTCTGCGGGCCGCCCCGCGCGCGCCCGCCCGTCGCCTCGACGCGACAGCAGTCAACATTAGCAGTTTAGTTGCCCATGCTCCGCGCACGGGAGACAGCGCGGCACGTCGGGGTCAGCCATGGGAAGGGATGGGCAGCGGCGGCCAAACAAGGCCCTCATAGACGGCAACTGCCACCTGGAAGGGGAGGGGCGCGACCGCGTCGCGGGGGCCAAGGACTCCAGAGGGCCGAGCTCGACGGGGAGCTTCAAACTGCGAGAGTGGCTCAACGACTTCGGCCCTAGAGTTGCCAATATTTCCTTAGCGGCGATGATGATTCTACGTTTGTCTTTAACGAGGTTGGCGCGAAACGCGGCATTGACTTCGGCGACCGACCGCGCCCGTTTCAGTGCAATGCCCGAGGTCAAAGCAGATCATCGCGCCGATGTAGTTTGCATGGCCGGTGACCACTTCCCAGTGATAGGACGACTTTGGCGGGCCAGATGCGCCCCAAAGGCTGCGGCGGGGAACCCGCCGCCGGGCAAGAACAAGATGGCTCACCCAGAAAGGATTGAATCGATGGGAGGCTGATGTGAATGCTCAGCCTGACATTGATAATAAGCAAGTGCTAGAAGCCTCCAGAACGGCGTCCAAGACAGAGTCTGCGAGACCCAATGTGAGGCGCCAAAGGGCGGGGCATGGATGTTGCGACACATTTCGTTAGAACAAGGTTCAGGGCTCAAAACAGTCAAGCTTTCAGCTCAGCGGCACGCTGCGTTGATCCCACGGCGGCCTTTACAGCGCAGCGAAGCAGTTTACGCCCAAATTCCAAGGAGAGGAGCTGGACATGATTGAAGCCGCGAGAGATACTGACATGCCCGAGGCTTTTTTGTTCGGCCACGAGCGCTTGGCAAGGCGCCCCCCATGCTCGACAGTTGCATTGGGGGTGCTCAATTCAGAGAACTTGCGAAGAAGACTCAAGCAGGAGGGTGGTGGAGAGTTAAGAACGAATCCTCATGCGCGAGACCCGCGCTTGGAACCAGGCCCGGCACGATCTTCGCGACGGATGCGTCCAACACAGCCTTTGAACCAATTGCCACCGAGATCGAGCGACGCTTGCTAACACGCGAGTTGGCCTGGCGCCCCGAACGGAAGCCCCGTC
>CAUYUJ010019240.1:94449-114449 GCA_963575745.1 Prorocentrum cordatum | reverse complement strand
CTTGCATCAGAGATCGGAAAATACCTTTTCCATTGACGATGCCCATCCTATCCTTTACTCCAGATCCCATGCTTCGTCTTGCACTCTTGCTCATGCGATATGAGCCAAAGCCTGGGATATGGCAACGCTTAAAGCGTAACACATACCTAAGCTTACCAGCTTGTTTTCGACTTGGTAGCGGAGCTGGCTACACTCTCGTGTGGCTGGCTCTCGCTCTGATTCCTGTAATCCACGGCACAACTTGGTGGACTACTACTACGGTGGAATACCATGTTGCGCCGGCTCTGCGAGGAGCGGAGCCAGTCCGCGATCGAGCTAGCGGGGCAACCCGCGAACTCGAGACGCTCTCTCCTACTTCACTGCGCTACTTCACTCCCGACTTCCACCAGATGCCAATCGGCAACTCGATCGAGAACGTGGTCACCCTGCGGGGCTACCCGCAGCGGGGCCACCTGCATCCCGTGCCAGTCAGGCGCCTCACGGCTACTACGCCAGAGCCTGACAAACCACAGCCTAAACCAATCACCGAAGCCGAAATGCACATGCATTGGATCAAGATAACCATATTCGGCATTCTGTGGGTAATAATGGGATGTGCTGTGGGATACATGCGGCAGGGGATGGACGACACGCGTACTACTGGCCCTTCATGGGACCCTGCCGGTACTACGCCTTTTCGCGAATACGTTCGCGAAGTACATGCATGGTTAAACGTAACGAGTGGCAATATGACACCACCACAACAAGCTGCAGCACTACAACGAGGCCTTCAAGGTCTGGCTCGTCGTATCGCCATGCAGGTCCCCTCCCAGATCATCAATTATGGTGTAACTGTCAATGGACAGCCAACGGATGCAGTAACATATATACTGTACTTACTGAGCACCAAATTTGAAAATCTGGAAGATGAGCGCCAGCTCAACTCTGGCACTGCCCTTATCGACTTCCGCGTCGAAAGGGGCGAGCGAATCGACTCAGTATTAGCTCGATTCGAGATGGCCCGTGACGAGGCTAACTCTGTTGGCTTTGTCATCCCCAACTTTCAGATCCTAACGCTGATTCTCTTCAGAGCGTTAGGCGTTGGCGCGTCACGAGCCCAACACCTGCTTGAGCCCTTCAATCATCAGATGCCCCGAACACAAGCAGACTATGACAGGCTGCTGACCAGGATGAGGAACTACGGACATGTTGCCGAGCGCTCTCCTGGCAACATAGCGGGTATCTTCACAGGGCACCACTCACATGCAGGTGTCTACGCCACGACTGCGGGGTCACCCGCTGGTCCTGGCGAGCCAAATCCCTGGGCTGACCCAGCCGATATGCCCAACGAGGCCACTGCCCTTTTAGGGCAGACCGGCCAGGCATCGGCAGAGGCAGCTGAGGCGAACGCCTGGTCGAACTACTCGCCAGGCGCCGCCTACACTGCAAGCCCGCCCTCGGGCACAACCCTCTGGGGCCAAGCGGAGTCATCCGCTCAAGGGTCTCAGCCACCCTCACCGTTTGAATCTGGCACTGACACGGATACCTCATCTGACGATGAGCACAATGGCATAGTCTCTGCTGGTAATGACTACCCAGCGGATGACACTCACCTCTCTGAACAACAAAGAGCGGAAGCCGCCTTTATGGCTTATCGCAAATCAAAACGCCGTTGGAGGCGCTTTATGAAGAAACCAGTCAGAAAGGTGAGACGTGCAGTACGCCGACATTTCAAACGATTTGGAAAGGGTCGTGGCAAAGGGGGTCGCAGACGCCGTATGCATGGTAGGGGTATTACTGCTTTCCTCACGTCCTTAACTGATATGGCTTTTGAAGAAGTTCTTATCGGAGGCAAAGGTCGGGGTCACAGGCGGACCTCCGGTAAGGGAAAAGGGCGGAGGGGCAACCCTAGGGACGCTTCTGGCAATACTATGAAGTGTCATACATGCGGTAGCACAGAGCATTTGCGCGATCAATGCCCGAAGGGGAAAGGAAAGGGATCCGTACATTTGGCTCAAAATTCTTTTATGGATGACATAGATTACATTGACTACGAGTTTTACGTCAATCCAGAAGCGGCTCCCGCCGCGGGCTCCTCCACGTATTACGCGATGGCCCGCTACGCTGAAGCAACTGTAGCCCTGGAAGACTACGCAGTGACCCTCTTCGACGAGTTCCACGGCTGGGACGAGGTCGACGAGGTCGCGTACAATGCTTGGTTCGGTCTTCCAGCGGGGCCACCCGCCGGCGACGAGGTCTCCGAAGCCGAGACCGTCCCGGCAACAGAGGAAGAACTCACCGCCGTGCTGGCCCCGCAAGTGATTGGCATGCCGTTGCTGCCAAATCCTTCGTGGGCTGGTTCGGAGGCGGGAGACGCCGATGACGAAATGCGGGGCCATCCCGCGTATTCCGACTCCGAAGAAGCCGAAGAAGATTATAAGGACATGCTCCAAGAGCAGGTCTCAGAAGCAATCCGACTCCTGAGTGCGCCAGCACATCAGCAGATAACCATGAACGAACTGCTGTCACACCCAGGAGCTGCACGTCTACGTCCATACTTGGATTCGGACATGTCAGCATCTCAGATGCTGACAGCACTCCAAGCTCTAGCGGGGTCACCCGCCGAAGAGACGCCAGACGCAACAGCGGGGCCACCCGCTTGGTCTATGGATGTATTCATGCAAGGTTGTGATCAAATGGACATTAACGACCTCACGATGGAGCAGTTAAACGACATCGGGTACTTCAGAAGCCCGTATCAAAACGTGTTCATGGTCCAGGACAGCTCAGAGGACTCGGAGGACATGCGCTACGCCAAGAGGGACAGACGACCGTCGCCTCCCCGAGACTCAGAGCATGACGATCAAAGGCCAATGGCACGCGGTAGTGCGTCAGCGGGGCCAGCCCGCAGAAGGAGCCGTTCAGCTCCCAGACGCCCTACACATGATGAATCGGGCTATCCATACAGTACTGAGCACTCCGTCGGAGTATCCGCTCAGCATGTGCCGGATTGGTACATCAAATGGTACCCCGGCTACTCGATGGACACGCTTCGCCACTGGTATTCTAAGGAGTACTGCACTAAAAGGGACGAAACTGGCGCGATAATACGTACCAAGGGTGGCAAGACCAAGACGCCAGAGGCTTGGGACAAAAGGGCTAAGAAACAGGAGATCATCAACGATCGCAAGACATACAGGAAACAAGTATGTCAGTGCGAGCCCTTCAAAGGTCACATGCGCAGGTGTCCGATGGACCGCCCCTCCAGGAGCCCTCATCACGGTGAGACCCCGTGGAATTGGTCTCATGGAGATGACGCTGGCAACGTCCATGATCCTAATAAGGAGGTCCCTGGAGGAGGAAAGCGCATCACCGAAGCCGATCGTGTCCCTATGACCGAAGAGGTGGCCAACATCGTCAGGGAAAATTGGGTACAGCTTCCCAATGACCATCGCCTCAAGGAATGGAACCGCCGATTCCATAAAGAGGCGGGGTCACCCGCTGGATCCATTAAAGAGGCGGGGTCACCCGCAGAATCCAGCAAAGAAGCGGGGTCACCCGCAGATGCGGCGCCAGCCGCTGGGTCCGCGGACGACGATTGGATAGCTGTTGCATCTGCTGCTGGGTCCGCCGCCGGCACTGACCACACCGAACTGAATGAAGAATGGGCGGCGGAAGACGGCTCAGAGAATCCATTCCCTGATGGATGCGCCTGCTGGTACTACAGCTCTTCGGCGCAGAAGTGGTTTTGCACGAGGGTAATCTATCGCCATGAGAATGGCAAGTACAAGCTGGCCATAAAAGGCACTGCCGACATCGACCAGATGAGGCAGGTCATCCATGATCATGGCCAGCCAGAAGGCCCTCCTAGAGACCCTCCTGGTCCACAACCGGGCAAGGGCAGCAGACCACCTCCAAGACCTAAAGCCGACTCCTCGTCTTCACCGACTCCTGCGAAAAGGCACCCGTCCAAGAGCCCCGAAGGCACACATGGGCGGGCGAAGGCCAGAGGGATCGCCAAGACGGACGACCCTGAGCCGGCAGATCCTCCCGGTCTGTCCGTGACAGAGAGGAAGAAGGCTTTTGCTGGACCATCGACCCCGATGCCACAGGCGACCCAAGGCGATGTCAAGGACGAAGTTCGCGACAAGCCTCAGGCAGCTTTCCGAGGTGACTGGACTCCAACTCTGCATCAGCCGCGCCTTGCACCACGACCAGGTTCGGCACGAATGAAAGCGCAGCCGAAGCCCGAAGCTGGGATGAGGTCGGTGCGGGCAGAAGCGGCCGCCAAGGCTAAGGAGGACAAGGGCTCTGCGGGGCCACCCGCTAAAGCGGCGCCAGCCGCAGCAGCGGGGACACCCGCAGAAGGCACTCTCTCAAGGGAAGAACGCTTCAGAGTCCTCAAAGAATTTGGCGACCAACAGAAACTAACCGATGATGCAGCTGCTGACGAAGGTCACCCGAACCCTGGCGCGGAGTCATCCGCAGGAGCTGCCTCGCCAGCCGCAGGCTCTGCTGGGCCACCCGTTAAAGCGCCGCCAGCGGCATTAGCGGGGCCACCCGCACACGGGCAGCCAGCAATGTCTGTTCTTAGGAACATCCCTCTGGGAGCCATCGAATACTGGCAAGGCATTGAAGGCAAAGGCCCGAAGCGCACCATAAACCCACGAGTCACTCCAGACGATACTGACCGATACGAGGTCATTAATTGTCCTGATCGTCGTAACTTCGAGTGCCGCAACGACTGGGAACGTGAACAACAAACCGTGGGAAATATGTTGCGAGACAGGCCGCCACTACGCGTTGCGCAGCATAAAGCAGAGCTCCTGAAGGTCATGGAGAGGTTCGGCATGGATCCGACTTTGCCGCGTGAAGGGCAGATGACCAAGGTGTCAATATGGTTTTCTACAGCCCTACGCCACAGTCCATATTGGAAGGACGGATTCAGCCGACACTTCGAAAAGATCAGCACTTTCGATCCATACGATGGCTGGGTTGTCGTTGACGATCTGCTGACAAACTGGACTGAAAATGATCCGTGGAAAGGCTATCGTGAAATGCACGAGGTGCTGATCAAGGGCAGGCCCCACACGTCATACGTGTATTGGGTGTTGCTAAACTGCTGTGAGATGGTTGACCATCACGGCATGCAGAAGGGCAGGCTCCAGATGAAGTGCGTTGAGGACAGCATGCTGCTGCCTCCCAGGTTTCGACCAAAGGCACGCAGGCCACAGTACTTCATCAGAGCCACGAACGGCCACAGCAGTCCAGGCATCCACTGTCCCGAGTCGCTGTACAAGCCGATCACAACATGGATGAAAGAACCAGACGACCCAGTATATTTCATCCACGGGACACAGTGGGAGTATGTCAAGGACATTCTTGCTAATGGCCTTTCATGCCTCGCACAGGACAACCCTAAGAGGAAGGGGGGGCGCCAATTTGTGCACGGCTGCCCCTACCTCCCGGGCGACCCGAGGATTCAATCGGGCATCCGTCCTGACTCGGAGGTGCTCATATTCTGCAGCATCAACAAGATGCTGTCCAGTGGCTTCTCCCTATGGAGATCAGCAAATGACATAGTCATGACACGAGGCCACGACGGACGTATACCGCCCGATCATATCCTCCAGATTGTGAGCATTGCGAAATATCGGGTCGGCGAAGCCTGGAGCAATCCGCTGGCTTATGACAAGTCGCGGAGGCGGGGCCAACCCGCGGACAGGATTCGCACCGATGACTACCTGCCACTTAAAATGTGTGACAGAACTCTGGGTGTAATGGAAGATCACGCCATGTACCTAAAGGGCTGGACTAAGACGGACGGTCGTCCATTCAATTTGGTCATGACCGAGCAAGATGTTGCTCCACGACCGTACGACACACAGACAGTCCTCATGATGAATGCCCAGGAGGACGAGGTCATGCCTGAAGCGGGGCCACCCGCAGGTGCGGGGACACCCGCGGTAGACACCTCGGACGGTTCATGGCAACAAGTGGTCACACCAGTAGCAACGGTAGCATCTCCTTGGAGGCCGGACCAGCAGTCATGGGTCCAGGCCCTCAACAGCCATTTGACATCAGCCGACGTCTCTGGACTAACCGATCAGCTATACCGTGCTGACCCGTGGGCGGTGCATACAGGTATCCAAGACGCACAGCAGAGGAACCTGCGCCCTCCTGCGGGGCCACCAGGCGTCCTAGGACCACAACCACAACGCCCTCCGCAGCAAGCTGGAGGTGCGAGGTTTGTCCCTATGGGCGGTTCAGATGGTGGCTCGCCGTTTCGGACTCCGCCGTCTGAAACGAGCGAGAACAGCTTGTGGCAAAGACTCCAGGCGATTCGCGGGAATCCGGCGCTCGCAGCAGCACTCCAGGCAACCACTCCCTTTGGCACTCCGAGGGGTAGTGAAGGAGGAGTGGCTGCGGGGACACCCGCCGAGCGAACGCCTGCGGAGTCACTCGCACATGCGGGGCCACCCGCTGACGGACAGCAAGGTTCAGACTACGAACGTCGGGCAGCCAACTTGAGAGCACAGGCTACCTTTCTGCAGCAACAAGCTGATAGAGTGCCCAGCCTGTTGCGGAACCGCAACATAGATGTTACGAATCATGGCGACTTTCGGCCTCTCTGGAGCTGGACTTCTGAAGATGCTCCAAATGCTGATCCCACGAATCCATATCGACAGGTGTTTATTCCAGGAATAGCATCACACCCAATATATGGATGGGACAATCATGGACCAGCAGAGGCACAGGCCATGGACGCGCCGATGTACCCGGAGTACTACGCGCAGATGAATAACACTCCTATGATTGCGGGGCCACCTGCGAACGAATACACTCGGAATCTTGCCAATGAGATGTTTCGTTTGCAGTTTACACGAGCGGTCGATGCGCAGTCTATGCCGCACTACGCCTACATGCCCACGCCGACGGACCCCGAGACCGTGGTTCAGCCAGCTGGTCTCGCGGTGCCAGCCGCTATGGGCAGCATGCCAGACTACATCCGCGACGTGCACGACACGCAGCAGGCGATACTGGCATCTAGGCAGCAGGCTCGGGACAACGCCAGGCTGCGCCAACAACGCGCGATCCAGAGAAGGATCGAGCGTGAAAACCAAGCGGGGACACCCGCAGACGCGGGGCCACCCGCTGAACGGACAGATAGACGGCCGCCACCGACGCCATATCGGGAGGGCGAAACCACTTTCGAGCGCCAAGCTCGGACTCGCCCAGACGTGCCTGCTCCAGTCATTTCAGACTACAACTTCACACAGTGCCCAATCTGTATGGACACCTACGAGATGGGCACCACAGTGTGGAGACTGGCGTGTGGGCACTTCTTCCACGATATATGCTGGGATCGTGTTGCACAGCAGCACGTCCGCAATCAGCGGCCAGGTGCGCCAAACGAGGCCCCCTGCGCTGTATGTCGTGGGCTGGGCATAATTACAGCACATTTCCCGTATGCTGGACAGCGCGACGCTGAGTCGGAACAAGCGCGCCAGCAGGAAAGGTACGTGGCAGATGCCCGGGAAATGCGTCGGCTACGGGAAGCAGTGGAGGCACTAGAGGCTCGAGCCGCACACTCGGCGGAGCCATCCGCACGTGCCCCAGCCGCACAGGCATCCCCCTGGCCAGCGCCAGAGCAAGGCATCCAGATGCCAATCCTGCCTACGCTTCGAGCACAGGAGCCCCCAGCAGCGGGGCCACCCGCCGAAGCGGCTCCCGCCGCCAAAGCGGGGCCACCCGCAATTGGACCTCCGAATCCAGGATTCCTGAGGGCAATGGAGGCCAACATCAGGCGGAGTGGCAGGAGCGGAGGCGGCACGCGCAGGCCGACTGGATCATCCAGGACCTCACGTGTGGCAAGCCCGGTCAGCGCTAGGAGCCGGGCAAGCGCTGAGAGCGCGGAGGCAGCCCAGTTCCACACCACATTCATGATCGATACAAAAGGGCTGACCTATGCACGTGACGACACGGACACGCTGCCGCCAGGAGGTGAATGGATGTCCACACTCTCTGCGAATTATTGGGTTCTTGAACAGGAACCAATTACCGTAGAGGAGCGCCGCCAATATGAGCAGATGTGGTGCACCGAGTTAACCATGAGCCAATGGGTGCTTGAACAACGCCTGTTGAAAGGCACACTCGGTTCACAGATTACGTACCACACCGATGACCATGGTACGATGGCTCTGGCAGCGCGGAATGGGACATTCTTTCCCGACGAAGACGGACTGCCGTGCATCTCGTTCATGCTAGACATTGGCTCCAACGTGAACATCATTGGAGCCAATACGGCGCGAACCTTCCAGGAGGCTATGGCCAGGTACAATCACAGACCTGCCATATGCACCCTGAGCAAGACCCTCTACATTAACGGTGTCGGTGAGGGTGCTGCGATATGTCGGAAAATGGGCAACTTCAAGATCGGGGTGCAATACGCCAATGAGGCAAGCCCCCGTATCGAGGAGTATGCCTCCAACATCGCAGAAGGCTCGGGTGCCAACCTCCCGGCCATCTGGGGCCTTGGTGCCATGGAAGCACGTGACACGATCATCGTGCTGAAGCCAGGCTACCAGAAGGTTATCTTCCCCAGCGGTGATTACACTTTGAAGCTGGGGAGGGGCGCCAAGGTCCTGAGGGCGAAGAAAACTCCCTCAGGACATCTAGCCATTCCCTGCGGTTTGCATGACGGGGCTAAAAGCCAGACGGTCACGAACACCTTCACAATCCGCAGCAGTCGAGATGGCTACACCGAGACGGAGAACGAAGAGGACCCCGTCAATGCGGGGTCACCCGCCGGTGTAGGTGCGGGGCCACCCGCCGGAGTAAGTGCGGGGCCACCCGCCGAGACCACAGCGGGGCAACCCGCGACGGGACAGTCCATGACCGTCACGACTGATACGTACATTGTCGAGCCGTATCTCGACAAGCAGCTCCTGGAAGACACGACCCGTTTGATCGTGGACAGGACGCTGAACAGCTGGTGGGAGGGCCAACAGTGTCCCGAAGGGACCTGGCCACATATGAAGGATGCCCTGAAGTCCAAGATATTTTGGGCAGTCCAGGAGGCGGTGAATAAATGGACGCCTGAGAACCAAGCGGGGCCACCCGCGACACCGCCACCACCACCAAGCTACACGGGCGGAGGTTCGTCGGACTCTGCGGGGCCAACCCGCGTGGAGATCGCGAGCGTAGCCGCACCAGCGACTCCTGCGGAGCCATCCGCTAACAGCATGCCCCCGAGTCAGACGGCAACGTGGTCACACGACCGCCGCTGACGGGGGCAGGCGGGCGCGCCGGCGGCGCTCGCTTGCGAAGAGAAGCCGAATACCGGCCTCCTCGCGACATACGTTGGCCGCGCTGAGGCCCGAGAAGAAAAATATCATTCAAAATGTCTCGTCATCGAAGATATTCGCACAGCTTGCGCTGAACTCCGAACCCGTGGATATATATGCGACCGGATTACCCATAATGAGGTAATGACTTCAACTGGAACACAGTATTTGGGAAATTTGTTGGCAGGAGACTACAATATGTTGTGGGTGGCCACACCCTCTGATTGGTACGTTCGTACTCCAGGAAAGAGGGCGGGACCACATTATCAACGTATACAAAATCTCCTGATCAAAGCGCGTGCTCTGAGAATGCAGATAGTTATCCTGGGGCCACCCGGGTATTTCTGGAAACAGGGTCCGATCAAAGATGTTATCGAAGATTTGAAGCTAAGCATTATACGAATCAGACTCTGTCATTTCGGTATCAAGTTTGACCGATCCAGTAAATATCCCAGTGGTTCTTATATACAAGTTGCTACATCTTGTCCTCATATACCGATAAACTTATGGAAATGTACTTGTGGATCACACAAGGAGCATGATTTGGATTGGTATGGCCAAGATCAGCAACGTGCCGAGTTTCGGTATAAAACTTTGGCTATTATTATTGCACGCTTCCTTGATCAACTCGATAAAGCCAACATGATCAGGAATGAGCGGAGTGCGGTACACCTCAGTGTGTGTACACGCGTTGACAAAAAGGTCAGACACTACGTCCAATGTCCACAAAAGGGCCCTCAATGGGACCATGTGGTTCGTAGGGTCACGACCGACCTGGACACGAACAAGATCGTTCAAGATATCAGAATCCAGGATCAGCCAACTGGGTACAATTATGTAGCTCCATTACCTGATGGGGTTACAAACATCAGTACTCGGCTATACTGGGAGCCTCCGGCTCCAGTTCTTCATGGCAATGGTGAGTCGCGAAGGCCACGCCCAAAGCGTGTGACGATCGTCGACGACGATCGATCTCCTCCCCCTTCGATTGAGCGTTGCCAAACGCGACCCACCAACAACCTTCCTGAAATTCCGCCATTTCCTGACTTTACAGCGGATTCCTCCGCAGCGGATCTCTCCGCGGAAACTGCGTTGCCCACTGATGCCAGGATAAAACAGAAAGAAAAGCAGAAAGCTGACAAAGAAGCCGGCATCAAACCGAAGAAAGTCCCGAAGAAAGTGGAAGACGGTAACGACGACTGTGGAGAGGACCTCAAAGGGCTTGACTGCTCCACATATTTCAACGACGTTCCTCTTGACGACTCGGACTCGGACAGCGAATCAGAGGACATCTTCATGATGTTACCGGCGGGGCAACCCGCTGACTCACATGCTGATGTCTTCTCGATAGTCCAGTCATTATGCTACGGCAGAAACAATCAAGTGGACATGCTTGAATTATGTGGGGGCAAGGGTGGTATATCCATATTAGCCTTCAAGAGGGGACTCTCGTCAGGCGGGAACCTTGACAAGATATCTATGGTTGACCTTGGAAACTCGGAAGTACAAAGAGCAGTCCTCCACTACCTCAAGACTTGCTTTGTCAAGATCACGATTCTGCAGCCAAGCTGCAGAACTACTGGACTTCCTTCCTATTTCAATGCACAGGTCAATCATGATACGTGGCTTAAACACCACAAAGAGGACCTGCCTCACATCACGTTCTGTGGAACAGTCGCTCTATTACAAGACGACCTAAGACGTTTCTTTCTCAGGGAACAACCAATGGGCACGTGGGTGGATGAGATCCAGCCATGGAAGGAACTGGCACAACGCAAGGTCACTTGCCAAACGATTATTGATCAGTGCACGACTGGTCTCAAAGATTCATTTGGACAATACATCCGCAAGCCAACACAGATGATGGCAAACAAAGAAGAGTTGTTGGCACCTTTCAGAGGCAAGCGTTGTCCAGGTAATCATGTGCACGCCAATGCTTGTAACAAAGAACTAGCAAGGGCGGCACAGTATACCTACAGAATGCAGTCACTGATCGTTGATGCGGTGCAAATCGCCAAAGACCTGTTTGCTTACGGTCGCGATCCATTCGCGAATCGTGAACGCAGCTATGCGTTCGTAACAAACAGTGCTGGCTACGACTTGGACGACCCAACAATCCGGAGACACCCAAACGGAGAAATCTGGCGACCACCACCTGGCGGTCTTGGGTGCCCTGGCTGTGTGGACAACAACTACAAGCAATCACCAAAGCACAGCAGGGATCCGAAGATGTGTCGGTGGTATGATGTTGAACCGTATTACTGGGACTGTCCAAGCTGTAAGAAGGAATATCAGAAGAGCAATCCTCACCACACCAAGATATCTGGCCAATGCAGATTCGCCGAAAAATGGAAGCTGCCAGATAACTTTGGCCAGCCGCGCCCGGCGGGGCAAGCCGCTCCTGCGGCGCCAGCCGCGGAAGCGGCTCCAGCCGCAGAAGCGGCGCCAGCCGCAAAAGCGGCGCCGGCCGCGAGAGCGCGCATACGCGCGCCTAGGCCGCCACGGCCTGGTGAGGGCGATCCAACCGCAGGCGCCAGCAGCCATGACATCACCAGAGCCGACGGGGCTAATGGTGGCAACAGTGGCGCTGGCAGCTCTGACGATCACCGTAGACTGCCACAAGTTGCAGCAAGGCGCGGACGCATGGAGGGAGGAGATCCTCCACCACCGCCGCAGCCTCAAGCAGAGCCGAGGCCAAGGCCAAGGCTCCCTGATTGGACTCGCTTCGACGTTCAGCTCAGCCTCCAAAACCTGCGCAGCTTCGACCCAGCTGTAGTGCAGCGAGAACTCCGCAAACTCCACCTGAGATGGTTTCATGCCAAGGAGCCAAAAATGCGGATGATTCTAACCAAGGTTGGTCTGGGTGAAACCCGTTTGAGTCTGATCAAAGGCATTTGTGACTCGTGTAGAGAATGTCGAGCCTGGGACAAACCAGGCAACACGGTGATGCCTTCTGTGTCACTGCCAGGACGTTTCAACGAGGAAGTCGAATGTGATCTTTTCTTTTACAAACAGGAACATATTGTTTTTCACATCATCGACCGTTGTATTCGCTGGGCAGCTGGCACAGAGATTCCTGATAAAGCCATGCATACTGTTCTCGATGCCTATCATACGACTTGGATGCAACATGGCCCTGCTAAAATCTTATACTCCGATGGGGAAGGAGCACTGAATAATGATACAGCAAAGGCCATCCTTAAGGCTAAGGGAACAGAGCTTCGTATTCGAGCGCGTGGCCAACACGCTACAACTATCGAAGCTAGGAACGGCATCCTGCGACACCTCTTACACGTGATGGGAGAAGAATTGAATAGATTAAATATTCCTCTCAATTTCACTCGTCTCTTACATGAAGCCTTGTTTGCCAGCAACGCATTTACCTTCTACAATGAAGTGTCTCCGTACAATGCGCTGTATGGCAGACAACCAGCTATGCTTCCCGATTTCCCTGTCTTGGATCATGATCAGTCCGCTGAATCATCAGATCACTCAAGGGAGGAAACAATCAGGAGGGTTAGTCTGGAGGCAATCACGCAGGCCACTGCGGTTGCCAAGACGAACAGGGCTCTCCGTACGAAGACTACTGCTACGGGTGAATTTCACTACAAAGAGGGAGATCTCGTGGACTATCATCGCCCGACCACCACGAAAGACGACTGGGGTGGATGGAGTGGTCCATACCCGGTCATCCGCAACGAACCTGACCGAGGCCAGGTCATCGTGAAGGTCGGCAGTCGCGAAGTGCGAGTACAGTATCCTGACACACGACACACACTGTACATCGAAGCACTTATGGTCCGCGAGATAGGATCGGACAATACGGCCCTTCGGACAGTATTGGCCTTTATTGCCGGTCTGCCAGCGGGGAAACCCGCCATGACTTTCGGATATCTACCAGCGAAACAGGGTCGGCTGCAGATGACTGCTGCGAGCCGACTTTCGCCTAAGGTGCACTTGGCTCTTCAGTACCTCATACGCAACTACTTTCGTATTGAAAACGTTGTTGCTGTACGACTTGCCAAGAGCCTGACGAAGTTGCCTGCTGCACCCTATGCAGACAGCTGTACACTAGTGCACTATGATAATGATGTGACCCCTGGTTTTCATTACTATGAAGCTGATGGCACTGCCTTGAACATCTATGACATCACAGGATCTACACACTCACGCATCATCCAGTGTCTTAAATCCAGGAAGCCGTCTGCTGGATTTGACCAAGACCTCACTAAGTTTGAGGAACTCGCTGATGGTCCACCACCAAGCGAATCACCTCCAGCAGCTGCTCCTGAGGAGCCTCCTACGGATAACGATGGTCGGCTCCCGACCATCATAGAGGAAACAGAAGAAGATCTGGATGCTTTTGTCTTGAAGTCGTGGTATGCTGAACTGATGGATGACAGAACACTCCTTGAAGCTGACACAGAGGAAGTCATGCATACAGTTCCCACATACATGACAGACACACAGTGTGTGTTAGTCTCTACGACCTGTGAAGATGTGCAAGGCCACTTGCCGGAGCGGGGTCACCCGCCAGGATACGACATGGACACTTCTTACTACGTTCCTTTATGCTCCACGGATCCGGATAGCAAATATGATCTGGACTCCGATGAGCACGGGAAGTACATCGAGCTCTGCTTCACTGCAGACATGTCCAAAGTCGTCCTGTCCGAGCAGCAACACCGATTGTTGGATGACAGCAGCGTCACAACTATGCGAGTATACGTTAGCGCTGCCTCCAAACGTGCCGTGGTCGTCAAGGAAGACGATCTACTCACGAAGGCCGACATCCAAGCAAATCCGGTCAAAGTTTCCAAAGCCCTCTACACAGAATTGAAGACTTGGCTTGACAACAAATGCTTCCAGATGACTGACTTAAGCAAGGCGTCTAACATCATGACGTCACGCTACGTATACAAATGGAAGTTTGTCAAGAACGAAAAGGGCGAAACGGAAAGGACGATCAGGTTACGCTTGGTACTCCGTGGCTTCATGGACCTTGAAGCCTTTGATGTCGAAACCTTCTCTGGCACGGCAAGGAGGTCAAGCCAGAGACTGCTCGCAAGTTCTGCTGCATGCAACAAAGCTTGGATCATCGCTTCCCTGGACATCAACATGGCTTTCTTGAAGGGACTGACCTATGGCGAGCTCGCCGCGGCAACGGGCGAGAAAGAGCGTGTGGTGTGCTTCACACTACCACCTGGGTCAGCAGCTGTCCTTCGCACACTGCCAGGCTTTGAGTCATATGACGAATCAAAGCATTGTCTCCGGTGTCTGAAACCGGGGACGGGCACGAAGGATGCTCCCAGGGCATTCTCGCTGAAGCTCAGGTCCATCACTAGGAGCTTTGGGCTACAGCCTACTTCATACGACGAAGAGTTCGAGATGAGCCCAAACCTCTTGACAGCCAAGCACGTTGATGACATCAATATGACTGGGAAGGAAGAGGCTATTGACAAGTATGTCAAGTGTGTTGAAGATACGTTTGGGAAGTGCAAACTGAACAAGCACACATACACAAACTGTGCCGTTCGGTACAACAAGACCGATGATGGGAGCGTCACTCTCGATCAGGACGAATACATCAAACAGCTTCGTCCTATCACACATCCAGAACTCACAGGAGCTGATCCTGAGAGCAAAGCGACAAAGACGATTTCTGATATGTTCGTCAGTCTTCGTGGCGCTCTAGCCTATGCGTTGATCACGCAGGTATGGCTGATGGTCTATGTTGTCTCACTACAACGTATCCAGGAACCGACAAACATCCAGGTACGACGACTAAACGCGGTTACCAGAAAGCTACAGGCAGGTCCGAAGAAGATCGTGTATCAAGCTATGACCCCAACAGGAGAAGTCGACCTGCATAGCGATTCTGGCTATCGTCGTCTCAACGGAGATGAAGACGACGAAGTCAAAGGCTATGGTATCCGCGGGGCTAACCTGCTGAGGCGTGGCCACACGCAAGCGGGGAAACCCGTCGTGCACCTGGTGGACGCATACTGCAAGTCTCATCGACTGCAGGTGCGTTCGAGCTACTCTGCGGAAACACTGGCAGCAGCCCACAACTTGGAAGACTGCTACCCGACCATTGTAACGCTCCACGAGCTACACTCGGGACCATTGACCCCCACACAGTTAAAGAACATATTGGAAATGGGTGGTCTATGTATCAAAGTCACTCTGACTATTGATGCCGAGTCTGTCTTCAAGTCTTTGTCTAGCAAAGATCTGAAGAAGCCCACAGAATGTACTCTGCTTGGGCACATCAGCTGGATCCGCCAGATGATGGAACGCGGAATCGTGGAAAGCGTCCAATGGTGTGACACGCGGGATATGACTGCCGATGGTCATACCAAAGGTAGTATTGACCGCGCGTTGCTCCTACAAGTAATGGCCGGCCAGCAATCCTTCAAGCACGAGCTGAAGAAACATACGCCGTATAGGGCGGGCAGGTCGTCTCAGGACGGCCCTGCCTCCCGAGCCAGCGGGGAAACCCGCGGGCAGGTGCGCTTTAGTAGCGAGGAAACTCGCCGGTAGCGAGGCTACTCGCGCGCCCTTTCCTTGTAGGCAGCCGCTGCTGCTTAGCACTGTTTTTCCGCATAATGTAGAAGTGCGGTACCTGCTCGTCTCCTCCCCCTCCGACTTTAAACGGAGAAGGTTAAAGGCGAGGTATAAATCGAGCATGTACCGCTGCCGTGCCTGGCTCAAGCCGGGCCCGGCCAAATATATGACTGTGCCTCACTGAGGCGCACGACTTGCATCAGAGATCGGAAAATACCTTTTCCATTGACGATGCCCATCCTATCCTTTACTCCAGATCCCATGCTTCGTCTTGCACTCTTGCTCATGCGATATGAGCCAAAGCCTGGGATATGGCAACGCTTAAAGCGTAACACATACCTAAGCTTACCAGCTTGTTTTCGACTTATCTAGCATCCCAACAGCACTGAACCGTCCTTTTGCAATCGGACTTGATCGTATATCTGCCTACGAAACGCTTCCGGGCCATGAGCACAGCATAATCTTCCCCGTCCCGAATTACTTGGTCGGGGCCCAAATTCGGGGGGACCCCTCCAGGACGAGGACGAAGAGGAGGAGGAGGAGGAGGAGGAGGAGGAGGAGGAGGAGGAGGAGGAGAGGGAAGAAGAGGAAGAGGAGGAAGAGGAGGAGGAGGAGGAGGAGGAGAAGAGGAAGAAAGGAGGAGGAGGAGGGGCAGGGGCAGGGGCAGGGGCACGGGGGCACGGGCACGGGCAGGGCAGGGGCACGGGGGCGGAGGAGGAGGAGCACGGAGCACGGAGCACGGAGCACGGAGCATGGAGCATGGAGCAAGAGGAAGGAGGAGGGAGGAGGGAGTAAGGGGGAGGGGGGGGGGGGAGCAGGAGGTGGAAGAGGACGCGGAGCAAGCGAGGGAAAGGAAGGGAAGGAGCGCGGGTTGCCGCCCCCCGGCCCACGAGGCGTACGAGAAAGTGTTGCTGAGATTCGGCGGCGCTTTCGCCGCGGGCCAGGCGCCGCAGGACCCCATCCTTGCCCGAAGGAGGGAGGGGAGAAGAAGGAGGACAAGGACGAGGACGAAAAGGACGAGGAGAGAGGAGGAGAGAGAGAGAGAGGGAGAGAAAGAGGAGGGCGAGGAGGAGGAGGTGGAGGGGGAGGAGGAGCAGGAGGAGGAGGACGACGACGAGGAGGACGAGGAGGAGGAGGAGGAGGAGGATCAGGAGGAGCAAGAGAAGGAAGATGAGGAGGAAGTGGAAGGAGGAGGAGGAGGAGGAGGACCAGTGTAAAACCAAGAGCCACCAACGACGTTGGAATAAACCCTCCCCCCAAGTTCCCTCTTCATAGGCCCCAACAACGGTTCATTTCCACAGGGGGACCTGCCTCGTTGGAAGACAACCGTTTGAAGACCTTGAAGCATACCAAAACATTGTTCTCGGTATTCCAACGCCACGGATAAACTTGATTGTTGCGCATTGACGGTCCTGAATCGCACCAGAACGCCATTATTGGGATTCCAATTTCGCGAATCATCGTAAATGTTGCGCCAGCATAACCGTGAATCCTTCCAAAACGCCGTTTCAGTTATATATAGTATGGGAATCCGCGAAACCCTTACACCTGTTTAACAAGAATGTGCGCGGCGCTAAGGCGAGAGCCACAATTTGAAAAGGAACCGCCCTCAATCCTTGAAAGTCTCGCACATCTTGAAAACGATTGGTCGCGGCGCTACGGCGAGAGCCGCATTTTGAAAGCGGCCCGCCCTCATTCCGTGAAACTCTTGCAAGTTGTTAAAACGAATGTGCGCGTAGTCCATGCGAGAGACACAGTTTAGAAAGGAACCGTTCAACCCGTGAAATTCTTGCACTGTGTGAGAACGAATGTGCGCGGCGGTCTTGCGAGAGCCACAGTTTCAAATGAGTGTGCTGCAAATGTTTTAAAATGAATGCACGCGGCGCCAAGGCGAGAGCCACCTTTTGAAAACGACCCGCCCTCGATCTGCGAAACCCCTTTTGCTTGTGTAAACGAAGGTGCGCGGCGCGGAGGCGAGGGCCGCGTTTTGAAAACCGCCCGCCCTCCACGTGCGAAGCCGATGTCCGTTTGTGAAGCTCCAGGGTTATAAAGGGTGAGGAAGTCTCGGGCGAAGCGCCCCGACCGCCCAGTTGGCCTCGGGGTGCGACAGGGAGAAATTAGGCATGAGGAAGACAATGAAGGGGGGGGAGAGCGAGAGCGAGAGAGAGAGAGAGGACGAGGACGAGGACGAGGAGCAGGAGGAGGAGGAGGAGGAGGAGGAGCAGCAGGAGGAGGAGCAGGAGGAGGAGGAGCAGGAGGAGCAGGAGGAGGAGAGAAGAGGAGAGAGGAGGACAGAGGAGGGCAGAGGAGGACAGAGGAGACCAAAGGAGGACAGAGGGGGAGGGAGGAGAAGGGAGGAGAAGAGAGGAGAAGAGAGGAGGAGAGAGGAGGAGAGAGGAGGAGGAGGAGGAGGAGGAGGAGGAGGAGGAGGAGGAGGAGAAGGAAGAGGAGGAAGAGGAGGAGGAGGAGGAGGACCAGCGTGAACCCAAGAGTCACCAACGATGTTAGAATAAACCATCCCCCAAGTTCATTTCCACAACGAGACCTGATTCGTTGGAAAAAGCACCGTTTGGAGACCCTGAAGCATGCCAAGACATGGTTCTCGGGATTCCAACGCCACGGATCAACCTAACTGTTTTGTCTTGACGACCTTGGATCGCACCAGAAGGCCATTCCTAAGATTTCAACGCCGCGAACCATCGTAGTTCTTGCACCCTCATAATCGCGAATCCTTCCAGCACCTGATTTCTGGTACGTCGATCATGGGAGCCCGTGGAACTCTTGAAACTGTTTCACACGAAAATGCGCGGCGCTGAGGCGAGAGCCGCATTTTGAAAAGGAACCGCCCTCAATCCGTGACACTCTTGCAAGTTGTTAAAACGAATGTGCGTGGCGCTTATGCGAGAGCCACAGTTTAAAAAGGAACCGCCTTTTACCAGTGAAACTCTTGCAATGTGTTAGAAAGAGTGTGCGCGGCGTTTATGCGAGAGCCACAGTTTGATAAGGAACCGCCCTAAATCCGTGAAACCCTTGCCATGTGTTGGAACGACTTTGCGCGGCGCTAAGGCGAGAGCCACATGTTGAAAACAATTGCCTTCAATCCGTGGAACCGTTGCAAATATGTAAAACGAATGTGCGCGGCGCTAAGACGAGAGCCACATGTTGAAAATGACCCGCCCTCGATACGTCAAGCGGTTGCCAATGTTTATGTTTCAGTGTCATAAATGGTGGGGGGAGTCCCAGGCGAAACACCCAGACCGCCCTAAAATCTTGATTCGGGATGCGACAGGGTAGAAGTTATTGATACGGAAAAGGAAAGGAGGAGGAGGCGGAGGAGGAGGAGGAGGAGATAGGAGAGAAGAGAGAGGGGAGAGGAAGGAGGTGAGAGGAGAGGGGAGAGAGGAGATGAGGAGGGAGGAGGAGGAGGACGAGGAAGAGAGAGTAGACGAGAGGACGAGACAGGAGGAGGAGGAGGAGGGAGAGAGGAGGAGGAGGGAGGAGGAGGAGAGGAGGAGGAGAGGAGAGAGGGGCCCAAAGGAGGGAGAGAAGAGAAGCAGGAGGAGGAGAGAAGAGGGAGGAGGCGGAGGAGAAGGAGGAGGAGAGAGGAGGGGAGAGGAGAAGGTGTATGAGGAGGAGGAGAGAGGTCGAGGAGGAGAGGAGGAGGAGGAGGGGAGGAGGATGAGGGAGGAGGAGAGGGAGGAGGAGGAGGGAGGAGGAGGAGGATGGGGAGGAGGACGAGGAGAGAGGAGGAGAAGGAGAAAAGGAGGAGGAGGACGACGACGGGGAGAGAGCCGGGGAGAGGAGGAGGAGGAGGAGGATGCTGGAGGGAGAGGGCGGAACAGGAGGCGGGAGGGGGATGAAGAGAAGGAGGAGGAGGAGGAGGAGGAGGAGGCAGGAGGGAGCGGACAGAGCAGGAGGCGGGATGAGGAGGAGGAGGAGGATGAGGAGGAGGAGGAGGAGGAGGAAACAGGAGGGAGAGGATGGAGCAGGAGGCGGGAGGAGGAGGAGGAGGAGGAGGGTGTATCCCCCGCATTCCCTGTTCCCCCATAAATGGTAGCCATTCTCATCATCAGCATCATCATCAGCAATAGCATCATCAGCAG
Organism: Prorocentrum cordatum; assembly: GCA_963575745.1. Lineage (NCBI taxonomy): Eukaryota > Dinophyceae > Prorocentrales > Prorocentraceae > Prorocentrum > Prorocentrum cordatum. The sequence continues at coordinate 94,453 of CAUYUJ010019240.1, read as the reverse complement.
CAGC
>CAUYUJ010019240.1:41949-91949 GCA_963575745.1 Prorocentrum cordatum | reverse complement strand
CAAGAGCATGTGCAAGTACGATACAAGCACACGTCCGAGGAAACATGCCAAGGATGACCGAGGCCAGAGTTACCAAGCGTACGAGTAACATACTGGCTAGGATGATCAGCAAAAGAGTGCAGCGTAAGACATCATACAGCAAACAAGAGAGATCGGAACTGAGGGAGAATTCCACTGACAACGATGGTGCAGCAGCGGACTCAGAGGAACGAAGGGCGGCAATCAAAGCTCTGACTGCTCCTCCTGCTGCTCCTCCTCCTCCTCCTCCTCCTCCTCCTCCTCCTCCTCCTCCTCCTCCTCCTCTTCCTTCTCCTCCTCCTCCTCCTCCTCCTCCTCCTCCTCCTCCACCTCCTCCGCCTCCTCCTCCTCCGCCTCCGCATCCTCCGCCGCCTCCTCCTCGCCGCCTCGTCCTCCTCCTCCTCCTCCCTCTCCTCCTCCTCATCATCATCATCTCATAATCACATCATCAATCATCATCCTCAAGTCCTCCTCCTCATCCTCCTCCCATCATCCTCCCTATTCGTCTCTCGCCTACTCCCCTCCTCATCTTCCTCGTCCCCTTCCGCTTTCTCCTCATCATCTTCTTCCTCCTCCTCCTCATCCTCCTCCTGTATGTGCCCGCCACCGTTGGGAGCCAGGAGGAAGAGGACGTGCAGGAGGAGCAGGCAGGTGTACAAGTGGCAGAAGGAGGGGAGGAGGAGGAGGAGGAGGAGGAGGAGGAGGAGTGCTGAAAGGAGGAGAGGGAGGAGGAGAGGGCAGGAGGGTAGGAGAGGAGGAGGAGGAGGAGGAGGAGGAAGGAGGCGGAGGAAGGAGGGGCAGGGCCAAGGGGCAGGGGCCGGGCAGGGGCCAGGGGCAGGGGCGGGGCAGGGGAGGGGCAGGGGGCAGGGGAAGGGGCAGGGGCAGGGCAGGCAGGGGCAGTGGCAGGGCAGGGGCACAGGGGGAGGGGGGAGGTGGAGGGGGAGCGGGAAGGAGGAGGAGGAAAGGCGGGGAGGAGGAGGGGAGGAGGAGGAGGAGGAGGAGGAAGGAGGAGGAAGGAGGAGGAGAGGAGGAGGAGGAGGAGGGAGGAGGAGGAGAGGAGGAGGAGGGAGGAGAGGAGGAGGGAGGAGGAGGAGGAAGAGGAGGAGGAGGAGGAGGAGGAGGAGGGGGGGAGGGGGAGGGGGCGGGGGGGGGAGGGGGAGGGGGAGGGGAGGGGGAGGGAGAGGGGGGAGGAGGAGGAGGAGGAGGAGGAGGAGGAGGAGAGGAGGAGGAGGAAGGAGGAGGAGGAGGAGGGGGCAATAGCAGGAGCAGGAGGAGGTGGAGGAGGAAGAGGAGCCGCAGCAGTAGGAAATGCAGGTGGATCGGGGAGGAGATAACAGAGATAACAGCCATGGGAGCGCAGCCAAGTCGCCCGACCACGCTCCGAGTAGGAAGAGAGGCCGCCCCCCCCTACCCCGCCCGTCCGTCCGCGCGGCGGCCTCGAAGCCGTTGCGCACCGCCACCCCGCCAAAGAACTATACGGCGGAGGGGGATGCGACGACAGGCGATGGGGGGAGGGGGGGCGAAGCAAAACTAACCAGCAAGCTGGACCCCGTCTGGGCCTTCTTGGAGCACTGGGACAGCGCTCCAGAGGTCGGGGGCCTACATCATGTAGGCATTGTAAGAGCCACACGCAGAGCACAAGATGTCAGGCCCGGCTCTCTCTCTCTCTCTCTCTCTCTCCATCACATGCCCCAGTGCGGAGAGGACGTCAGTTGGCAGCACCAGTGGCAGAGGAAGAAATTCCAACGGCGACCAAGAGGCTGCCGAGGCATTGGACGCCGAAGTCACACCACTCGATGACGCCGAAGGTGCCGTCTCCAACGTGACCATGCTGCCTGCAGCTACAGTGGAGGCCCAGACCAAGAAACACCCTGCTTGCCTCCAGGGTGCCCTGGGTTTCTTGGGGTTCGATGGTGTTGCGATGGAAAGCGTGACGTTCCCACACCAAGAATCAAGAACCGTCTTGGAGTCTCAGAGTTGGATTCCTTGTGGAAGGTTTCTGGTGGTCGAGCTCCTACTGTATGCCGAAGAACTCATCTTGGTCGAAGTCTGGGTCATCGAACTCTTCCCAGGCCTGCGCTTGCAACGTGCCAGGCTCGTTCATCGTCCTAATACGGAGCACCATGCACGTCCGCGACCCGCTGTCCAGGACGAATACACATGGGCATAGCAGCCAAGCGATTGGCCGCCGCCCGCAAACCCTCCAAGTCCGTGGGAATGCGCGGCGCCCAATCCCCCTGCGTGGAGCGCCCACAGGGAAGCGCGCAGCTCGTCCTCCTCGGCCCGGCCGATGGCCACCCCTGATGTCGGCGGGCTTGGGGCCGAGGAGGGCCTGCTGCGACCGCTCCCCCCTCGCCCCCTCACGGGCAGGGGCACAGGGGCAGAGCAGGCCCTCCCGTGAAGGCGCTCCCTTTGTCCACGACTCCCTCTCCTCACTCCTTCCTCCTCCTCCTCCGCCTACTCCTCCTACTCCTCTCCTCCTCCATCCTCATCCCCTCCTCACCCGACCTCATCCTCCTCCTCTCCTCCCTCCGCCTCCTCCTCCTCCCTTCTCCTCCCTCCTCCTCCTCCTCCCCCTCCTCCTCCTCCTTCCCTCTCCTCCTCCCCTCCTCCTCCTCCTCGATCCTCCTCCTCTGGGCTCAACCAGCAGCTGGACCGCACCCCCCGCCAGCTTCCGTGCCGGCACGGGGGCCCGCTCGCCCGAGCCCTGGCGCCCGCGGCCGAGATGCCCGAGAGAGCCCGCCGCTCTCTCGGGCGCCCGGGGGTGCGCTGGTCGCCTGCTCACTGCACCTCCTGCGCGCGGAAACACACTGTGGGAAAAAGCACACAAAACACACACACACACACACACACACACACACACACACACACACAAACACACAAAAACACACACACACACACACACCACAGACCACCTCCTGCTCCTGCTCCGCCGGCGCCGCCATCGGCCTGCGCGAGATTCCTCCTGCACCGCTGCCGGCTGCTTGCACCCTCTTCGCCGCTACGAGCTCCCTCGACGCCTCGGCGCGCTCCTCCGCGGACCTGAGCCCCGGTTGGGCATCGTCTGCGGCTTCGCTTCGCGCACATGGAGCGCGACTCTTGGAGCTTGGCATGGATCTGCTCTCTCTCTCTCTCTCTCTCTCTCGCTCTCTCTCTCTCTCTCTCTCTCTCCAGGCGCACTGCATTGGTATACGTAGCTTGCCTTCTCGTCTGTGCTGGATTTGGCCAGAATGGGGACCGGCCCCTCCACCTCGTTGAGCCTCTTGCGAAATGTCACAGATTTGTCCTTACATGGGGGGTGTCAACTTGCGGTCTCCGCTGCCACGCATGTTGCACCATCCCTGAAGAGGGGGCCGCCGCGGGGCCCCGGCCCGCGGCAGCGGGAGCGGGCCCGGGCGCAGGGGATCTGCCGCAGCTCGTGCAGAGGGCCAGGTGGGGCTGCCGCTGCGCTCTGGCGCGGTGGGTCGGGATGTCGCGGCAGCCGCCCCGCCCGCTGCTCCTCGCGCGATTTCGCGGAATAGTCTGGCACGCGCGTTGGTTAGTCAGTGTCGTGTCATTCCTTCCTCCCCAGCGGCTCCGTGCGATGACGGGGATCAGCCTCAGCGCGAGGCGCGGCGAGCCCCCCTGCATGCGGCCTGCCTCCGCCACTCGCGTACGCGCGCGGCTCGCGATCCCTCAGGACCTGCCTTCCGACGAGGACCTGGCCGACCCCGCGGTGCAGGCCCTCTCTATGCTCTACGAGGCGCCTCCCGGGGGGGGGGCGCCATTGAGAGGGGGGCGCTTCTCAGCGCGTCCCCCCCCACAGGATCAGGACGAGGGGCGAGGAGGAGGAGAGAGGAGAGGAGAGGAGAGAGGAGAGAGGAGAGAGGAAAGAGGAGAGAGGAAAGAGGAGAGAGGAGAGAGGAGAGAGGAGAGAGGAGAGGGGAGAGGAGGAGGAGGAGGAGGAGGAGGAGGAGGAGGAGGAGCGGAGGAGGAGGAGGAGGAGGAGGAGGAGGAGGCAGGGCAGAGGCGGGAGGCGGAGGCGAGAGGAGGAGGCGGAGGAGGGGAGGAGGAGGAAGTGTGAGGAGGAGGCTGGAGGAGGCGGAGGAGGCGGAGGAGGCGGCGGAGGCGGCGGCGGAGGCGGAGTGCGGAGGCGGAAAAGAGGCGGAGGCGGCGGAGGCGGAGCGGAGGGCAGAGGGGAGGCAGAGGGGGAGGCAGAGGGGGAGGGGAGAGGGAGTGGGGGAGGGAGAGGGGGAGAGTGGCGAGAGGGGGAGAGGGGGGGAGAGGGGGAGAGGCGGCGTGAGAGGGGGGAGAGGCGGAGGCGTAGGCGGAAGGCGGAGGTGGGAGGGGGAGGGGAAGGGGAAGGGGGAGGGGCAGGGGCAGGGGCAGGGGCAGGGGCAGGGGCAGGGGCAGGGGCAGGGGCAGGGGGAGGGGGAGGGGGAGGGGCAGAGGGGGAGGAGGAGGAGGAGGAGGAAGAGGAGAGAGGAGGAGGAGAGAGGAGGAGGAGGAGGACGAGGAGGAGGAGGAGAAGGAAGAGGAGAAGAAAGAGGAGGAGGAGGAGCAGCAGCAGCAGGACCAGTGTAAACCCAAGACGCAGCAACGGTGCTGCAATAAGCCCTCCCTCCAAGTTCCCTCTTCTTCATATGTCCCTACCAGATGTTTTCCAAAAGAGGAGATTTCTCGCCAGGGCCCTCAATCTCCGAAATTAGCACATACACACAATCCGAAGTTGAGGCCAGGATGGCATTATTGGGCTTTCAACGCCGCGAATCAACGTGACTGCTGCGTCCTGTCAACCCTGAGTCGTGCCAGAACATTATCCCTGGGACTTAGCACCGCGACTCAACATTATTGCTGCATCTTGACAATCCTAAGTCGCTCCAGAACTCCATTCCAGGGATTTCAACCCACGAACCCTTGGAACTCCTGCAAGTATGTAAGACGAAAGTGCGCGGCGCTACGGCGAGAGCCACATTTTCAAAAGGAACCGGCCTCCATCTTTGAAATTGCTTCAATGTTTCAAGGCCAGTGTGCGCGGCGCTACGGCGAGAGCCACATTTTGAAAACCACCCCCATCCATCGTTGCAGCTGGTGATCGTTCGAGCTTTCGGATCATGAATGGTGGGGAAATCTTGGGCAGAACGCCCGACCCGGCCTACGGACTCGTCTGCAAGTAAGACACGGAAGAGTTATTATTCAAACAGTTTGTCGAACGGGGAGTTGTTGTGATAGAAGTTGATTCCGACCTAGGGAAAAGGGGAGCAGAGCAATCCTCAAAAACATCTGGTCCGGGCCGTTCCGCCTGAGACATCTTCACAACTGTCGCTTCTGAGTTGTCCGGGATTGGCCGTTATCCTCGAAAATTTGGCCTCCAGGACGCCGCGCGCGAGGTGGTCCGTGCCGTTGCGCTTGCGACACCTTTGAAGCTCTACGCCCCGAGATGCCGTTTCGCCTAAGGCATCCTCAAAAACCTCGGCTCCAGGACGCCGCGCGCGAGGTGGTCTGGACCGTTTCGTCCGAGACATCCTCGAAGCTTTACCCCTGAGATGCCGCGCGCGAGGTGGTCCGGGCCGTTTCGCCTGAGACATCCTCGCAACTCCGGGCTCCGAGGTGCCGCGCGCGAGGTGGTCCGGCCCGTTCCGCCTGAGACATCCTTGCATTTCTGCTTTCCGAGCTGCCGCGCGTGAGGTGGTCCGGCGCGTTTCGCTGAAGACATCCTCGCAATTATCATCCGAGTTGCCGCGCGAAGGGTGGTCTGGCGTCGTTTGCTTAAGATATCTTCGCACTCCTCAGCTCCGAGATGCTGCGCGAGACGTGGTCCAGATCGTTTCGCCTGAGACACCCTTGCAACTCTGAGCTCCTTGAAAAGTTGCGCGGTGTGGTCCAGCTCGTTTTGCTTGAGACATCTTCGCAACTTTGGTCTCTCAGAACATATGCGCGAGGTGGTCTGGCCCGTTTCGCTTGAGACATCCGACCTCGAAAGTTTGGTCTTCGCGAGGGAGGAGAGATGAGCGAGGAGGGGTCAGACCCAAACGAACCATTCGATTAGACTTCTGTTGTCGAGTTGCGCTCTGGGAAATGTCTGGGCGCCCCCAGCTCGACGGAGGAGGTAGCTGGCGCCGAGGCGCGAGCGCGATTCCTTGGTAAAGTGCAAGGGCTGATCAGGGGGAAGCCATGCTGGAGCAAATCGTGGCAATGCCTCGATCAGTGCGCGGCGGGCAGGGAGGATGAGGCAGGGGGGGGATGAGAAAGATGGAGGAAAGAGCACCGAGAGACGGGGCCTTACTCAAACGCTATTTGTTTGAGGGCATCCTTGACGAGGGTGCCTCCTGGAAGTGGCATCGAGAGTGCGAATGCATCCCTGGCATTGGCGGAGGAAGCGGAGAAGAGGAGGGAATCGCAAGAGGAGGAGGAGGAGCAGCAGCAACAGCAGAGGAGCAGGAGGAAGAGGAGAAGGAGGAGGAGGAGGAGGAGGAGGAGGAGCGGCAGAAGGAGGAGGAAAAGGACGGGGAGGAGGAGGGGGAGGAGGATGATGGTGAGGAGGAGAAGGGGGAGGAGGAAGAGGAGGAGGAGGAGGCGCGCGAGGACGAGAAGGAGAAGAAGGATAATGAGGAGGAGCGTTCCGAGGAGGAGGCGGAGGAGGAGGAGGAGGAGGAGGAGGAGGGGGGAGATGAGGATAAGGAGAAGCATTGCAAATCGGAGGACGTTGAGGAGCACGAGGAGGAGCACGAATGATACAAAGAGGAGCACGGCGAGCAGGGGGAGAAGCAGGAGGAGAAAGATTGAGAAACACAAGGAGGAGGTCGATGACGAGGCAAAGGACGAAGAGAAGGAGGAACAGGAAAAGGAGCAGGAAACAAACGATGAATAGTACCTCGAGCATGAGGGGAATTTCGTCCGAACGGGGGGGGCGAACGGTCATTCACTGTCCTTGGGCGCGTGGTTGAAGTGAGGTTCGGCGGTGCGGATGGTTGTTGGTGTTGCTGTTATTGGTGTTGGTGGTATTGTTGGTGTCGTTGGTGGTGTTGTTGTTGCTGCTGCTGTTGGTGGTGGTGGTGGCGTTGCTGTTGCTAGTGGTGATGTTGGTGTTGCTGTTGGTGTTGCTGATGCTGTCGGTGTTGTTGTTGTTGTTGGTGCTGTCGTTGTTGTTGTTGTTGTTGTTGATGTTGGTGTTGTTGGTGTTGGTGTTGTTGGTGTTGTTGTTGTTGTTCGTGGTGTTGGTGTTGTTATTGGTGGTGTTGACGTTGCTGTTGATACCGCTGTTGCCGTTGTTGTTGGTGTTGGTGGTGTTGTTGGTGTTGTTGGTGTTGTGTTGTTGGTGTTGTTGTTGTTGTTGGTGGTGGTGGTGGTGGTGGTGGTGGTGGTGGTGGCGGTGGTGGTGGTGGTGGTGGTGCTGTTGGTGTTGCTGGTGGTGTTGGTGTTGCTGCTGGTGCCGTTGATGGTGTTGTTGATGTTACTGTTATGGTTGTTGGTGGTGGTGCTGTTGGTGTTGTCGTTGAATAATTATTGCTGGTATCCAGAAACGGTTCCGCACGCTCTCGCCTCGACGCCGGCGACATGCTCTCTGAAAACGAGGCTCCCGCGCCAGCGTTGGCTTGAGTGCAAATGTGTGCCCACGTTGGCCCGGCTACAACGACAACGCCTCCCGCTCGATGTTTCCTCGCGATCGACTCCGAGAGCCCTTGGCCAGGAAGGCCCCCGAACTCAGGAAAGGCACTCTCGCTCGAGACGTCCTCGCAATTCAGCCAAGTTGGCGGAGGCCCAGCCACGACGACAAGGGCTCCTGCTCGATACTTCCTCACGATTGACTCCGAGAGCCCCTGGCCAGGAAGGCCCCCGAACTCAGGAAAGGCGCTCACGCGCGAGACTTCCTCGCAATTCCGTCAAGTAAGCGGAGGCCCAGTCACGACGACAAGAGTTCTTGCTCGATACTTCCTCACGATTGATTTCGAGAGCCCCTGGCCAGGAAGGCCCCCGAACTCAGAAAAGGCGCTCTCGCGCGAGACTTTCTCGCGATTCAGGTTAATCGTTGGAGGCCCAACTACGACGACAAGGGCTCTCGCTCGATAGTTCCTCTAGATGTATTCGCAAAGGCCCTTGCCGGAGAGGCCCCCGATCTCAAGAGTGGCGCTCTCGCTCGAGACGATCTCGCAATTCAGACAAGTTGGTGGAGGCCCAGACACGGCGACAAGGGCTCAGGTTTGACACTTGTCCATTTGTATTCAGAGAGCCCCAGGCCAGAGAGGCCCCCGAATTCACGAACGGCGCTCTCGCTCGAGAGTTCGTCGCACTTCAGTCAGTGGCCGACTGGGAAGGTATTCCCCCCCGAAGGGGGTGCAATCGATGACGAAGTGGGCGGGTATCGAGGGTTGGGGTATAGAGAATGCAAGACAAGCGTGCCACTGCGGGGCGCTACGTATGAGGCGATGGACGAGGAGGAGTGAGATGCGGAAATACAGGAGGAGGAGGAGGAGGAGGAGCAGGAGAAGGAGAAAAAGGAGGAGGAGGAGGACCAGGAGGATCAGAATGAGGAGGATGACGAGAAGAGGAGGAGGAGGAGGAGGAGGAACAGCAGCAGCAGCATGAGGAGGAGGAGGAGGAGGAGGAGGAGGAGGAGCGGGAGGAAGTTAGAAGGGGGAGAAGGAGGAGGAGGTGTGGCGGAAGGGGGAGAGCGAGGGCGAGAAGGAGAATTATGCGGATGTGGGGGAGAGGATGACGACGACAATCACAAAAAGCTAGACGACGACGCCGACGGCGCAGGCGGATCAGAAGCAGGAAAACGCGAGAGCACTCTTGGGAGCCACCTTGGCTCAACAAACACTGTTTGGAGATGCTGGACTCTGGCTATAATTTACTCAAGAGGTTTACGCCGATCCGCCGACCCCCCGGACGCAGCGAGCGCATGCGACGAGATCTTGGACCTTATCGAATGGGTAAGGAGATTCTTGGATGCATTTCCGGGGCTCGTGGGATGCTTCTCAGGGGCTTCTTGGAGTCGGGGGTCCCCAAACGGGGTGCTGACCACACCGTGCGGTGAGTCTGTGGGGAGTCGGGGTCACCGCACGGTTTTGGGACTCGGGTCGTTCTCCGAGGACGTCTCGGGCGACAGGGGCCTCCGGGGTCCCAAGACCGTGCTGTGACGGACCGTGCGGTGAGGTCTTGGGGGATTTCGAGGTCACCGCACGGTCCGTCACCGCACCGTTTCGGGACTCCAAGTGGAGGGCTCGTGGGGGCATCTGGGGGGCCTTTTGGGGCTTCTTGGAGGCCTCCTGGGGGCTCCTTCGCGGGCGCCTCGGGGCGTCCGGGGGGGCTCTTGGGGCCACCCTGGGGAGAAAGGCTCCACACGTCGGTCCGTATCCTTCGGGGGGCCCTCTTGGGGCTCTCTTGGGCCTCCTGGGTGCCCTCTGCGGGCGCCCTCTTGGGCTGTCTCTTGGGGCCCCCTTGGAGGCCTCATGGGTCCTGTTGGGACGGTCTTGGGGACCCCTTGGGCCGTCTGGGACGCTGCCAGGAGGAACAAGGTGGATGTGCTAAAAACGCACGCTTCCCTAGGGAAATGGGACGATGCTCACCTCTTGGGGTCCTCTCGGCGGTCCTCTGGGAGCATTCCTGGACCGTCTGGGAGGCTTGTGGGCCGTCTCGAAGCCATTTTGGACCGTCTTGGGGCGACCCTGGGCCGTCTCGACGCTCTCTTGGGCTGTGTTGGCGCGCTGTTTGGGACCTCTCGGGTCATCTTGAGGCTCCCTGGAGGCTCCGGAAGCCTTGGGGGGTGGGGTGTCTTGGAGACCTCGCCTAGCGCCGTCCGCCGTCCAGGGCCGCCCCCCATGCCCCTGAGAGCTCCCCTGTGGGGAGCAAACTCCTCGGGGTAAACACACACCTTCCTCGCCCTGTCTATCCTCGTCGGGCTGCCCAAGGACTTGGCGATCCGACCAGATGTGCCCAAGGGAGCCCTCGGGCGACTTACATGCAGCACAGTGTGTAGAAACAGCTCGCCCCCACGCCGCAAGGCGAGACGGAATGAGACAACGATCGGCCCAAGGCCTTCTGAGGGCCTCAAGCCGCGCGGGCTTCAAGACTCGAAGCCAATGGAGAGAACGCTCCCAAACATCATAAGTGGCCGCTTGAATTGGTAATTGATGCATCAGCTTCTGCACCTGCCAGCCCTTCACCTCGTCCTCGAGGAAGCCTTTCATGTCAGCAGATGGCACACGTATCAAATCATGGACATCACAACGGTCATTACGCCAATCAAGAGGAGACACGAATTCCTAAGCAATTCTGTTCAAATTCAGCCATGTAGCGGCAAGTGGGCTTATCACACCCCACACCACCCTAAGTCAAACCTTTCGTCGCATACGCTACCAGCCAAAATCTTCCAAGCTTGCCGCAACTCACGGAACTCCCTCGTCCCAGACGAGACATTGATAGCGACGCAGCAAAGAAGCTGTGGCACCAAATATCGGACCATCGAATCTGCCATTGACAATACAAAGATGCAGTCTCGTGTGTCCGCCGTGGGGTCCCCACCAGAATGGCGGTCATTGTGCGCGCCTGCCTCGTGGCACCACCGCTCATGTTCCTGAGTCGCCCGCGCCGCGTGCCACAGCAGGCTGCGCTCCAGCTCGCCACAAGACCGACGCCTTCCGGCCAGCCGATCCTCTGAACATGGTGAGACGGTCGGGGGCGGCAAAGGGGGGGTGTGATGACTAGGGGGGGATATCGTGGCGGGGGCCATGATATCTCCCCAGATTTCATGTCGTCTCTTCTTGTTTCAACATGTCCCCGGCCCCCCCTTGGGCCTCGCACATGCCGCCGGCCATGATCTTCGCCCCCCCCCCTCTGGGACGCCCCCCTCTTGGCCGCCCCCGAGACGGCGTTGCCGCAACTTCATGGATTTGATCTTCACCTTCTCCCGCAGCTCCAAGGGTCCCACGCCTGGCGCCCCGTGCCCGAGGTCCTGCACGAGGCAGCGCGATGGGCACCTAAGAGTGCCCCGGCAGCTTACGCGCTGCAGTCGTGGCAGTTTCGGCGCTCCGGCGCCCCCGCTGCGCTCTTCAAGGGCCGCGCTCTGGCGCGAATTGCAGCGTCCGTCCGTCCGTCTTGCAGTGAAGGTGCGACCCACGAAACACAGAGTCCTCCTGAAAACACCTTACAGCAACACCCAGCTTTGACATCTGCAGGCTCAGGTCCGACTTACTGCACCCAGACACCGTTCACCAAGGCCCGTGGTAGTATGTTGGCATGTCACTGCCGCAATCTCAAGGTCGCCCGCAACGTCAGCACCTCGAGCATACACAGCATGCGTACATGTTGCCAACACCCCCTGGTCCGTGGAGAGAGTCCTCGCGAGATGCCACCGTGCCCCTTGAGACATCTATGGAGTCTGCGCATGCTCAACTGCATCCAGAGCATGCGAAGAAGATACCCCAATATAACGCCCTCCTGGAGGAGCTGACTCGGCCTGACCACATCGAAAGCCTGCGTCAAATCCAGTAGGACCGCGGCCGAGAAGTGACCTCAGAGGACTGCCATCACGAATGCGCTATCTGACGGCGCGCACCTTGCGCGAACCGCCCCCCATGCGTGTTCCCATTGGTTGTTTGTCTCCCATTGGCGCGACAAGCCTCGTCGCCATCTGCCCCATACTCGTAGGAAAGTGTGCGCCACAGCGGTAAGTCTGCACCCTTCACCGGGTTCGGGTACAAGACACATCATTAACCAAAACCGATCGGCAGGCCATTCCAGCGGCTCCTCACGTTTAGTGAAGAATCGCATCATGACATTCAGCGCAGCGTCCGGCGGATGCCCAGGTAGCCGAGCATACAGTTCACATGGGCCCGTGGACGTCTTCGGCGGGAAAGTCAGGATGATTTGCCGCAACGTCGGAACCTCAACCGTTGGAAGCATCGGTCATCGCTCAGCTTCCGTTTGCGTCGCGATCAGCACACGGCCATGCGAAGACCAGACCGCCGCCCAACGATTCCAATAGTGGTTGATAATACGTGTGGTTGAGCACCGTCCGGGCGTCAAGGGAATGGAAGCACTTGCTCTGTGGGCTGCACCTTTGGTACTCGATGCGCTATGGACGCTCTACCTTCGAAAGCCTCGCGAACGAATTGCATCCAAGCGCTGTGCGCCACCCGCTGGTCCTGCTTCCCGAGCTATGTGGCCTGCACCCTCACATGGTCAAGCAACGCCTAGAAGGTTGGCGACGAAAGCACTTCAAGTCCAGGTGCCTAAAAGGATGTCAACTATGTCGGCAGCTGTTGCAGGACCACCTTGTTGCGAAGACCATTCGACAAGGACGACGCACTCACCCCATGCAGCACATTCAGGAGTACCGTGCAATGGTGCGGGCCGATCTCACAAAGCACGCTAGACGTGTGTAATCGTTCCACACGGGTTCGCAATCGTGCTAGCCCACCAACGTTTTTCACTTCATAAAACATGTATATAGTGGCCATTACATGGAGCACCCTGAACACCCAACAGATGCTTGCACAGGCAGCTCCTTGGGCAAGCCAGGTAGTAGCCGCCATACCACAACATCCTGAGCAACGCTCTACAGGTGGACCAGGTTGTGCGGGTGCAATGGAATCATCAACATTCAGTTCCGTCGCCACCCTGGCTGCTAGATTAGAAGACACCGCAAAGTGATCCAGCATCGCTCCTGGGGTAGATTGGCGACACGTGTGCACCAGTTGGTAAAAGGAAATGGCAGCAAAGGCCATGGACCACTCGATGCCGAAGAGCTCCACGGGTTGGTTGTTCCAACCAGCGCCCACAAGCCAATCATGTTTAGCACCAGAGAGACCAGCAAGTGCTTGAGACCAAATCCAAAGGTGAGCCAAATGGTTCGGGCCCGTGCCATCATCCGCGTCGAGGTAGATACTGGCCGCTGCGGAGCCACCTGGCACCCCCCAACGCATGGAAGCAAGGATGCACCGTTCTGGAATGAACTCGGCACGTGGCAGGTCAGGGGCCGTGATCATGATGTCCATCCTGACCAACACCGCAACACCAGCCACCGTGCTTGCGCCGGTCGTCTCGCTGGGCGTCGCAGCCGCCCAAATCCCATACCATCTAAGACCACAAGCTCTGTACTGCGCCTGCACAAATCGCTCATCCGAAAAATGGTGCTCCTGCACGGGAGCCACCTTCGCCTGGGCAGTCGACAACTAATCAAGCAAACAGACGCGCAAAGTCACATTCACCGTGATGACCTCTCCCTTATCACTCTGGAGACGGCTTGATTGGGCAATCATAGGGGTGCCCACGAACTCTGACGTCTTGCCTGCGGCAGAAGGGACCCCACCACTTGCACGCCATCGATCCTTACCAATTGGGATTTCGTCGCCTGGTCCCGCGCACTGTGGGGAGAAGAGAGTGATGGTACCATTAGCACCTGATGAGGCAGTTATGCGGATGCCCCCAACGCTGCCATTGGACGTAAGCCCACCAACCATATCTTGGGACGGTGATTTAGAGCCGCTGGGAGTATTGGAAATAAGCCCACCCAACGAACAGCCACCCAAGACACCGGAAGTAGGCCCACCCACCATATCCACAAGCTCAGGGCATCGCCCTGAGACGTGTTCTGGGCTTTGGACATCGCCCTGAGTCGCGAGCCTGCCCTGTGACCCTGAAACGAACGCACTCACCCCGCTGGAAGCATTGAGAAAAAACCCACCCAGTGAAAAACCACCCAAGACATTCTAAGCCCCCACGATGACCGCTGCCGTCCCTGGAGCCCCAGAGGATGTGGCACACGACCCTATCATTGACGCAGTCAGCGAAGAGCCACTTGACGCCATTGCAGTGCTTGCAGAACATACCCACGACCCTGTCATTGACGCAGGCAGCAAAGAGCCACTTGACGCCATTGCAGCACTTACAGAACATACAGAGTCACCCTGATCACATGCGAATGGACCCACATTCGGATCATCAATGGCGCTGTAGATGTAGGCCATCGTAATACAGAACATGAGGATCAGCATTATCAACATATCGGTCATGGACGCAGGCCGCAGCGTGCACCGCAGATTTTGTCTTATTGGTATTAGTAGTATGTGCCTTTTTCTTGTTATTCTTCTTCGCGCTCGTGCTGTACACCTTGAAGTGTTCTGAGAAACGCTTAGCAGGTGCACGAACCTCAGCCTCCTCAGCAGGTATTTCACCAAAGTTGGAAGCGAATACTTTTGAAGTGTTTCAGGTCCGCGTTCTCCATGTCCAAACTCAACACAGGAGCCTGAACAGGATCAGAAATAGGAGGAGCAGCGCCAGCAGGTGGTGAAGGTTGATGCTGCGTGGCCGCTGCAGCCGCCACCGCCGTATCACTCGCGTGCTTGACCTTCTCCAGCCATGGGCGTACCTGCTGCACACAGACCTCAGCCAATTGAGCGCCTTCACAAAATTGCTGCACGAACGCCTGCATCTTCGCAATACTGGTAGCACCGGACTCTAACACTGCAATGTTGTCTCGAGACGCCCCTACAACGAGGACCTGTGGAGTACGTTGCTGCATGAGCTCGAGCTGTTCTTGCTGCAACTGCAGGAGCGACTTACCCCGAAGCTGAAACTTGAGCTCATCCAGCTGCTGGTTCTTCTGGTCGAGTGCCCCTCAGTCCCCGCCTCGATGGATGCCTTGAGCTCAATCTGCTGGTCTACCTTCTGCAGCCTGCTGCCCACGCTGTGCACCTGCGAGCCCAGAGGTTTTGCCGCCTGGATCCCTTGATGAAGCGCACGTGCCGTAGTCTCAACCGCAGTGTAGCCCTCAACCTGCTTAGGCTCGATACCCTCCATCTTGGCTGCGGTCTCCAAAGCCGTAATAACAGCCTCCACCGCCGCCAGTTTCTGTTTCTTTTGCCGCATAGCTTGCTTTGCCGGCTCGTTGTCATCATTTGGCACTTCCGCATGTTTTGATTCGGCCGAAGGAGCCCTGGACTCCAGTATAGTTGCATTGTCTTGCGCACTGCCACCAGCTCCCTGTCCTTCGCTGCGAGTGTCCCAGTTTGTCCCCCCGATGCTGCCGGGGGAGCTCGATAGTTGGGGGTGGGAGGCTCGAGGTCGCATTTGTGGACCCGCCCTTTGGCGCCTCCGCACGTGAAGCAAGATACAGCATCAGCATGATTGCGCCAAGCGGCCTTAGTGGTCGGGTCCGTACACCACCGACAGACCCACCGCTCTGCCTTCTCAGCCCGTCGCTGCTTTGCATTCCCTGGTGGCGACATGGCGCCTGCGAAGTAGTGGAGCGCGTTATGACTGGAAGGTTGGGCGCCGGCACCCGTGGGGTGAGGGCAGGGAGATGAAAATTGCCAGACTGAGTGAACAGGCTCGCCTGTCCACGGATCCGCGATATCCACTTGGTTTGCGAAGAGACCTGAAATGTTGAGCCAAAATGGCTATGGAGAAGGAGGAGGAGGAGGAAGAGGAAGAAGAGGAGGAGGAGGAGGAGGATGAAGGGCAGGAGGAGGAGGAGGGGGAGGAGGAGGGGGAGGGACTGAATGAGGGGGGGCAGGGAGAGGGGGAGTAAGGAGGAGAAGGAGGAGGGAGAAGATGAGGAGAAGGAGGAGGAGGGGGAGGAGAAGAAGGCCCTCTCTACATCATCTCTCCTGCGCGCGGGCTTCCGGCCACGAGAGGCGTACGCAACTCCGTCCTTCGCGGCGTGGGGGGGGGGAGGGGATCGCTCGAGGAGGTGGGTTCGGCGGGCCGTCGGGCGAGGCCGTGGCATGGGGGGTGTGGGTCGGAACGGGCCGTCGGGCGAGGCCGTGGAGGAGTGGGGGTCGGAACGGGCCGCCGGGCGAGGCCGTGGCATGGGGGGTCGGGGTGTTTCTTGAAGAGAAGCCTCCGTAGACGGGACACCGGCGATGCGGGTAACAGCGACGTAGGTGTCGGCAGTGTGGGAGCGCGTGGCTCGCGCTTCCGTACACCTCGCTGTGTCGTGTTCGCTCGATCCATTCGCAGATTGGAAATGTAGGAACGTGTGGTTCGCGATGTCCTCAAATTTGGTCCCCAACTGCACCGTTGAGCAACATCGCCAGTAGCACGGCCTTAGAAACTGGAGTGCCCATGTTGGAACACTGAACCCGAGTCGGAGTTCTGGGAGCTCAACTTTTCCGCAGCAGCAGCAGCAGCAGCGTCATCCTCCCCCTACTCCTGGATCGGACGACAGAGGGGATAGGGAGGCTCTCCAGGTTTTCAAGTTTTTCTTGCATTGTCGTCGGTTCTCAGCAGTCTCCCGGCCACGGGGTGCCTTCCAGCCGCTGCGTTTCGCCGAGGGCTTTCCGGGGGGGGGGCCAGATCGTCCCCAACAGCCGCCAGGGACCCGGGTTATGGCCGTCCGCCTCCTCCTCCTCCTCCTCCTCCTCCTCCTCCTCCTCCACATCCTCCCCCTCCACCTCCTCCTCCTCCTCCTCCTCCTCCTCCTCCTCCTCCTCCTCCTCCTCCTCCTCCTCCTCCTCCTCCCCCTCCTCCTCCTACTCCTATCTTATTCCTTATTAGAATATACTCCTACTCCCCCCTCAGGCCGGCAGATAGGGGCCGCATCCGGGTGGTCCCATCCTAACCTGTAAAAAACAATACAAAATCAACATGTTTCTTATTTTTCCTCTCGACATGGACGTCCTGTCGTCCACGGCGATAATCCATTGCAAAAAAATACCACAAAGAGCACACGCGCGCGTTCATGTCAGAATCCTACCGAACACCGTGTGTTTGCAAGCATTTCAACATAAAAACATCAAAAACCCAATGCTTTTTCACAAAAATTGTACAAATTTCCCGCCCGGGCTCTCTTGCTGAAATCATAGGAAAACCATAGGAATCTTAAGAATTCGGTCAAATCCAGCGATTTCACGTCATCGCGCGGTGCACTCGCGATGCTCTGTCATGCACCCAGGCCGCGAATCCTGTGCAAAAAATACCACGCGGGCGACATGCGCGCGCGTCGCCGCGAGCGCATGCTCAAATCTTTCTAGAGTCGTCGCCGTCATTGGCACCGTCGCATGGACGTCCTGTCGTCCACGTCGCAAAATGCATGGCAGGAATGGGACCCGGCTTACCGGGCCGTTCTCGACACGGCCACCTCTGGCTTCCTGCGGTGTACCGGGCCATTCTCGACTCGTCTGGCAATGCGTGCGCGGCAGTCAACACGCGCTCGCCAGTTCCCGTCGGCAACCGCCATCGCGGCCGCATCAGCTGTACCAAACCGGCTGGCCGGTGTGACTTCGGCCCCCAGTTGTGCCAGTTGTGCTTCTTATGTTGTGGGAGGGCGCGTGGGACTGGGCATGCCATGCTTGACTCGCTCGAGCTGGCTAGCTTGATCCTCCTATCCTCCTCCTCCTCCTCCTCCTCCTCCTCCTCCTCCCTCCTCCTCCTCCTCCTCCTCCTCTCCTCCTCCTCCTCCTCTCCTCCTCCTCCTCCTCCTTACTTCCTACTCCTACTCCTCCGACTACTCCGACTCCTACTCCTACTCCTCCTCCTCCTCCTCCTCCTCCTCCTCCTCGCTCCACCCCCCTCCGGCCCCCCCCCACCCACGGCGCCCAGGTGCTCGGCAAGGGCGCCCCGCCGGAGTTCACTCCATCGGTCGGAGAGGGGGGGGGGCGGCGGCGGCCCCGCCTTCGCGGTGGGCCGAGCGGGCCCTCCTCTTCCTCCGACTCCTTCCTTCTCCCTCCACCTCCTCCTTCGTCCACCTCCTCCGCCGTCCTCCTCCTTCTCCGTCCTCCTCCTCCTCCTCCTCCGTCCTCTCCGGCCTCCTCCTCCTCCTCCTTCCCTTCCTCCTTGTCGTCGGCGTCGGCGTCGTCGTCGTCGTCCTCCTCCTCCTCTCCCCCTGCCCCTCGCGTTCGCGGGGAGGGAGGGGCGGGAGAAAGAGGGGTGGGAGGGGGAGGAGAAAGATGGGAGCGAGGGCAATCCAGATTCGCTCGCACGAGAACTGATATCCTACCCCTTCCCATCCCCCCCTCCCATTGCGCTGATGTTTTCTCTGTCGGCCTGGGCTTACAAAAAGGACCCACTCGTGTTTTTGCGCAGTCGGAAAATGGAGCTGTGCACGTTGGAGGAGGTGGCGGATAAACAGGAGGACGAGCAGGTAGAAAAGGATAAGGAGGATGAGGAGGAGGAGGAGGAGGAGCGGCATCGCGCATGCGAACTCCATGCTGCTCTACGGCGCCAGCCGCTGGCCCAAGCTCTCCATAGACCAGTTGGACGAGATGAACGGAGCATACACGGAGACAGAGTCGCTGGCATTGTCCATGAAGGGCCACGGCGAGAGTGCATTCGGCCAAGAGGACGTGCGAGCAGCAGCGGGCGCAAAAGATCAAGGCTGTGTGTGTGTGTTCGTTCTCCTCCGGCTTGTGCCCAAAGCTCTAGCGGAGGCATGCCATGCCCGCAGCTCCTCCGCCCCCTCGACCTCACCACGGACCAGGAGGAAGGTTGGGCGCCCCCAATCAAGAAGAACATAGATACAAAGATCGAGAACACATACACGCCTGGATAAGATGCCAGACACGGGGAATGGCATGGCAGAATGGCTTCAGCTTGACAGGGAGGACATCAACAGGTGGCACAGTTTGACAAGACATGCCCCAGGCCATCGCCGCTGCTGGCACGACGGCCATGCAAGGCTCAGGGCGTGGAAAGAAAGAAACGGTGGCAGCTGGCATACGGCCAACATTTGACACGATGGACGAGCACACCCCCGCACAGGTGGACCAGGAGAACGGCCAGAGGAACTACGGGTTATTCTGCTACGAGTGCGGGCCTCGATGAGCGACGGCCCAGGATTTCAGCATGCACACTGCCAAGTTGCCCCCTGCACTGTGTTGCGGCCGAGAGGTGGAGCCGAAGAACGATGTGTTCATGTTGCATGAAGCACTTCGGGAAGAGGATCTGGCTCAAAAAACACCTCAGAGCACAGGGATTATGCTTCGCCAGCGCCATGGAAACGATGCAGCCGCTTGATGACGAGGAGATCGAGCACTTCTGGCAGTGCGATCATCACGAGGCAGCACAGCTAAAGTGCCTGGGCTGCGATAGGCACAAGGCCCCCACACCAGCAAGGGATGGCGAGATGGACGACAAGGTGGACGACGACTGGATGCCGCAGGACTCCGACCTTGCACTGGACTGGCTGGATCCGGGGCTGCACTGGCAGCAGCTGCCTCCACCGGCCAAGCTCCCAGAGCCCGACCTGCAGGAAATGCCAGCCATCAACGAAGCCTTGCCGCCGCACGAGGACGTCGGCCACCCCTCCTGTACTCCGCGGTGCACTTCTTCAGCACCACCTCGAGCGCACGAGGCACCGAGAGCGCCCCAGCATGCGCGTCCTCAGCGTCAACACGATCTACGGGGCTCGCGGCGACGTCGGGGACCCACACGCAAAGGCGTTCTGGTGCACTGCAGCCCTTGTTAGGCAGGACTGGCGCACGATTCGTAGGCAACCGCGGCCCGTGCGGAGTGCCCGAGCTTTGCATCAAGGAAGGGAAAACCACCCGGACCCGACAATTGGCGTTTACTGAACGGCGCTAGGCGTTTACTAAACAGGCCTGCCCTGCTTGATTCCTTCTTTGGGCGCGCTTGCTAAACGGCTTCGCGTGTCGGGACGGTCATGTTTGGGGGGTGGCTCTTGTTGACCCCTGCTGCAGGGCTGCAGGGCCGCATCCGTCGAGGAGCGGCTCTGCTTGCAGAGGGGCGGCCCTCTGCTGCGGTTCGCCCTGCTGCTCGCCCAGAGCGACTGCGGCTCGCGCACGCTGGGGACCGAAGAGCACCCAGGCCACTCCGCGTGGAGAGCGGCGTCGCAGGCCCAGAGGCTGACACCAACACCAATATCGGCAGTGTTCCTCCACCGTGGGAAGAGGATCCCGATCTCGGTGATGGTGATCATAGTCTGGCTTCCAAGGTGGCCGAAAGATTACCACCAACGCCGAAATCGGGTCAGCTTCCCCCTGTGGAGGCAGCCCCCTGTGTTGGTGCTGGTGCCCATTTCCAGGGCTCCAACGGTGGCCCCGAGCATCTGGCCCAGGGCTGGAGCTAAACGGTGCTTCGGCAAGTTCGCGGGCCGTGTTCGCTTCGATTCCGTTTCGCAGCAAAGGCAGAGCGAAGACAGAGCGAAGAAAAACGGCAACAAAACGAAAACGAAACACACTTTTTAGCTCGAGCCCTGATCTGGCCATTGCCAGAAGAAAAACGCGGTCGAGATGAACGAGGAGGCTGAACACGTGGCGCTCCACCAGTTCATGTTGGGCGTCTGGACGACCAAGCCAACGAGGTTGCTGCTGGTTAACGCCAGCATCATCAAGCACGACATCCAACAGCTCGCACACCAGGGCCGCTGAAACCACGGCCGAGGAGATCATCAGCAGCTACTCGGATAAGATCATGAACACGGGCGACTTCGCACATTCGGGACCACCGGGTACCCGAAGCGCATGAGCCAGCTTCTCGCGAGCGGCATCCAGCAACGCATCGATGGCAAGCTCCCAGCGCGCACCGACGCCCCCGAGCTGCCAGACGAGAACAAGCCGTTCGCGAGTTCCGACGGGGACACGCGGGCGAGGACGGCGCTGGCGGAGCCGGCGCCAGGCCCGCGAGAAGGCCCCGCAGGCACGGCGTCATCGACGCCTCCCAGAAACACTTCGGCGGCGCGGGCACAGCCAGAGCAGCCTCCCGAAGGAGCAGCTGGGATGCGGGGGCCCTGTCGGCCCCAACGCCTCCAGGGGTCCCGCGAGAGCGGCGGGGGACTCCCCGCCCCGATGCCCCTTGGGGCCAGCACTGTCGGCGGCTAAATTTTCCCACCGGGCTCTTGGATTTCAGGAGGGTAAATGCAACACACTGACACAATTAATCGTCGATTCCTACGAAAGTATCAGAAAATATGGGAAGTGGGGGGAAGACGAAAATCCAAGAAAAATTTAGACAACTATTGGGAACCATGCCAGTTGTGTGTATTTGTTTGTGTGCTCTTGGGCCCCTTCAAGCTCCTCTCCATGAGCGGCCCGGAACAGCGTGGGGCATGGCGCCCGCCGCGCGCGAGCGGTGCGGCCATGTCGCGCTGGGCTTCACGCGCGGGAAGCGCAACCAGGGGCGCGGCATCGCTCGGACGCGTACCCATTCTGCTCTCGGCCAGGGCGGCCTCCGATCGGCGAAACAAGGAGTCGGAGGAGGAGGGAGGAGGGAGGAGGGAGGAGGAGAAGGGAGCAGGAGGTTGAGGAGGAGGAGCACGTTTGACCAGCTTGCGAGACAACGGATGCGCGAAGCCAAAAAAAATGCACCGGGAACGGACGCCCGAGCGATGGCGAGGGGGGAGGGGGCTGCGCCAACGTTTGTAGCACGGAAGCCCGCAGCTGATGGGCCTGTTTTCCACCACCACCACCATGACTTGGAGGAGGGGGAGGGGGTCCTCCTCCTCCTCCTCCTCCTCCTCCTCCTCCTCCTCCTCCTCCTCCTCCTCCTCCTCTACCTCCTCCTCCTCTACCTCCTTCCCCCCTCCAACTTGTGGTGGTGGTGGTGGAAAGCAGGCCCATCACGCAGCTGCACCCCATGCCCCCAGTGGCGCCTTTTTGGGGCGGCGCGCCGCGGGCCGCCTCCCAGGTGTGCCCCCCCCCCTTCGCACGCCACGACCTGGCATCGCTCGGACGCGTGCCATTTGGTCTCGGCGAAGACCGTCGCGGCGCATCCTGGAGCATCGAGCGAAGGAAAACACACGCACGATGCCAAGGAATGCACGAGGAGCGTCGGGACCTCGCAAAGGGGAGGGGGGGAGGCACAGGGGGGGGGGGTCCGGTCCGTTGGCGCATCAAACCGCAGAAAAACTATGCAAAGCGAGGTCTCTGGCCGCCGGCGGGACCTGAGAGGTGTCGACAATCGGGGCGCGCGGGGGGCATCGTTTTTCGGAAATCCGATGCGCCAGCGGATCGAGTTCACCCCCCCCCCTCAGGGTCCCCTCCCCCATGTGTCGGGCCGGACGAAAGGGGGGGAGTGGGAAAGGGGGTGCTACGAAAGCTGCTGCATGCAGCTGGTTTCGGCCCCACCGAGGGGCCCACTCCTCGATACATGGGCGCCTCCGGCGCCGGGAGGCGCCGGGAAAATCAGCTACGCGAGCTGACTCTCAGACCCCCCCTTTGCTATCCCCCCCTTTCGCCCGACCCGACTTCTGGTGGGCCCCGAGGGGGCGTCCGAGCGATGGCGCGACCGAAGCAGGCGGGCCTCCCGAGGGCAGCGGGCCCCGAGGTCTCTCGCCGCGGTCGGGCCCCCCCGGGGCCCTCTGCGGGCCCAGGGGTCGTCGGGGAGCGGCGCGGGACGACGGGGCGATCCCTGGGGAGAGGCTCCGGGGTCCAGGATCAGTCGGGCCTGTCCCTCCACAGGAGGGATGTCCAGAGATTGTCAAAAGATCTCGGGGGACGACTTTTGGATCACTTCTGCCCATCTGGGAGGATTTGTTTTGAATTAGTTTGCTGGCTTTCCGCCCAAGACTCCCTGTAGGGGGAAAGGCCCCTGGTGTCCAGGACCCGGTTCTCCCGCATCGCCCCATGCCCAGCCCTCGGCGGGGGGGGGGGCGTGGCCCGAAGTGGCCTTGGGGCCCGCGGGGGCCCGCCTCCTGCCGTCGGCTTCGGCCCCTCTGCGGGGCCCCCATTTTGCTTCCAATGCTCAGGAGGGAGAAAACAACACAGACACAATGAATCGTCGACTCCCAGGAAAATATGGGAAAATATGGACAGCGGGGGGGAAGACGAAAATCCCAAAAAATATTTGAATCATATGAGGAATCCGGTTATTTGTGTGTATTTATCTGTAAGGGTTTCGCCCCCTGCTGCCGGCCCCCTCTCTCGGAGAATGGGCCATGGAAGAGCAAAGTCATAAGGCTTTGGCTTTGCCGTGAAGCAGTGTCGGGACCTATTTGTTTTTCGACCCTGACCTTGCCGATCTGCGTGAGGGGTGCCGCCGAATTTCAGACATGTGGCAAGTCCCTTTTGTTTTTGGACCCCGACACTACGGATCAACGTGAGGGGTGCCACCGAATTTCAGAAATGTTTCAAATCCCATGAGTTTTTGGACCCTGACCCCGCCGATCTGCGTGAGGGGTGCCGCCGAATTTCAGACATGTGGCAAATCCTTAGTGTTTCTGGACCCTGACCCCGCCGATCTGCGTGAGGGGTGCCACTGAATTTCAAAAATGCTGGAAATCCTATGTGTTTTTGGACCCTGACCCCGCCGATCTACGTGAGGGGTGCCACCGAATTTCAGAAATGTGGCAAATCCCTTGTGTTTTTGGACCCTGACCCCGTCGATCTGCGTGAGGGGTGCCAGGAAATTTTAGAAATGCTGAGAATCCTTTGTGTTTTTGGACCCTGACCCCGCCGATCTGAGTGAGGGGTGCCAGCAAATTTACAATGCAGCAAATCCACTGTGTTTCTGGACCCTGACCCCGCCGATCCGCGTGAAAGGTGCCACCGAATTTTAGAAATGCGGCAAATCTCGTATGTTTTTGGACCCTGACCCCGCCGATCTGCATGAGGAGCGCCACCGAATTTCAGAAATGTGGCAAATCCTTAGTGTTTTTGGACCCTGACCCCGCCGATCTGCATGAGGGGTGCCAGCGAATTTCAGAAATGCGGCAAATCCCATGAATTTTTGGACCCTGACCCCGCCGATCTGCGTGAGGAGTGCCACCGAATTTTAGAATTGTGGCAAATCCCTTGTGTTTTTGGACCTTGACCCCGCGTGAGGGGTTTCAATTTTTACCCACCCAGGAATTCTGAGAACCCTCCCGGGGGACGCTAACCAGGGTCCTTTTCGGCTCCCCCCCCTCGCGCGGACAGTAACGATTTACAGTAGGAAGCAGAAAGCAGTACTGTAACAATGAAAACTGGAAGCTGGAACTGGTGCAGGGAGCAGCAAGCTTAAGCCTCGCAGACTGATGGCCCCGCAAGGGGGCCGGCGGATTTGTGCGCAGCTGGGCCCCTTTAATTGTGCCGTCAATGCCCCGCGTTTCCATGCCATGTCAGTTCCCATTGCTCCGTGGTGGTGGTGGCACAGCCAAGGCGCTGCAGTGAGGAGCAGCTCATGTCTCGGGAGAGTCTCGACTGCTTGCAGTTCTTCGGGCTCTCCCCCGGGTGTTCCTCCTGGCTTCCGTCGCGCACTGTCAGGCGCTTTGAATAGGGCAAAGACTGGGCCTCGCTCCCCCTTCGGCGCCTCTTGTTGGAGGCAGCTCGGCTGTACGGATGCCCTTTTCCTGCCTTTCGCGCTAGCGTTAAGTCGGGCCTGTCCCTCTACAGGAGGAATATTCAAAAATAGTCCCAAGAATAGCTGGGGACGATGTTTGAGTACTTGTTGGCCAGTTGAGGGCATTCTTAGGGTTTTGTCTTATATTTTTCGTCGGAAATCCGCCTGTAGGGGGACATGCCCGACCTGACGCAAGCGGCTCCACCCGCAGAGCCATTCCCCACGGGGGTGCGCGCCACCGCGCAATGTCGACCTCACGCTCCCGCCGCCGCGCTCCCTGCCCACGGGGCCACGGGCTTGCGGGCGGGCGAGGGGGCAGGCGGGCGAGGGCAGGGAGGGGAAGAGGGGGAAGGGAGGGGGGGGAGGAGGCGAGAGCGAGACAGGGAGGAGGGAGGCGAGAGGAGGAGGAGGACGACAAGGAGGAGGAGAAGGAGGAGGAGGAGGGAGAGGGAGAGGAGGAGGAGGAGGAGGAGGAGGACAAGGACAAGGACAAAGACGACGAGGACGAGGACGAGGACGAGGACGAGGGAGGAGGAGGGGAGGGGGGAGGGGGAGGGGGAGGGGAGGAGGAGGGGGAGGGAGGGAGGGAGGGAGGGAGGGAGCGAGGGAGGAGGAGGCGGAGGAGGAGGAGGAGGAGGAGGAGGAGGAGGAGGAGGAGGAGAAGGAGAGGAGGGAGGAGGAGGAGGAGGAGGAGGAGGAGAAGCAGGAGAGAGAAGAGGAGGAGGAGGAGGAGGAGGGGAGGAGGAGGGGGAGGGGGAGGGGGAGGGGGAGGGGGAGGGGGAGGGGGAGGGGACGCGGAGGAGGATCAGTGTAAACCCAAGACGAATCAACAATTGTGACAATAAACCCTCCCTCCAATTTCCCTCTCCCTGGGTCCCGAAAATTCAATCCAATTACGGGACGTGCCCCATGGGACGAGAACCGTCGAGAGTCTTCAATCGTACCAGAACAGACTCCTAGGATTTCAACGCCACTAATCCAAAATTGCTGCGTCCTGACACTCCTCATCTGCGCCAAAAAAAAAAACATCCTGGGATTGCAGCATTGCGCTTCAACGCGACTGCGTCCTGACAATCCTAATTCGCACCAGAACAGTAGTCTTGGATTTCAACCGTACGAACTTTCAAAATGGTTACAAACGTTTTAAGACGATTGTGCCCGGCGCTCAGACGAGAGTCCAAGGTTGACGAGGAACCGCCCTCCGCCTGTGAAGGTGCTGCAACTGTTTCAGACAAATGCGCGCAGCGCAAAGACGAGAACCACAGTTTGAAAAAAAACACCTTTCGGCGGCGCTGAGGCGAGACCCACATTTTGAAAATTGGCCGCCCTCCACCTGTGAAATTGTTGCAAATTCTTGGCGCAGAAAGAATGCCCAGAGGAATTGCCTCGATCAGGGAAGTGGGCAGCACACGGAGGAAGGGTCCCCCAGTGGAGGCCTCTTGGAGCGTCTTGGGGGCTTCTTGGCGGTCCCGGACGCCTCTTAGAGCGTCTCAGGTGCCTCGGAGAGCTTCTTGGGGCATTGGGAGCATCTTGGACTTCTTGGGCGCCTGTTGGGGCCTCCTGGGGCCTCCTGGGCGCCTCTTGGGGCCCCCTTGAAGCGCTCGGGAGCCTTAGGAGCGCTCTTGGAGCCATCTTGGAGCCATCTTCAGGCCTCGGATGGCCATCGGAAGCGAAAAGGCGAGAAAGCCAGGAACATTGATTTCCCTCAGGTGTTGGAAGGATTTTGGCATCTTCGGGGCCTCCGTGGGCAGCTCTTTGGCCACTTGAAGCCGTCTTGGAGCGGTCTTGGGGCCTCTTGGAGCATCGTGGGAGCCGTCTTGAGGCATCTTGGGATATCTTGAGCAATCTTGGAGGTCATCTTGGGCTTTCCCGGGCGCTCTTGGAGTCATCTTAAGCAGTGCCCCCCCAGGATGCCAAAATGTGGCCAGAACCTTAGTAAAATCAATGGTTTGGGCATTCTCGCCGAGGCCTCTTGGAGCGTCTTGGGTGCCTCTGGGGGGCCTCTTGGGGGTCTCTTGGGAGCTTCTTGGGGGCATCCTGGGAGCCTCTTGGGGGCCTCTCGGGGCCTCCTGGCCACCTCTTGGGGGCACCCTTGGGAGCCTTGGAAGCGCTCGTGGGGCTATCTTGGAGGAGATCGATCAAAGAAGGGGGAGCTTTAGTTAGCCCCCCCCCCCAAAAAAAAGCCGAAATGGTGCCAAAACCTTAGTAAAACCAATGATTTTGGCTTACTCGCCGAGGCCGTTTTGGACGCTCCGACGGCTCGCGAAACGCCCCGTCCAGGTCCAGGGGAGGGGGGAGGGGGAGGGGTAAACCCCTCCCCGAAGGGGAAGAAGGGGATGGAAGAGGAAACACCTTAAACCACCTACGCCCTAAAGGGCTGGTGGGATTTCAAGCTTCGGGATCATAAATGGGTGAACAGGTCTGAGGCGAAACTCCCGGCCTGCCCCATCGACACGTCTGGGGGTGCGACAGGGAGGAGTTATTTATAAAGCACGTTAGCCAGAGTGGACCACAAGGAGTTATTCTTAGCAGTCCACGCATTGCAGTGTAAAGCAACCTAGGTGGTGCAACCCATGTGGTGCAATCTACGCGGCCCAATGCAACGCAAAACTATATAATGCGACACAGCGCAATGCAAAGCATCGCAAAGCAACGTTAAAATGCAAAGCAATGCAGCGCAATGCAATGCAAAGTAACGCAAAGCAACGCAAAGCAACGCAGCACTATGCGATTACAATGCAACGGGGGGTGGGACAACGGGTCGGCGGCGGCGGGCGGGACAAGGGCCGCTGGGACGGCGGACGGGCCTTCTGTTGGGAAAAATGGAGCGGCAACGGACTGGAAGGGAGCCGCTGGTGCGGCGGACGGGCCCAGTTCCTTGGAAGGCAAGTGAGAGCCCCTAAGTGAAGCACTGTGTGGGGGGGGGCAAAGAGGAGGAGGACGACGACGACGAGGATGGCAACGACGCCGACAACGCCGACGCCGACGCCGACGCCGCCGCCGCCGCCGCCGCCGCCGATGACGGCGACGACGACGACGACGACGACGACGACGACGACGTCGGGCGTCAGTATGAAGACGTCTGCGATCTTTCGCTCGGGGAGCGTCTGGGAGGCCTCCTGAGGCCGTCTTGGAGCCCTCTTACAGCCGGCCTTGATTAGTAGGGCGACCCAGCCAAATCGAGGGTACCCCTGTGCCCGGTCTTCGAGAGGCCCGTGCCTTTCCACTCCTATGGCATTTGTAGCCCTTGGAAGGGTCTTGCGTCCTCTCGCGTGTCCTCTCCGATCGAGCCCGATTTGTGGGGCCCACTTGGCAGGCTCTCCTGGGGCACCCCTGGGGCTCTCCGCCGCCCGAGAGGTCCTGGCGCGGTGGCCCGCGCTCGCCGGGCTGGTCTGCACGGCGCTGCGGCACGGCGGGCGCGCCGGGCTGGCCACGAGGCCCGCCCGGGCAGGGCTCCCCTCGCAGTCGAACGCGCGGCGGCGACGACAGGGGCGAACAGCCCAAGGGGCGGGGCACTGCACGTAACTATTCGCCCGGGAGCATTACAGGTAGGGGCATTGCACGTGTTGGCGACGATACACGTATTAGCGACGATGGGGGCATTACACGAAGGGGCATTACACGTATTAGCGACGATAGGGGCATTGCACGCATTCGCCCGGGAGCATTGTCAAAGACATAGATGATCTGCGCCCCCGGATACATGGATTGCTCTCCCCTG
This sequence comes from Prorocentrum cordatum, assembly GCA_963575745.1. Classification (NCBI taxonomy): domain Eukaryota; class Dinophyceae; order Prorocentrales; family Prorocentraceae; genus Prorocentrum; species Prorocentrum cordatum. The sequence goes on along the minus strand of CAUYUJ010019240.1, from coordinate 64,015 downwards.
GGCTATTCGCCCCTATCGTCGCCCCTCAGATGCGGTTGACCCAAAAGAGAGTCCAGCGAAGAGGGGGATTTGCAAATTTGCAAAAAGAGTCGGGGCGTGGAATACAATCTGGTGCGCAAATGTATTGCTGGGTTTTCACGTGCAATACATTTGTTGCCACACAATGCAATACAATTCTCTGGCGCAATACGTTTGCGATACAGTTACCCCACCTATTGCACCACCCCCTATTGCACCACCACCCTCCTCCCTCCTCCTCCTCCTCCTCTCCTCCTCCTCCTCCTCCTCCTCCTCCTCCTCCTCCTCCTCCTCCTCCTGCTCCTGCTCCTGCTCCTGCTCCTCCTCCTCTTATTTTTCTCAGCGGCTGGAAGCATCATACAACAACAAACAAAAACAGCAAAACAGAGGGTTGAACCAGCCCCCTCTGCGCCAGCCCCAGCCAGAGCCGTCCAGGTTCAAGCCACGTTCACTCGGGAGGAAGAAGCGAAGTGTGGCAGACGGAGACAGACTAGGTGTTTTACCCTTGAGCCACATTGGTCACGGACAGAAACTCCTGACGCTGAACCTATCGGTGAAAATCTGCCTCACTGCAACACTGGTCAAACTTTCTTCTAGGTTCAGCTCTCCCCATGTCAGGAGAAGCTGTGACCACCCATTCGCGGAAAACGCAGTGCACGGTCGCGGCTCCCTATGGAAGCCTCCGTCCCCCAGGACGGCCGTAGTCAGGAAAACAAGGCAAGGATGGGAGCAACGACGGGAAACTATTGAAATGATGGAAGAGGAAGGCCGGGAGGACCGTCCGGCCGAGAGGGAGAGAGGAGGAGAGAGGTAGGACCACCACCACCACCACCACCCTGGGAGAGCTCCTGGTCCTGGAACTCCTGCCACGACAACATGCTCTGACTCTGGGCCAACTGCCTTCGAGACGCTAGCTGGGAGCGGTCCTTGAGCTCTGGCGCAGCTCGGCGACGATCGAGTTCAGAGCTCTCGTCCACTAGGATGAGACGTCCTCGGACCATGAGGTCAAACAGAGCGGCATTACTCTTGGTGATGTCGTCCTTCGTCAGTGGGTCGACTGGCATCCTGCCGTGGGGAACCCATCGCACGCTTCCGCGCGCTCGTTCTAGTGCCTCGCAAATTATTGCGAGGTCCAGTGCGGTGCGCCTGTCCTTGGCGCTGGCGTTCCCCTCCTTCAACATAGTGTCGTAAATAGACTTTGCATCCACGACATGTACCTGGTTCTCTCGGGAACCCAACTTACAGTCTCTACGAAGCACGGTAGTGAAGGGGCCAGAAGCTCGCCTGCACTCGGGGACGTCCACGTCCTGGAACATCACGTCCCGGTAGAGCACTTGAAGGTACTCCACCTCCGCCACTGCGGCGGACAATGCCTGGGTTTCCCCGGCCAGGGTGGACGGGACCTTGCGCCTCAGCTTACTGCTTCTCCAGCCTAGGAACGAGGCCTTGACCGAGTTATTCAGCAGCACAGACTTGTCAGTCGCCAGCACCATCCATGCTCCCTGGGTTGGGTCGGCCGGGAGCCCCCGATCGTCATTCATCTTGATGTCGGCTCCTACTCCCCCGGCATCAGAAAACGACACGAACGCCATGCGGTCGGGGTCCAGGCTCCAAATTGTCAGCCCCCTGGAGGCCGTCGTTCGGAGATGCTTGACTAACTTGTTGGCACAGGACACGTCGTAGATCGTCGCACTCTTCAGACGACTGGCCAAGATCGAGGCTATGCCCGCGGCCTCGGGCCTGGACTCCCTGCCGACCCAGTTAAATTTATATACCAGGGATCTGAGTGCTCGAAATTCGTCGGGCTCGAGGGGAGAGTCACTGCGAGACATTCTTCCTTTGGCTAGGCTCAAAGGCCTAACCTCTTCAAGGATGTATTTTTCTTGATCGACTGTGATCTTCTGTTCCCCGAGCGTGATCCGTCGTCCGGCAAAGTCCACGGGACTCTCATGGCAGTCCCGGTACTTGCCGAACTTGAACCTAGCTTCGAGCAACTGTCGGATCCAGGCTCTCGAGTTCGAGTCGCAGCTGCCGATCATGAAGTCGTCTACCTCTAGCAGCATCATGTTGAGGATTTGGCCCTGGGACCCATATCGCATCCACCAACACGGTTCCAGCAGGCTTCGGACGAAGCCGTTCTGTTCCAGATAACTTACCACCATGCGCCTCTACGCCACTGGGGCGTCGTCCAGCCCATATACATTCACCAGAAGCTCGATGAGGGCCCCCGGCTCTAGGTCAATGCCCTCGCAGGGCTCAACGAAGATCTGTCCCGCAGCGCGCTGCATGGGGTTGGACTGACAGAAGGCGTTCTTAACGTCGGCTATGTCCAAGAGCTGGCGTAGGTTGGCCGAAACCTGCAGAAACATCATGATCGAGGAGGTCTGGGGAGTCGGCGCGTACACCGCCAGCGATCCCGAGTCAGGGTCGCGATGGCCGTGCACGCACCATCTGGATTTTGCTTCCGGCTCGGCAAACGTTCCTTCCACCGGCTTCCACCTACGGACCATCCGGCTGGATATGATCCTGTCCGGGAGTTCACGACGGATGACTCTCGCTTTAGCCGGGGGGACGACTCGAACGGCCCCGGTCCCCATCATGGCAGCCCATTCTTTCTGGTCCGAAGCGCTAAACTTGGCCCTCTCGGCCGGAGAGAGCTTTTTGAGAGAAACCTCGGCCCCTCGACCCGTGGCGAAAGTACCGCCGTCTTCGCAGACTCCGGTCCAGCTCGACTGCATGGGGAAAGCCCGAACACCCCCCTGCTCGGCCGCCAGCCCGAAATCCTCGGTAACCCCCTCGAACCCGGTGCCACTTGGGGATCTAGATCGACCACGCTCCTCGATCGCCCTCACGCGGTCCTGGACGGAAGCCGAGGGCTCACTGCCTGAGACCATCGGGGGACGCTCCTGGGAAAGCCCTGGCCCAGGACCAAGACCACCACCACCACCAATCCCAGGAGAGGGAGGGATGAGAGAGGTCCCCCCTGGGCTCGGTGGCTCAGGCGGGGCTGGCGCCGGAGAGTCGGAGCCTCCCTCCGTCTTGGCCCTCTTCATCTCGGGCGGACAGCTCTCTGCCCGAGCCCGCGCAATGCACAGGGGCACGTCGGACGGCTGCCTCAGCCTCGTTCGACTCTGTCTCCCCTCGGCCGGAGCGGGAGCAGGAGGAAAGGGGACAGGAGCGGGAGGAGGTGGGAGAGTAGGGTCACTGTCTCCGCCCGGCGCCTCTCCCCGTGGCCCTGGGGCGTCCGCCGGACCCCTGGGCTCTCCTGGTCCCTCGCTCTCTTCCTCACCCCGGCGAGGAGAGGGAGGAGCGGTGGGAGGGGTGACCGATCTAGCCATTTCGGACGGCTCTCGTGTCTCGGGAATCGACGGCAGTCTCGACCCTGGTTGGGCCACCACGGATCCGGCTCGAGAACCCGCCCTCGAGGGAGGGGGCCTCGGGAGGCCCATGGGCCCGACCCGAGAAGGATTGGGTCGAGAGTTCCTTTCCTCAGGTCCAGTCTCCTCCTGGGGAACCGCCGCGGGTCCCGGAAGCCTCGGCCCCGTATCGGGGTCCACGATCGCGGGCTCGTCGAGCGAGTCGTCGGGAGGGGGACCCTCTCGCTGCACATCGACGGCTGAGACTCGCTTGGTGCGCGAGGCGAGGAGGAGCTCCTGCCACTGGGGGTCTTGGGCTAACTGAAGTCCGTACTCCTCCTCGGGACTGGCCAGTCGAAGTTGCTCCTGGCTGCACTTCCACAGGCGGGCCCTGACGGCCACCCACACAGTCCCTCCCTCGCTGAGAACCACCACCCCTGGGCCGCACCACCCGTCCCTCCGGCGGCCGAGAGCGTCCGCTCTAGAGGAGGTGCGGGAGAAGTGTCGCCATACGAACACCCACTGCCCTGGGGTATATCTCTGGACGACGGGCGGCTTCGCCCTTGAGGCGCGGCTAATCTTCTCGCGAGATGTCGTCTCCATCGCCAACCGTCGAGCCTCGGCCCGGATCTGCTGCGCTCTCGCAAACTCGGCTCCGGCCTCATCCTGCTCAGCCGAGGGGCGAATGAGATCTTGCCAGCCGGGGAGCCCACGGTGGTCGTCGGAGAGGATGTCGTGTGGGAGGCGGGGGTTCTCTCCGAAAACGAGCTGGAGGGGCGAGAACCCTCCACGGTGCCAGAATCGATTCTTGTGAGCGACCAGCTCAGTGATGAGGTCATCGAGCTCTTCGATCGTCTCCGGCACGAAAGACCCCGCCTCCAGCTCCGAGCGCACTCGCTCCTTGACCCAACCCCCATGGCGTTCAACCCTCCCATTTTGCCAGGGGGAGTCTGCGTCGCAGACGTGGTGACACACCCCCCACTGCTCCAAACCACGAGCGAAACGCGCTCCAAACTCCGAACCCCCATTCGAGATCAGAAACTGGGGGGCCCCCAAAGGTCTGATCCACGCTCGAAGGAACTCCGACCACACCTCTGAGGCGGTGGCCGACTTGACTCGGACCATCACCTGAAGATTAGATCCGTGGTCCACGATGTTGAGATATGGCCTCGTCACCCCTTGGAACTCCAAGTATATGAGGTCCACTCCTACTATGTGGTTGAACCTAAACGTGCGAGGGAGCGCCACTCTTCGATGGAGGCCCGATCGGGCCCTTTCGGCACACTCGGAACAGTGAAACTTGGTGCGGGCCCAGCGCACGAGTCGGCGCTTTGCCCCTCCAGCCCTGAGCACCCTCGCAAACTTTCTGACCTCGGGGTGCCCCATATTGACATGGAGCTTGTATATCAGTCTCTTCTCGTCCTCGCTAGGTTCGATCTCCTCGAAGGTAGCCTTGTCTCCCTTCGACGCCGGTCGAGTCTCTGGCTCATCCTCACTCTCGCTCGACACGACCTCGCTCTCCCCTTCCGCAGGCCTGGCCTCCCCTTCGGGATAGTCGTGCTCGACGAGGTCGGCCCAAGCCGCCTTGCTCCTGATGGGAGCCCCCGCCCACTGCTCAGCCACGGCTCTGGCCACGGCTCGGGAAAACTGGAGAGGATAGCGACCTGCCTTGGAAGTTATTGACCCTCCCTCGAGGATGGCATGCTGATGTCCCCCGGTGCAGAGATGCCTCTCCAGGCGCCGGAGGAGAAGCGGATGGTTGGACAGTAATCCTGTGGGCTTCTTGTTCAGTCTTCGACTGTCCACCTGCATTCCGAAGCTGCACATATCCACGCGGATCCGTCTGACCCCCGGGAGCGACGAGACACAGCGAACGACAAACGAGCCCCAGGACGACGCATAGAGAGGATGCTCGAACGCGAAGTATCTGCCTTGGTTGACTTGGTGCTCCGCGATCTCCATGCAGAGCACCAGATCCCGAACGCCATCAGCCACGATCTTTTGCCACTCCGCGGGGTCCATCCTATCCCGATTGATGCGATTGATCGCAGAAAACGCCCTACATTCGGAACACAACCAAACGGTCTCTGGTTTATCCTCCTCCAGGTGCCTCCAGAGCTCTCTGACGTCAGAGCTTCGAGACGAGTCCCATCCCTGGCGAAGGTCCCAACTAGCTCGGGCTCCAAGAGGGGCTCCCGCTTTGGCCACTTCAGGAGCAATCCTAGGAGGAGAGAACACTTCGGAGAAGGAGACCTTAGCTCTCTGGCGAGTGGGGTAGCTTTCGTCGAGCTCTGGCTGCTGACTCACTCGCGCGCCCTCAAACCCAAACATGGCTGCGCACTCGCCGAGAGCGCGCCGGACCGAGGCTCCGCAAGTCACCTCGTGGTCGTCATTGGTGACGTCCCCGTCCAGCCACTCGGGCCCCACATCGTCCCAAGTCCGCCTCGGTCTCTCCGAGTCCCGTAATGAGTCAGGGTGAGAGGAGGGAGGAGGAGGAGGAGCGCCCTGTCCCTGAGATGCCCCTCGAGGGCCAGAAGTGCTGTGGTGATCGGATGCCTCGCAGCCGCACTGAGCGAAGCAGGCAGAGAGGCTGAAACTCGGGCCCCTCTCGCGAGAGGCCTGTCGCCTCCCGCGGGCCCCCAGGCGATCTAGAGCTGGTCTGGGAGGATCTCCCACTCCGGGCTGTTCAGCACGGGGCCCTCCTCCGGGATGGTTCCCAGCTCGTGGAGCAGCGGGCTGACGGACTGGCCCGTCGTGGTCGTCTGCGTAGTAGGAGCTCCTCCCTGCTCCTGGGGGGGGCTCCAGCCCGGCGGGGGGTGGTTCGGCGGTGGAGGCTGGCCCCCCGCGTGAGCCTGCCACGGATCCCCGGAGCTGTGCTGTCCCGGGGGCGGCGCCGCCCCGGCCATCTCCACCTGCTGGGCGATCACCTGCTGAGCGGCCACCTGGTGATTGTAGAGACCCGTCACCGCGTTGCCTGTCTGCACGAGCATCGCCGCCACCTGCTGCACTGTCGTCTCCACGGTGTTCAACTGCATCTGCATACCCACCATCGTCTGTTGCATAGTGTCCACCACCTCCCCGAACTCCTCGAAGACCCCGAGCGACCCCCTGATGGCCAGCAGCTGCTGAAAGATCTGCTGGAGACCCTCCTCCACCTGGGTGGGGGTGTTCTGAGCTGCCATCGCGATCGCCGCCATCTGGTCCAGAGCCTCCTGCACGCGGGAGAGCGCCCTCACGCCCTCGGGTACCTGGGACAGCTGCCACTGTAGTCCCTGCAGCAGGGTGCTCAGGGAGTTGACCGTAGTCAGCGCGGCTCCGCCGGCGCGAAAGGTAGGGTCGTTCTGGAGCATGTCCACCGCTTGCTGCGCTGAGGCGGCGGCGGCACGTGCGGCCTCTGCGGCCGACTGTTGAGGAGGGCCGGCTGGACCCTGAGCGCCTCGCGGTGCCCACACCAGTCGCTGCCCACACTGCAAGCATCTTGATCCCGATCCGTGCTGGTTCCCATAGTACTTGATCCGGTCGGCGGGATGCGGACACGACGACGAGGGCGGCGGCTTAGGTGGCGGCTTGGACGGCACCTGCTCGGCCGCAGGGATCCCCCCTGAGCCTGAGGATGCACTCGCCGCTGCCGCTGGAGTCGTCCCCGCGCTTGACGATGATGGTCCTCCTCCCGTGGCTCTCTGAGCCCGGATGCCGAGGAGGCTCTGCTGATAGACGAACGCGCTCCCCGTCGGGTCCGGCGGGTTCAGGAAGCCTGGCGGGGGCTTGACTGCTGCTGGAGGTCCGAGCTGAGGAGTCCCGAGAGGTACCGACGCTCCCTGACGCTGCAGAGTGGGCCAGTCTCCTGGCCAGTTGGCGTCCCCGGGCGGCTGCCGAGGCTGAGTAGGAGGGAGTCCTGCCGGGGCGGGGACCCCGCCCGCTGCTGGCTGTGACGCGGGTGGATGGGCCGCCTCTATTGTCCACAGCGGCTGGTCGATCGAGGGCGGCGCTCCGGTTGCTGGGTCCAGCTGCGCCTGAGCCTCTGCGGCTCCCGCCGAGGCCGCCGAACCGTTGCCGGGCCCACTGGATGGTCCTGGCCCCGGCTGCGGCACCATGATCTCGGCCATCGGGTTGACGAAGGTGCCGGGCATCTCCGTATCGGCCGAGGACTCGAGAGAGACCTCTGACTCCGACTCGTTCCGACGGCGGGCTAGAAACTCCTCCGTCGCCTTCTTCGCTCTCGGCTCGGTCTTGCCTCCCATGACCTGCTGGAAAAGGATCCACGACAGCCAGAGTGCAGGCGGCATCGCTTGACCCTCCTGAATGCTCGCTCTGATCTGAGGAACGTGTACAGCTGAAAGCTTCTGCGCCTGAGAGTCTGCAGCACCAGCAACGCAACGAGAACCCAACTCGCCCTCCTGGGTCCTGCTCGTGCTTGAGGCCGTCGGCCCTTCACCTTAGCTTGACTTGATCCCGAGGCCCCGGCCTTGTGATCTGACGCTAGCTGAGCTCGTGGCCACCCGAGGCCGCCCAAGACCTTCCCCTGGAACTTATCTGAGCTCTCCCGACGGTCCCCGAGCTTCCCCACGTAAGTCCCCCACCCTATCGTACTGATGCTGAGGACGACAACGAGGAGAGAGAGGGAGAGCAGGTACTGCGACACAACCCCGTCGTCAGACATCACGGGGGGCGCTCTGCCCCCGATCTCAAAGGAGTCCTTCTTCAAAAACGGATAGCGCCTGAGCGCCGAGTCGGGAACGCAGGCGGGCGTGGCTAGCTTGCAAACTATCTGCGCCAGGCGATGACCAGAAGGGAGGCGAGTCAAAGGAATCACCTCGTCCAAAGTCTGGGAGGTCATCTCGTTGCCTGGCAGATCGATCAGACACTTGAGGAAATCGAGCAAATTCACCGAAAGAATGTGTGGCACGTTATCCGCCAACACGGTGGTCTCGATGATCCCGAACACTCCTCCCAGGCACAGCGGAAACAGCACCACGCTGATGACTCTGCCCATGCCGCCGATCCCGTGGGCCGCCTTGAGAGGACGATGAGACCTGGGGATCTCGACGTACGTCAGCCCGTGAGTAGCCAGCGCCTGGGCCTCACGATTGAGTGCTTGCACCCCTACTAAGTCACTCCCGGCCCCGGGATCGACGAGCGCCTGGTCCGCCTCTGCCACGATGTAGACCGCCCCGGAGGAGATCTGGTCGGCCTCGTCCCTCCACATGGGAAAGCTCTCGCCGGAGAAGCCCTCGAACATGTAGGCCGACATCTTCTGTCGCTCTCCTCCGGCACGGGCTCGCTGGTCCCCTCCGGCCTGACCGCCTCCGACGTGGTCCCCGAACTTCGGGCATTCTCGTCCCCAGTGTCCTTTCTGCTGGCACCGCTTGCATCTCGTCACCTTCATCTGCTGCTCGATCGTCAGTCTGCCGCGGATGCCTCGACCTTCCCGACCTCTGCCGGGTGCCCCTCGATCGCGTCGGCCGCTGGAACCTCCAGTTCGGGGTGCTCCCGCCGGAGGAGGCGGAGGGCGACGTGGTGGGTGCCGATCACCTGCCTTCGGCTTCACGCCAAAGTACTCGCGGTCCTTCCGGGCCGCCCTCTTCAGCTCCTTGTTCTGCTTCCACGTCCTGCCCGCCGGGCGCCTGCCCTCCATCATGACCCAGAACTCCTCCAGCTGGTCCTCGCACAGGTTCAGGTCCTCCAGCTCCGCGAGCAGCGCCTCGGCGTCCCAGGCAGACTCGTCTCCCGAGTCGCCCTCGACCTCCTCGTCGTAGTCGTAGTAGTTGGCGTCGTCCTCCTCACCGTCGACACCTACCTCTGACCGACCGGAGGGAGGGGGGAGAGAGGCCTGAAAAGCACTGCTCGCGGCTTCACTAGCGCCTGGGCCGAGGCCCTCACTCTCTGCCATCAGCGCCGCGCCGCTGCGGCCGGGGAGGAGCCGCTCGGCTCCTCCAGCGTCCATCTGCTTCAGCGCCCAGGCCACGTGCTCGAAGTCGGTCCTGCCCTGGGTCAAGGTTCGCAGGTTCTGGACTCCCTGCGCCGATAGACCCGCCCCTTCTTCTAGCAACAGCCCCTTCAGCTTGGAGCTCATCCAGAGGTCCATGCCTTCGGCCTCCTGGAGCTGTGCCTCTCGTCGGTGGACAAACTGCGTCAGTCCCTCCTTCGCCTCTCTGGAGGCCTCGAAGAAGGCCTTCCTGCCGGCGCGCCGGAGGTCGTCGCCCTCCCGCTCGCCGGCCATGAGGTCCATGCGCTGCAGGATGACGTCGATCCACTCCGTCGAGCACAGCTTATCCTCACTGATGTCCTCAAACTTGGCTTGGAAGCTGTACTCGAAGAGCTTGAGGAACTTCTCGGCACGCCTCCACAGCTTCACATCTGTGTTCGTGTTCCAGCGCCTGAGCGCTCGCTTCCATTGTCGGTAGTGGGCCCATCCGGGCCAGTTGGGTGGGTCGCTGAAGTCACCTCGACCCCCCCAGCTTCCGCCGTCTCCGCCGTCCCACGCCGATCTCCGGCGGTCCGTCCAGCCGCCGTCCCAGTCGCCTGAGCCCCAGGCCTCCGCGGGCCCGGACTTGCCCTGGCCACCGTCGCGGCTGTCCCAGCCGCTGCCTTGGTCGCGCCACCGGCCTTCTCCTCTGGCGTCCTTATCTCCATCTCGACGATCTCTCTGGATGCTGTCGCCTCCAGCTTCGCGCCCACCACTGGGCGCTCCTCGATCGCGGCCTTCTCGCCAGGGGTCCTTGCCGGTGTCGTGCCACTCGTCGTGAGACTGTTCTTCGCGGACGACACCTCGATGACCTCCTGTGTCTGGAGCTCCTGATCTCATAGTCTCTGACACTACACTCTTGATCAAATCCCTGAGCTCCTCGCGTCGGATGGTCACCGTGGCATTCTGGCTGCCCGAACTGCTGCCTGGAGCATCTTGGCTGCCAGTGCCCACGTGAAAGTCCGTTGCCTCCGTCCCGGCCTCGCCGTCGGCGGGCATGATCACCTGGCCGTGGATCCCACGCTACCTCGTCGGTGCGAGCGCAGCCGCGGGCGAGGGCGCGCGAGCGGGAGGCCGCCTACCTCGTGGCAGGGTCGCCTCCGCCCATGGCACCTCGCCCCGGGCCACGCTCCGCTACCAACTGTGGCAGACGGAGACAGACTAGGTGTTTTACCCTTGAGCCACATTGGTCACGGACAGAAGCTCCTGACGCTGAACCTATCGGTGAAAATCTGCCTCACTGCAACAGAAGGCAGAGTCGCAGAAAATACGGTCCGGCGCTCCTATAACGAAGAGGGAGCAGTAGTGAACCAACAAGGTCGAGTAGATTAGGTTGTGTTGTGCATCCATATGTGTGTTGTCGTTCCTTTCTGTTATCTTCTTTCTACACCGTTTGGCCAGACGGGTAAGTCAAGGCCGAAGGGTCAAATGTACGCGGCTGTTCGCGCGCTGTACGTGGGGTGTCTGCCAAACAATATCAAAGCATGTTTGTCACGCCCACTCCTTAAAAAACAGGCATCCCGCCTGCGATGTCAAGAAGCGTCAGTCCCAGCCACTGGGAGGCCCCGAATGCTTGGTAAGAGCGATGTGCGACTTCTGTACGCAAGCGAAGCCATGCTCCATCCAGGTATGCCCTTGTTGAACAACAGCTCAGCACATAATCAAAGCATGCACCGAACGTGAGTGACGCGCGTGCATCGGCCACTGGAGTGAATCATATCAGCTCGCTTTATGATGTTCCAACCTACTTTAGCCTTGATCACCAGAAAGAACTTCGAGCACCACGAAAGTACTAGAACTTTAGGGTTTTCACGTGCCGTGCCCTGGGAGGCGATACTCGTTCGACATGTTCTCGATACTTTTCTGGGTGTTCGGAATAATTCTGGGATGTGGTCCTTAAGTACGATGGGGGCAACAGAAAGCTCGCTGTCACGATGGTCGGCGGCGAGCGAGGGGAGGCAGTGAGGAGGGGCGGGCGGCCATTTTCAGGAGGTCTCGGGAGCCCCCCCGGCCTCCGGAGAAGGGGGTCGAAGCCTTCCCCGAAGACAGGCAAACATTCTCAGAGGGCGCGGGGGCTTCTGATAAGTCCCTCCCGCCTTCCGAGAAGACCTTCTCCTCATGTCCCCCCCCCTCGTTCGCCGCCATCACTGACGTGGTGTCACAAGCACGATTCGCTCCGATCGCTCCTGGTCCGTTTCTCTAGGCCTCCTAGGTGGGGTCGGAGCAGGTGGGGTCGGAGGATCGCGCCGCATCGCCGATGCATCGGCGATGCGGCTCGATGTGGAGCCCGATTTGCCTCACGTCGACTTCGCCGATGCATCGCCCACGTCGCCGATGTATCGGCGATGCGGCGCGATCTTCCGACGGCGTCTACTCCGACCCCATCTAGGAAGCCTCTAGTTTCGGCGTGAGCAGGGCAACCCGCTGGAGCGACGCAAAAAAGGAGGTGCCGTCTGCCCCGACACTGGCGCGCAGGTTGCCCGCGCAAGGGTGCGCGCAAGTGCCTTCTTCTCCAAGGTGGCGTGCCGCACGCGCGGCCCGCGTGAGCGACGGCGGCAGGTCGCTGTGCCATCTCGCGTCAGACTCGTTCTTGCTCGTCGCCCACTCGAGCGCCCTGCGCACTGTCCCTTGCTCCCTCCTGCGAGCCTCGAGCTGCGGACCTCGGGCTCCCACGGGGGGCGAGGGGGCCGCTGCCCCCCGCGCGCCCCTCTCAGCCAGCCATCCCTCTCTCGGCACCTCTCCTGATCTCGCCACAGCCCTCCCTCCCTCCCCGTCCTCTCTCGCCTCTCTCGCCTCTCTCTCTCCCTCATCCCTCTCTCGCCACCCCCCCTCCTCGCCATCTCCTCCCAGTCTCCTATGGCAGGCGCCTCAAGTGAGAAAAACTGGCCTGCCAGCAGATGCCGCCCGAGGGCCCGTGGGGCCCAGGGAGGCCATGGGCACATCAGGAAGCCCAGAGTTCGTCGAGGTAGGTATCCTTTGATTTCGGATCGTATGTGTCTAATGTATTTCCTCCTCCCTCCTGAGATCCGGAGAAAAAATAGGCACAGGCACAAATAAGCGCAGATGCCTATGAAGATGGCGCAAAACATGGGACGTGGAGGGGAAGACGAAACTCTATACAAAAAAGGCAAAACATGGACATCTGGGGATTTGCGCCTATTTCTGTGTGGTTCCCTGGGCCCCCTCATGATGTCCTCCTCCTCCCCCCCCCTCTCCTCCTCCTTCCTCCTCCTCCTCCTCCCCCTCCTCCTCCCACCTCTTCCTCCTCCTCCTCCTCCTCCTCCTCTCCTCCTCCTCCCCCTCCTCCTCCTCCTCCTCCCTCCTCCTCCTCCTCCTCCTCCCCCTCCTCCTCCCCCCCTCCTCCTCCCCCTCCTCCTCCTCCTCCCAGCGGCGAGCCCGCCCCCGACCCTGGCCCCCCGGGAGGTTCCTGGAGGACCTCGCGGCGGGCCTCTGCAGGGAGGGCGACACCTTCGGCGCCCACCTGTGCCAGCTGCTCACGGGGGAGCGCGCGCGACCAGTGGTTTCGAGTGGGGCATCGACTACAGAGTTTCCGCCTGTAGGGGGAGAGGCCCGAGTGAAGGGAAGAGTCGATCCCGGATCGCCTTGTCGTCGCCGGTCGGGGCTGTGGGGCCCCCTGCCCCCCCCCCCCGGGAGCCCGTGTCCTCTTCGCTGTCGGGGGCCCGTCGCCGAGCCGTCGGCGGCGCGTGGGCGGCTCCAGGCCGCTGTCTCCCCCCCCCCTGGGCCAGTCCCCCGCTTTGGTCAGGCGATCGCAGACATGGATCGCAAACATGGAGGAGGAGGAGGAGGAGGAGGAGGAGGAGGAGGGTCGCGGATCAGGGACGGGTCCCGTTTCCATGGGAACTCGCGGATTTCCGCCGCCGAACGAGGCGGCACCGGCCGCATCTTGGGGAGGGCACCTCCCCCGACCCATGGAATTGGCGACCGCGCGCCACATCTCCATGGATCGCTAATCCATGTTTGCGCGCCCCCGATTTGGGGCTCCCCTCACCCGCCCCAGCGCCCGGGAAAGGATCGGCAAGGCCTTTCGGCGCTCCGCGGTGTGAGAGGCTTTCGCGCGTGATGTTAGTTTGTTATCGTATGCATCGGCAGGCCGTTCTGAAGTCACACACACACAATCACACGCTCGGTTCGTGTCGACCCGACGGCGATCTTAGGGTTAAGTCGGGCATGTCCCTCTGCAGGAGGGATATTCCAAAACATAGCTTTACATATATATATATATATATATATATAAACCAAAAAAAGTGGGGACGATGTTCTGACGATTTTTGCAAATTGTTAGGCATGTGTTAGGTATGATTTTTTTTTCGTCGAAAATTCTCATGTAGGGGGACACGCCCGACCTGATCCTGGGTGGGTTCGGCCCCCCCCGTGCAATCGAGTCCCCCTCCCGCCCCAGGCGGACGGGCCACTTCGGACCCAGAACGCCGCGGAGAGGGAGGGGGGATCTCAAACCTCCTGGCGCCCGCGCGCGGCGCACGCCGCGACGACCGTCGCCTCGAGGGTCCTGAGCGAAAAAAACGCTCCAGGTGCGCTCGGTCGACGCACCGATCTGCGCACGCCTTCGATGCAGAGGAAAAAGACAAGGGGTGGAGGACGAGGAGGAGGAGGAGGAGGAAGAGGATCCTCGAGGCCCTTGTCCGCGCCCCCCCCACCCCCCCAACTTGGAGGGAGGAGGGGGAGGGGGCACGAAATCCCGAGGCGCCGCGCTCGGTTCGAGGAGCGGCGCCAGAGTCAACCCACTCGCACGGCCCACTTCGGCACACCCCTCATGGCGTGCACGCAGGCCGCGCTCCAGGGGCAGCGGGCCGCGCTCTTGAACGGTCTTCGACCTGTGCTTGGCCCTGCTCTAAAAAAATGAGCGCGCATTTTGTTGACCACCCGGGCGCAAGAATGAGCCCGCCATGCGCTTCGGGCGGGCGCAAACATTCGAAGATACTAAGCATCGAGTTTCGCGCGTTGAGTCTCCCCCCGGGCGCAAAATTTGACGGCGCATTCTGCCCAGGCGCAAGAAGGCGCTTGCCCCACCTTCTGGCGCCCGCCCGACCCTCTGGGGTGGCCGAATAGAGGGGGCGGCTGGCGCGCGCGCCTGGCCGCTGGTGCTCGCGCTCCTCACTGGGGAGCCAACCTGGGCGCCCGCGCGGAAACGGGCAAGGATTGGGGGCGCAGGAGGTTCGGGGTCGTTCTACGGCCTTGCTTCCACGGGCGCGACCCCTCAAGGGCGAGGCAGGCTTGGCATATTTCGGGTTCGCCGAGGGGGCCGTCATGAAGGAGCAGCTGAGGGTGATCGCTGAAGGCCCGGAAGGCGCGGTCGTCGGGGTCCGTCTCGTCTCAGACCAGCTCGGTGATGGCCTCTCGCCTGCCGGGGTTGTCGAGGAGTGCGTCGCCTGGCGCGTGCATGGCGAGGCGAACGATGGCCTCGAGGCAGCCTCCCATGGCAGCGCGAAAGTCTGCCAGGTCCTCGGTGGACACGTCAGGGTAGGCGAGCGCAGCGTCACGGAAGGGCCTGCCGTTGACGTTGCAGGGGGCGGCAAGGCCGAGGGGGACCTCGGTATAGCCAAATGCGTTGTTGAGGTCGCCAGCGGAGAGACCGAAATCGACCATGCCCAAGAGGCAGCGCGCGAGTTGGGCGGGACGGTAAGCAGGGGGAAAAGCGCGATATGCACACACACACACACACACATTCACGCCGGTCGTTGGAAGTAGGTATTTCTGGATTCCCAGATCCCAATCTATGTTTGCCGCCTTCCCATTTCAAGAGTCGAGTGTTCTTCCCACTTCCCTTCTCTTTCGGGGGCGGGCGGAAACCCGACCTGCTTCCAGCGCCTTGATACTTCATGGTTCTACCTACCACTTCCGACTGACGGGTTCTCGTCGCGGCCTGTCCTTGGAAAGCAGGCGGGCAGCAGCCCGACGTCACCTCGGCTTCCAGGTTTCCAAATTCCGTGGGAGAGGCTCTTGCTTCGCCTGGTCGCTGGAGGCGGCGGGGTCATTTTCTTTTCCGTTCCAGCTCGAGGGGTCCAGGTCCAAGCGAAGCATTGACCGCAAGCGATCGGAACCCGGGCGATGCGACAGCTCAAAGCTCCGGCCGAGGCCCGTAATTTCCAGCGGGGGTCGGCCACGCACAGAGGGGGGAAGGTGGAGGGGGGAAGGCTTCTTAGAAGCACCCCTGCTTCTTAGCAGGCGCAGGCCTTACCAGTAGATGTAAGGCCCGCGCCTTCTAAGAAGCAGCAAGCAGCTTCCCTCTAAGAAGCCTTCCCCCCTCCCCCTACCCCCTTGTGCGCGCCGCCAAGGGGGACGGAGTGGGGGGGAGGCGGGGGCTCGGCTCGGGCGGGGTGCTCTGGGGCTCCTCGCGGTGCAGCAGCCCGTTGGGCTGCCTCGGCGGGTGCCGTGGGTGCGGCCTCTGGCTGCCTCCAGCCGTGTCGGGTCGCCCTTCGGGACCCATGCGTCGAAGAACATGAACGTAAATTTTTGGCGCTCCGCGCGGATTTCTTGGATCCGCGCTGGGCCCCCCGGCGTCGCATCCGGCGCCACCCCTCGCGCTCCGCGCGCCAGGGAGGAGGACCCAGCGCAGAGCCAAGAAATCAGTGCGGAGCGCCCCAAAAGTTTACGTATGTGGCGTGGTGTCTCTTTCTAGTGTGAAGTCGGGCCTGTCCCTCTGCAGGAGGAATATTCAAAAATAGTCAAAAATAGTTTGGGTACGATTTTCTGTATGCGTTGGCTATTGTTGGATACTTCTTGACTATTTTGACTTTTCGTCCAAGATCCCCCTGTTGGGGGACATGCCCGACCTCATTCTAGTGCTGTCTTGCCAGGCCGCGAGGCTTGCACCTCGGGAGCGCCAGCCATCTCCTTCCGCCCCCGCGGCCCCAGCCGTGCACTGCTCCCCGTGGCGGGCCCCGGGGTCCGAGAGGCGGACTGGCGCCGCATCCCCCTCGCGGCGCCAGGGGGGCACGGCCTCAGCGCAGGGCTCTTCTTGCCCAAGATAGCTTGCGAAGCGCAAGCCATGACCCGGTCGTCGTCGTCGTCGTCGTCGCCGTCGCCGTCGTCTTCGCGCGACGACGACGACGACGACGACGACGACGACGACGACGACGACGACCTCCTTGTTCCTCGTCATGCATCCCACGCACGATTCGCTGGCACAAATCGCTTGTTCTCCCCCCGCGGCCCCGAGCTTGCTTCTCCTCCCCTCGGCGAGTATCTGGCGCCCTCCGTCACGGGCCTCCCGGCCCCGGAGCCAAACCGCCGTGTCGGTCTGGGAGGCCGCGGCGGCGGCCGCGGCGGCCACACCTCCGGGCAGCGGCGGCGGCCCCCGCGCGGGCGCTCCAGGTCGAGCGCCGCCAGTGGCCCGGCATCGGCCGATGTCGAGCGACCTGCGCTATCGGAGAGCCGCGATCGTTCATGTCGGGGGAGCGTAAGACCCGGGTTTGCCAGGACTCGGGTTCGCCATCGTTTTTTGACGACCGCGCCTCGGATTTTGACGAGGAGGAGTTTCGTGGGATGTCTGCAGCGGGAGGCCTCGTCAAAATGCAGGCTCGGCCTCGTCATTTTTCTGACGACCTCGTCGGGGATTTCCGAGTCCCCTGTACCCAGGTCTTACGTCCCTCTGATCATGGTGGACCTAGGGGAGCAAACAATGTCACAAACCCAAAAACTCGGAGGTCCGCGCAGATTCCTCGGATCGGAGCTGGAGCCCCCCCGGCGGCGCCTCTGGCGCCGCCCCCGGCGCGCTCCGCGCTCCGCGCGCCAGGGAGGGGGGGTCCAGCGCTGATCCGAGAGCTCCGCGCGAACCTCAGAGCTTGTAAGTCTATGGCACTGCTTGCTCCCCCTTGTGAGCAATCCACCCGGCGTCAGAAACCAACGCCCGCGACACCGCGACGCGAACCAGCCGCACGGAGGTCGGGGAGTCGGCCCCGCTCGCTCGCACCGCCTGCCCCCGTCGGGCGGGCCGCAGCCCTCGGCGCTCCCGGCGTCCGCGGCCTGCCTCTCGGCGCCCGGCCGCCCGCGCGCAGGAGCGGACCCTGGAGGCCGTCGACGCGCCGTCCAGCCTGGTCCTCCGTGCCCCCTGGGATGCGGCTCCGTGCCAGGGGGGGCACAAAGTGGCATACACACAAAAAAAGTTCGGAGGTCCGCTGGGGGACCCCCAAGCGGCGCCTCCGGCGCCCCCCTTGGCACGCTGCTGGAGTCGCCTCGAAGTTCTGGTCAGAACGCACCCCAGGAGAAGTCCGGGAAGTTGAGGTATCGGTACCATAGGATTCCCCCATTTGCGGTGCAGGGAGCGTGCACGGCTCTAGGCCTCCCAAGTGGTGCCCGAACAGATGGTGTCGCAGGATCGCGCCGCATCGCCGATGCATCGGCGATTCGGCTCGATGTGGAGCCCGATTTCCTCCACGCCGACGTCGCCGATGCATCGCCGACGTCGCCGATGGATCGCCGATACATTGGCGATGCATCGACGATGCGGTGCAATCTTCCGACCCCATCTACTCGGACCCCATCTGGGAGGCCTGGTGCACGCTCTCAGCGGTGCCACACGCCGAACCCAGCGCTGCGAGGGCGGAGATTGGTAGACGCATGCTGCAGGGGAGGTGCGCCAGGAGGGGCGCGACATGCAGAGAAGCTGGCTGCCGGCGACCACAAGCAGGCGCAGCGGAGGCTGCAGCAAAGTGCATGGGGAAGACGGCGACGCGCGCTGTCCAAGGAGCGCGCACGGCACGAGCCCACCGCCCACGGCCCACCGCCAGCACCACCTCGGCCACGGCCAAGCACCGAATCCTGAGGACGAGCAACCCTCCGAGGGTGCCGTTGCGTCCTGGCCTCTCGGCCCATCCCCCGGCCCAGGGGCCTCACGTCCTTGCCGCGCGTCCTTGGAGAGCTGCGTGTTGTTGGAAGTAGTTTGGCCTTGTGGCACAATTCGCTTCAACGGTATTCCCAGTTTGACTGCTCCTCCGCCAACGCAGCTACTCTGCCTAGCCGCCGACGGACGGAAAAAAAGGGACGTTGAATGTCCAGGCAGAATGGCGTGCACTTGGAGGCCGACAATCGACTTCCAAGAAACACGCAGTTCTCTCAGGCTTTGGGTGGGGATGGCGAATTCGACGCCCAAAAAAACACGCAGTCCTCTCAGGTGTTTTGGCTGTCGAGTTCGACGTCCAAAAAACACGCAGTTCTCTCAGGCCGGCTCTGTCGCGCTGTACCACCGCCAGCAGCGCAGCTGGGCGCTATGGCCATTCCCACCCGCCTTCTCCAGCCAACACGGCCAGCCGCCGCCGCGGCCATCCCCGCTACCACCAGCACCACGTGGCGGAACATTTGGCCATTGATGTTGCCGTCCTCCTCTTGCTCGTGCTCGTGGTCCTCGTCATGTCACCGACCTTGTGCTTGTCTTCCTCCTCGTGGTCCTCCTCCTCGTCCGCATCCTTGCCGTCCTCCTCTCCCTTCTGTGTTTCTTCGTCTTACGAGCCAGGTGGAGAAGAGCGGCGCCTCCCGTTCTTGTTCGGTCAGGTTTGGGCTCCCCCATCTTCGCCCATCTTCTAGCACAAACTCGTCAGTGTATACATGCTGTGGCCTCCCGATATATTTGGTTCTTACTAGTCGTGTCTGCCGTGGCGTTTCGAAAGCACCACAGGTTCATGGACTTGGGTGCACAAGCCGAATGTCAGCTCAAGAACCTCGGCGTCCCATACCCTTCCGTGGGATGGCGAGCGGGTACGGCAGGTTCGCGCCGCGTAGGCGCGGCGGCTACGGCGGCACGGGCGCCCAATGTTGAAAGCAGCCCGCGGTCTGGACCGGGCCAGTGTTGAGCGATCTCCCCCGTCGGTCAGCGGAGGGCGCTCAGGATTGAGCGCTCTGCGCGGTGTCAGAAGCTTGCGTCCACGTCGGCATGACCAGAGGCAGCAATAGGCCTCCGGAGGCTGAAGTGTCTCGAGCCTCGGATATGTGCCCCGGCCGCGGCCCTTCCCTGGCACTCCTCGTGCACCTCGGCGCATCTGAGGCCCAGAGGATGCCTCGCTCCTGATCCGAGGTCCCCTGTGGGAGAACCCTCTGGCTGCGTGCTTATGCGAGCTCAGGGGCAACGTTCGAGGGGGGGAGGAGGCTCAGAGGGAGACCATCGACCCACAATCGCCGATACATGCCCGATAGCCCACCCCGCCCAGGAACGTGCAGATTCGCCAACCGATCGAAGCTCGACGACGCCGCCGCCGCCGACGACGACGACGACGACGACCGGCAGAAGCGATCGAAACTCGACGACGGGATATCCTAGAGCGATCGAAACTCGACGACGCCTGGATCGATCGAAACAATCGCCCATTCATCGCCGCTGGATGCCCGACAGCCCACCCCGCCCAGGAACGTGCAGATGCGCCACCGGGGGCGCATCGCCGATCCGTCGGCGATATGTATCGCCGATCCCAGGCCGATATGCCCTCCCTCTTGGAGCCCGTTCTCCCCTGGCGTTAAGTCGGGCGTGTCCCTCTACAGGGGGATACGCAAGAATAATCAAACAATCGTCAGGGGGCGATTTTTTCTGGCATGCTTTGGGGTGCTCGTTGAGCATCTAAAAGATGTGTTCTCTGTCGTCCAAAATCCGCCTGTGGGGGGGGACATGCCCGACCTAGCCCTGGCGTTGCCCCGCGGTTTTGGCTCATAACTCGGCCCTCCGGCGGCCGTCCAGGACGAGCCGGGCACCCCCCGGAGCGCTCTCGGCGAGGCGCAGCGGCTGGAGGGCGCCCCGAGGCTGGAAGACCGCCGCGGGCCGACGAGGACGTCCAAAGGCCTCGGGCCTCGCGCCCGACGCCTCCAACCCGAAGCCTCGAGGCGTTCCCCCATCTCACCCTCGCACGTCTCTGGGCCTCCTGGATTCAGGAGCGAAAGAAGAACGTACATGTACATGAATCCACGCTGGTTTCGAGAGCACGCATTGCACACATGTTCGTATAACGCGGCCGGTCTCGCGAATCGAGGGGCCGTGTTCATGTACACAGCTGGGCGCGTACGTCCTTTGTGGGCTTCCTATGGATGGGGTCCGAGCAGATGGGGCTGGAGGGTCGCGCAGTATCGTAGATGCATCGGCGATGCAGCTCGATGTGGAGCCCGATGTTCTACACGCTGGAGTCGCCGATGCATCGCCGATGTCGCCGATGCATCGGCGATGCGTCGCCGATATGTCGCGGATGTGTCGGCGATGCGGCGCGATCCTCCGACCCCATCTAGGACTGAGCATTCTCTTAGGGTGGAGGGTTCAGGGTGGAATCCATATGGGCTTTTGCACCTCGGAAACCGATCCGTCTTGTGATTCACCGCCTGCAGATTCAAGCCTCGGAAATCCATCGAAACGGCAACTCAGATTTCACCCTTTGCCCTCCACCCAAGGAAAATGCTCCGTAGGAGGATTAAGTCGGGCCTGTCCCTTTACACGAGGGACATTCAAAAATAGTCAAAAAGTAGTCTGGGGACGATTGTTCGAGCATTTGTTTGGCGTATGTTTGACTATTTCTTTTGCCACCCAAAAAATCCCCCTTTGGGGGGGACAGGCCCGACCTGACCGCAGGAGGCCTCGAGCGTCGCACAGGTCTGCCTGCTGGGCGTGGAGCACCGGAGCCCCGAGAACTTTGCGAGCCTGCTCGAGCCGCTCGCCCTGCACCTGTCCGAGGCCGCGCCCCGCCCGCGGCGCGCGCAGCGGCGGAGGGGGTCGGCGGGCCGCCCTTCGGGCGCGGGCTGGCCAGACGGCGACGGCGACGGCGACGACGGCGACGACGGCGACGGCGACGGCGACGACGACGACGACGAAGGCGACGACGACGACGACGACGACGACGACGACGACGACGACGACGACGAAGGCGACGACGACGACGACGAAGGCGACGCAGGCGACGACGAAGGCGACGACGAAGGCGACGACGAAAGCGACGACGAAAGCGACGACGACGATTCCCCGAACACGATGCTGTCTGGGCCATCTCCCAGATAGACGCTTGTGCTTCGACGCACCTGGAGCCTCGCGGGGAGGAAAAACAAAAAAGAAACAAAACAAACAAAAAAATCCCGACAGGCCGAGGTGCGAAGGAGAGGGAATCGCTTGAGCAGAAGTCGTCGGAGGCCATCCCTCGGATCGGCGATGGGCCTCCCTCCCTGGCGCGCCAGGGGCGCCGCGGGGGTTGGTGGGGGGGGGTCCAGCGCCGGTCCAAAAGATCCACGCGGTCCGCCGAACGTCGTCGCGCCGTTTGTCTCCTTACCAGTGTGCGCTCGTTCCAGCGCCGATCCAAAAGATCCGCGCGGTCCGCCGAACGCTCGGGCTCGTGCCCTTTGTCTTATCAGCAGGGTGCGCTTGCGCTCCGTAGCCCAGGCCTTCGAGTACGCGGTGCGGGTCGGCAATGCGGACACGCTCTTCCCCACGATCCAGCCTTTCAAGTTGGCCCACGCCACCCTGCTGGCCGACGTGGGGCTCACCGACAAGGCCGGGGCGCCCGGCAGCACCGACCGAGGGCCGGCGAGGCAAGGGCGAGGAGGTGGAGGTAGGAGGGGTGAGGAGGAGGAGGAGGAGGAGGAGGAGGAGGGTGGGGAGGATCAGATGCGTCCAGGAAGGACCGTCCGATCCTCCTCGCTCTCCCTCTCGGGAGAGTGTAGGGAGGAGAAGGAGGAGGAGGAGCAGGAGGAGGAGGAGGAGGAAGCGAGGAGGAGGAGGAGGAGGAGGAGG
>CAUYUJ010019240.1:0-34862 GCA_963575745.1 Prorocentrum cordatum | reverse complement strand
CCTCCTCCTCGCGTCCCGGGTGCGGGCTGGTCGGGGCTGCCGCTGGGGTTACGCCAACGCGCGTGTGCGGCCGCGCGCGGGCTGAAAACATGAGGCGGCAGGCCCTTCGGGGAGGATGCGGGTGGCGGGAGGCGCGGGCACCGTCCCTGCCCTCCAACCCGGTCCGCGCGCGTCCTCGCCGGTGCACGCCCCGCTCGCGCAAGCGGTGGCCGGGCCCTCGCCTGGCGCTGCCGCGCTTGCGCAGGCGGGCGCGTTGCGCCAGCGACGGCAGGCGCGGCGGGGATGCAGGGGAGTCGCGATGCACGCTTGCGTGGGGGGGGACCCGTCACTGGGTTCGGCCCGGGTGGGCTGACCGCGCGAAACATTTCAGCCAATTCGTGGTTCGTGTGGGCTGTAACTCGTGCGGGCCTCGGGCGGGGTGGCTCCACCCCAGTTTTTCAGCCAACTTGGGCCTCGTCTTGGCTGAAATTCCGGGCTGTCTTTGACCCCCCGCAAGCGACCTCTCCTGCGAGCATGGGGCGCACAGGCTGGCCACCCTTCCTTCGCACCACTCTGTCCTCTGCGGGCTCCCCATCCACCCTTCCTTTCTCGGGCCCTCTCCCCCGTCCCCCCCCCCCCGCGTGGCCGGACGGGGGCCTGGGCCCGGCCCCACCAGGGTGGCGCACCGAAGGCCCGAGGGCGGAGCTCGCCCACTCAGGTGGGGTTCTTCCCCCACCCCCGGGGCACACGCCCCTCCCCGGGGGTGGGCCCGGTATCAGCGAGATCCACAGCGAGATCCCTCCTCCTTCCTTCCTCCTCCCTCCTCCCTCCTCCCTCCTCCCTCCTCCCTCCTGCCTCCCCCCTCCTCCATCCTCCCTCCTCCCTCCTCCCTCCTCCCCTCCTCACTCCTCCCTCCTCCCTCCTCCCTCCTCCCTCCCCCCTCCATCCCTCCATCCTCCATCCTCCCTCCGCCCTCCGCCCTCCGCCCTCCCCTCCCCTCCGCCCCTCCGCCCCTCCGCCCTCCTCCCTCCGCCCTCCCCCTCCGCCCTCCGCCCCTCCGCCCACCGCCCTCCTCCCTCCTCCCTCCCTCCCTCCTCCCTCACGCCCACCCTCCCCTCCTACCCTCCCTCCCTCCTCCCTCCTCCTCCTCCCCCTCCCATCCTCCCTCCTCCTCCCTCCTCCCTCCCCTCCCTCCTCCTCTCCCCCCTCCTCCTTCCTCCTCCCTCCTCCCTCCTCCCTCACTCCTCTTTCCTCCTTCCTCCTTCTCTTTCTCCTTCTTCTCCGCCTTCTCCTCCATGTGGAGTCAAGAGGCGTGTCTTCAAGGAGGGGTGGCATGAGCAGGCCTCGGAGAAGACGGGCCGACGGTCGCGCCGATGAGTGCGGGCTATGTGCAGACCGAGCGGAGGATTGGAAGGCCAGGGCGTCAGGCCGCCATCGCTGGGGCGAGTTTGGCGCAGCACTTCGTTGGCCAGCGAGGTGCGCTATACGAGCACCTCGCTGATCCCAGGGAGCGGGCCCGCGCCCGCGGCCGCGGCCTCGGCAGCGCGCCGCTCTCTCCGTCATACTGGGGACAGCCCCCCGGCTGCGTGAAGCGGGCCTGAGTCTGAGCGAAGTCCTGAGTTGGTCAGCCTCGTCTGTCGAAGAAGAAAAATCGCCATAAACATAAACTGTTGGCGCTCCGCGCGGATTTCTTGGATCCGCGCTGGACCCCCCCGGCAGCGCCTCCGGCGCCACCCCTTGCGCGCTCCGCGCGCCAGGGAGGGGGGATCCAGCGCAGATCCGAAAAAAATCCGCACGCAGCGCCAAAAGTTCATGTTTATGGCGTTGCTTCTTCTTCTAGTCGGACCTATCCCCATCCCCACTGGACTGTAGTAGATCAGCCCCAGCAGCCACACCCTCCCACGTGGGGATAGGGCCCGCGAAGCCCGAAGGAGCAGGCATGTATGATCTAGGGTTGCCCTGCCCCCCCCCCCCAAGCTGATGGGATCGATCCCACCCCCCTCCGCTGGATGGGTACGCCCGTGAGCCTCGCGAAGGCCTCGCGAATGGGATCGTTCCCGCCCCTGTGGTCGTGGGCCTGTGGGCGTGGTGTGGTGGAGGGTGGACGTTCCGCTGCTTTCGCCGAGAGCTTTCCGAGACCAAGGTCACAGGGCCTCGCGAATGGGATGGTTCCCCCCCCCTGTGGTCGTGGCTCAGTTGCAGTTAGCGTGGCGTGGTGGTGACCCCCTCCCCCTCTGTGTGTGGAGTGGTTCGTCGTCGTCTTCCGTCGGCGTCGTCGTCGTCGTCGTCCGTCGGCGTCGGCATCGGCGTCGACGTCGTCTTCTGTCGGCGTCTTCCGTCGGCGGCGGCGGCGTCGTCGTCATCGTCGTCGTCCTCCCCCCCCCCATCCCATCTGCGGGGGGCCTGGCTGTGGAAGCCTGGGGCCCCTCCCTTTCTGGGGTGGGACTGTGGGACTGTGAACCCTCGACCCAGGGTCATTCTATGCTCCCGGGCTCCGGACCCGCGGGCTCTCCCTTTTCCCCCCGACCCGGACGGGGGACGACGACGACGACGACGACGACGACGACGACGACGACGACGGCGAGCTTCCGCTCCCGGAAGAAGAGGCCGCCACGAGGGTTCCACAGCAGCGCCACCCTCCCGCACCCCGACGGGGAGGGCGACCCATCGGGGAGGGTGCCCGATCCCAGTAGCCTTCAGTCGGGCGTGTCCCTCTAAAGGAGGGATATTCGAAAATTGTCAACAACAAATAGTCTGGGGACGATGTTCTGAACATGTTCTGCGTATGTTTGCATTTTGGGGGTATGTCTTAATTTTCGTTCACCATCCGCCTGTAGGGGGACATGCCCGACCTGACAGTAGCACTGGGGGGAGCTCAGGCCCTGGACCAACTATCCCCACCTGGGTGGCCAAGTCGGCCAGTGGGGATAGGGATCAATTCAACGATGCTCTAGTTGGGCTCCACAGGCCGCGGCTTCTCCGCGCAGCCGGTGCTTCAGGAGGGAAAAAAACGCATAGACATAATCAATCGTCGATTTCCCCAAAAAGACATGGGAGAATACGGGAAGTGGGGGGGACGACAAAAACCAAGAAAACACTGGAAAATATGGGGAATCATGTTATTTGTGTCTATTTATTTGTGTGTCCCAGGGCCCCTTCAGTTCTGCGCACCCGCCTGCGACCACGCGCGCGCGGCCCAGCTCGCGCGCGCGCGCGCCCGGTGCGAGGCCGCCAGGGCCGGCTCCGGCATCGGCGTGAGGGGCCTCTTCCGCGGCTTCGCCGAGGCAGGGGGGTCGGCACGAACCCAGACATGATCGCGTCGTAAAAAAATCAGGGCGGGAGGTGTTTGGCTATTTTCGGCCCCGGGAGGCCCTCGCCAGGCCTCGGGACCGTCCAAAAACGACTCCGGACGAAAAACCGGTCCCGGGGAAAGGGTCGGGATTTCCAGGGACGCCGTCTTGAAAAAATCAGGACGTCGCATGTTTGGGAAGAGAACTCCAGGTCCCAACTGCGATGCATCGTCGATGCGGCACGATCCTCCGACCCAATCTGATTGGACCCCATGTGGGAGGCCTCCAGGGAGCGGGCCTGGGCGAAATGTGATACTTGAGCTGAGGAAGGAAGACGACATACAGTGGAGACCCATGCCAAGAAACACCCTGCTCGCCTCCAGGGTGCCCTGGGTTTCTGGGGTTTCGATGGTTTTGCCATGGAAAGCGTGACGTTCCCACACCAAAGATCGATGGACGTCCTGGGGTCTCAGGGTTGGGTTTCCTGTAGAAGGTTTCTTGTGGACTGGCCTCCACTGTATTCCAGGCCTCCGAAATGGGGCACGAGCAGATGGAGTTCGCACCGCATCGCCGATGCATTAGCTATGAGGCTCGATGTGGAGCCCGATTTTCTCAACGCCGACGTGTCGGCGATGCGGCGCGATCCTCCGACCCCATCTACTCGGACCCCATTAGGGAGGCCTCCAGCACAATAGCAGCGTTGATGGATGCAATGTGCGTTCTGCCTGGGTACGACGGTTTACACTAGAGAGTTCCTCTGGCCTTGTGGACTGGCCTCCACTGTCCAGACAGGTCGGCTTTGGTGCAGGAGGCCCCCTCCTCCCTTCTCCTCCTCCTCCTACTCCCTTCTCATCCTCCTCCTCCTCCTCCTCCTCCTCCTCCTCCTCCTCCTCCTCCTCCTCCTCCCCCTCCTCCTCCCCCAGTCGGCACGACCGACATGGATAGGGAGAGAGCGGGGCTGGGTCTCTTATGGAAGGTCTCTTGTGGACTGGCGGAGGTCCGCGCAGGTGTCTCGGAGCGGCGCTGGGCTCTCCAGATTGGCGCGCCCCGCCCGCCAGGGGCGGCTCTGGAGACGCCGGCACGGGGGGCCCCGCGCTGGTCCAAGGAACCCGCGCGGACCTCCGCAGGTTTACGCTCATGTAGTTGCTTCTTTCGGGTTGGCCCAGAAGTCGGAGGTGGACAGACCTCCTACCCGGACACGTCGATTCGGGAATTGGCCGTTTTCGGTTCGCGAGAGGGCGTCGCGGCCGTC
Source organism: Prorocentrum cordatum (assembly GCA_963575745.1). Lineage (NCBI taxonomy): Eukaryota > Dinophyceae > Prorocentrales > Prorocentraceae > Prorocentrum > Prorocentrum cordatum. The sequence continues at coordinate 30,341 of CAUYUJ010019240.1, read as the reverse complement.
CTTTTTGCGGGTCCAGGTCCGTCGGTTTCGGTCCCAGGCCGTTTTCAATTAGGGGAGGTTTACCAAAGGGAGGTTTGTCCACCGCCGAAAAAGGGGGTCCAGCGACCAGGGGGTGGTGCAATAGATTTGGTGCAACAGATCTGTGGGGTTGCAATACATTCTGGTGCGTGCAGCACATTCTGGGGCGCAGATGTATTGCGGAATCTTCGCACGCCATACATTACTTGCAATACGATGCAATACAATTCCCCAGCGCAATACATTTGCAATACAATTGCCCCAAATCTATTGCACCACTCCTTTTGAGTTGGATCCCCTTTTGGGTCACCCATATCATTCCAAAAATAACAAAGTCAAACAAACAAACACAAACGCCAAAAGTTGATGTTCGTCTCGCTGTTATTCCTCATGTTGCGTTTTCTTATTAGTGTTATTATGGTTCATAGTATTGTTATTTTTTCGTATTAATAGTACGATGCTTATTATCCGTAAGGGCTTCGCCCCATGCCGCCTGCCCCCTGTCTCGGAGAATGGGAGATGCAAAATCTAAATCATGAGGTCTGGGCGCCGCCGTGAAGCAGTGTCGGGACCTGTTTGTTTTTCGACCCTGACCCTACGGATCTGCGTCACGGTTGCCACCGAATTTCAGAAGTGTTGCAAATCCCTTGTGTTTTTGCACCCTGACCCTACGGATCTGCGTCACGGGTGCCACCGAATTTCAGAAGTGTTGCAAATCCCTTGTGTTTTTGGAGCCTGACCCCGCCGATCTGCGTGAGGGGTGCCGCCGAATTTCAGAAATGTGGTAAATCCTTATTGTTTTTGAACCCTGACCCTGCCGATCTGCGTGAGGGGTGCCACCGAATTTCAGAAATGAGCAAATCCCCTATGTTTTTGGACCCTGACCCCGCGGATCTGCGTGAGGGGTGCCGCCGTATTTTATAAATGTGGCAAATCCTTTGTGTTTTTCGACCCTGACCCCGCCGATCTGCGTGAGGGGTGCCGCCGAATTTCAGAAATGTGGCAAATCCCCTGTGTTTTTGGAGCCTGACCCTGCCGATCTGCGTGAGGGTTGCAGCCGAATGTCAGAAATGTGGCAAATCCCATGTGCGTTTTGCATCCTGACCCCGCCGATCTGCGTGAGGGGTGCCACCGAATTTCAAAGATGTGGCAAATCCCTTGTGTTTTTGGACCCTGACCCCGCCGATCTGCGTGAGGGGTGTCAATGTTTACCCACCCCAGCAATTCAGAGCACACGCTCAGGGCGTGGTAAAAATGCCCGTTTTGGGCCGCCTCCCCTCGCGCGGCCCATCAACAAGGAACAGTAAGCAGCAAGAAGCAGAACTGTAACAAGGAACAGTAAGCAGCAAGAAGCAGAACTGTAACACTGGAAACTGGAAGCTGCAACTGGTACAGGAAACTGCGAACCTTCGCCCTACAGCCTGGTGGCCCCACAAGGGGGCTGGCGGATTATCCTTCTTAACTTCATCCGCATTAGTATTCGCAGTATCATTATTATTGCTATTGTTCTGACTATTACTATTAGTCTTAGCATTATTGTTATTATATGGATCTTCACGCTTAAAGTCGGCACGAAAATAACGTGTCCTGGAGGAAACCGGTCCTGGAGGGTTTTGTTCCCCCTCCGCTCTCTGCCTCTGGCGAGATTTCCTGGGCCCCGGGACGGAAGAATCAGCCATGGGGAAGGCCTCGGGGCCGTTTCTCCCCCGAGGTTGCATTTTTTTTGGCGGCGCCAGCCCCCCTGGGATCCCGACAGGATCTGCATTGTGATTCGGATTCTTTTTGTTGACGGTCCAGGGGCCTGGAAACGGCCTCCAGGGGCAGAATGCAACGAAAAATCGTCACGCTTCGCATGCCCCCACCAGCTTCTTCAGAAGCCTTGCCCATGAGAGGTGACGGGAAAGGGGGCAAGGGGGCGACTTTGGAGGGACTCTTCCGGCAATCCCTGGAGCCCGCGGGGGGGCGAGGGGAGGAGAAGGTGGAGGAAGAGGAGGAGGAGGAGGAGGAGGAGGAGAAGGACGAGTGAGGACGAGGACGAGGACGGGGAAGAGGAGGCAAACCACCTCTTGAGGCCATCGTGGGACGCTCTTGAGGCGCTCTTGAGGCTGTCTTGGGGCCCTCTTGGGGCTTTCCTGGGGCTCTCTTGGGGCTCTCCTGGGAGCCCTGGAGGGCCATCTGAGGCCATCTTGGAGGCCATCGATCAAAAGGGGAGGGGTCCTTTATCTAGATCCACCCTCTGGAGCCCTCAAAGTCGCATCTTGGGTCCCTCTTGGGGCGCTCTTGTGGCCGTCTGGGGGTCTCCTTGGCCCCCTCTCAAGGGCCCTAAGAGGGCCCCAAGAGGACATCAAGAGGACCCCGAGAGGACCCCAAGAGGGCCCCAAGAGGACGCCAAGAGGGCCCCAAGAGGACCCCAAGAGGGCCCCAAGGGGCCTCCAAGACGCTCCTACAGCAAAAGGTCTGCAAAGAATTTGATTTTGACTCCTGTCGTCGTCGTCGTCGTCGTCGTCGTCGTCGTCGTCGTCGTCGTCGTCGTCGCCACCCCTGGCCGTCGCCGTCGGTCCGCGCCGTCGCCCCTCGTCGTCGTCGCCCTCCAGGTGTCGAGGGTCGAGGAGGGAGGAGCGAGGGATCGAGGAGGGGAAGGGGGAAGGATCGGAGAGGGGAAGGGGGAAGGATCGGAGAGGGAAAGGGGGAAGGATCGGAGGAGGGAAAGGGGGGAGGATCGGAGGAGGGAAAGGGGGGAGGATCGGAGGAGGGATGTGGAGAGGGTCGAGGTGGGTGCACGCCGGCGTTCGGAGGGGCTGGGACGAGGGTAAATCCGTTCCGGAGCGTGCCGGAACGATTTGAAAAGGCCGCGGCGCCCGAGACACGCTCCAGAGCCGCCAGGTCTCAGAGATTCTCGATGTATCCTGTCGTGATGTTGTCATCGTCCTGGATTCGTCTTGAGGTGGCCACTACTCCGAGGGGCAAGCATTGGCGAAGCGTCAAGACTCCAAGAAATGCTATAAGAACCTCTTGTGGTTTACACAGGATGTTATGAGAACATGGATGGTTGCGACCGTCTTGCTTCAGCACATCGGCCTTATGGTTGAGGAACATTGTTTTCGCTTTTCGAGCACGTTATTTGTGTTCTAGGAGCACAGGCCTATAGGAGTGCCAGGACGGTCTGCCCTTGCTCAAAGAGGGGGGGGAGTGGGGGGGGGAGGAAGGCAGGAGGCACGAAGGGGCAGGAGAAGGAGGGAGGAGGGAGGAGGTGTCGGCGGCGCGCCGCAGGGAGAAGTGAGAGTCCGAGGGGGCGCAGGCCTTCTCAGAAAGAGGCGGGGCTTCTCAGGGAGCCCTCCTGCCTTCTGCGCCCTGGTCACTGCCGTCCCGACGCCAGCGCCGTCGCCCCCTGGATGGCCACTCCGAGGAGAGAAGGCGGGAGGTTTAAATCGGGCCTGTCCCTCTACAGGGGGAATATGCCAAAATAGTCCATGAATAGTCGAGGGACGATTTTCCAACTATGTTTGATCATTTTGGGGTATTGTTTTGCCTATTTAAACTTTGTCGTCCAAAGTCCCCCTGTAGGAGGACATGCCCGGCCTAACATGTGGTGCGAAGGGGCTCCTCTTGGGCCCTGCTGAGGCCATTTTGGGGGGGCTTCTGGGGGCTCAGCGGGGCCATCTTGGAAGCCGAGGAGACGAGCATGCAAAAATCAACCAAAGACCAAGGGAAAGGCAATACGCTCTGCCTCTCGAGGCCCTCGTGGGACTCCTCTCGGAGATCCCTTGGGCCGTCTGAGGGGCCTCTTGGGACCATCTTGGGGGCCTCCCTGACCCTGTTTGGGACATCTCGGGCCAGAGGAGGGAGGAGGGGGTCCGTGATGGCAACCCCTCGGGGAGGCGTCACGAGGCCTCTCGCCGTCGCCCAGCAGGGAGGGGGGGGGTCGTGTGTGTGTGTGTTGCCCGCCGGTCGGCTGCACGCAAGAGGTGGCCCTTCGCCAGAGGGACCCGCAAGAGTGCGGGCCCACTGGGGTCCCCCGACCGCCGAAGGTGATGCGATAGTAGCGCTAAGTCGGGTATGTCCCTCTGCAGGAGGAGTGCTCAAGAATAGTCAAAAAAAATAGTCTGGGGACGATGTTGTCACTATCTTTGACTCTTTCTGAGTGTATGTTGACTCTGTATTATTTTTCGTCCGAAATACGCCTGTAGGAGGACACGCCCGACCCAGTAATAGCGTCGTGCGCGCTTGTGTTTGGTCCCCCCGAGGCCCTCAAAATGCCGCGCACCAAAGGTCAATCTTGCCCAGGGTCACTCCTTGCGTGTAGCCGAAGGAGGGGAAGCAGAAGCGCTCCGCGGAGGAGTGGCGGAAGACCGCCAGCACTTCTCAAGAGGTGTTGGCTCGTCCTCGTGTGCCCTGTGGGGCGATGCCGGCGGGTCGCTCCGAGTCGGTGGGCTCTCCCAGCTTGCACTGGACATACATCGTTGCCATGGCGGCAGGCATTTGGAGAGGCGCAGCGCCGCATTGCAGCCTGGCGCGCTGATGTGCCTTCTCTGCTCACGTGCGCGCGCACACGGCTGCTTACAGTGGAGCCCCATGCCAAGAAACACTCTGCTTGCCTCCAGGGTGCCCTGGGTTTCTTGGGTTTCGATAGTTTTTTGCGATGGAAAGCGTGACGTCCCCACGCCAAAAAATCAAGGGACGTCCTGGGGTCTCAGGGTTGGGTTTCTTGTGTGAGGTTTCTTGTGGTCGGGCCTCCACTGTATTGCTACCAGCCCACACCGTGGCGTGGTCACAAGCATTTGGGTGTGAGATGTTGGCGTGTTTGGCATCAGGGTTTCCAGTCTACCGGGGGAGCGCCCTGGTGGTCGATTTGATCTTGAGGAGGGCTGGCGACGAGCAAGGGCACCACGCTTTGGCACATGGGTTCGTGGGAAGTCCAGGACACCCCAAGAGGTCGACGAAGAGGAGGGCTGGCGACGACCAAGAGCCATGTTCTTTCTTGGGGGAGCCTTCCTCCCGTTCCTACATCCTCCTCCCCCTCTTACTCCTACGATCCACGGCTGCAGCGACGACACAGGCGGCTGCGACCGCGACGACGACGACGACAACGACGACGACGGCGACAACCACGACGGCACCGACTGACCGACCGACCCTTGGATCTGTCCTCGAAGAAGCCAGCCGTGGCCTGGATCTGTCCTGCACATGCGTTCCGACCAGAGTCTCAAGGGGGATCCAGCCGTGGCCAAGAAGACGCCCCCCGAGGCCCAGAGAGGCCCGAAAACGTCCAGAACCTTGGGAACGTCGAACGAGTAGCTGTGGCGACGACGACGGTTGGCGATGAAGGCGGCGACGACGACGACGACGACGGACGTCGTTCAGATGCCTCCAGAGGCAGCAGGAGGTACCTGGAGGCCCCTGTAGGCCAAGGGAGAACGTCCGAACGACGACGACCAAGAAAACGACGACCAAGATGACGATGAAGACGACGAGGAAGGCGACGATGAAGACGACGACAACGACGACCACGACGACAAACGCGGCTGGCCGACGGCAACCGACGACGGCGACGACGACAACGAACGACGTCCTCCTGACGCCTCCCAAAGTTTGCGGAGGTCCCTGGAGGCACCCTAGAAGCCGCTGCAGGCCAAGAGAGAATGTCCAGAGAACACCCAGAACCCCGAACGACGACGACTAAGACAACGACCACGACCACGGCCACGGCCACGACCGCGACGACGACGACGACGACGACGACGACGACGACGACGACGACGACGACGACGACGACGACGACGACGACGGCGGCGGCGGCGGCGGCGGCGGCGGCGGCGGCGATGCCACGACCTCGACCACGACTACGACCTCGACGACCACGACCAGGACCGCGACGACCACGACCGCGACCGCGACGACGACCACGACGACCACCACGACGACGACGGCCGCGGCGACGACGGCCGACGGCGGCAGACGCCTCGGCGGCCCGGCGGCGGCGCGCAGAGGCCACGGGCCTGGCGGTGAAGGCCACGCCGCCGCCGGCGCTGCTCGGGGACGAGGCGCGGGCCATGTGCGCCGCCGCGCCGGCCGCTGGTCGTCGCCCAAACGCCCCCAGAGGTTACAGCCGGAAGCGCGACCCAGAAACTTAGATCGCTTAAGAAGCCTGATCGGCGATCAAAAGACGGGTCTTGCGCGAGATGGCATGACGACCTTGCGCGGTGGCTTACGCGGGCACCCATCGCGGCACACCGCATTGGAGACGAAGGCGCTGACGCGCGACCTTACGGAGGCAACTGACGCAACAAAAAAAAAAAAAAACGATATAGACAGAAGCTTTTGGCGCCCGACCCTCGACCCCCGAACGTCGAGCGACGGAGGCGGCGCCGTCGACGACGGCGACAGCTGGAGGAGCAGAAGTCGCCATGAGCGTACACTTTTGGCGCTCCGCGCGGTCGACTTGGCGCTGCGTCCTCCCCCCTTGGGCGGCGCCTCCAGCGCCGCCCCTGGCGCGCTCCGCGCGCCGTGGGGGGGGGCCCAGCGCAGATCCAAGAAGTCCGCGCGGAGCGCCAAACGTTGATGCTTATGGCGTTTTTTGTTCCTCCAGCTGTCGCCGTCGTCGACGGCGCCGCCTCCGTCGCTCGACGTTCAGTGGTCGAGAGTCGACGTCTTGGTCAGCGCTTCCGGGCCTGTCTGGGCAACGGGTGGGGCGCCCTCATGGCCACGGCGGGATGCCCACTTGAGTGTTGGCCGGAACGCGACCCAGAAGAGATCAGGTGGGGAAGTCGTCGGATGGGGGAGGAGAGACGGCGAGTGGGAGGGGGAGGAGAAGGGAGGACGAGGAGGAGGACGAGGAGGTGCCGCAGCAATTTCGGCTCAAGCCATTTCGGCCCCAGTAATATTTTGAAGGCCTTACGGCCAGTGCCGCCGACCCTGCATGCGAGGAGGACAGGGAGATAGAACAGGTGGACGAGGAGGGGGATGACTCTTGGATCTTCCAGAGCCTCTTGGGGGTCTCTTGGGAGCCTCCTGTGGGCCTCATGGGTCTTCCTGAGGACCTCTTGTGGGCCTCTTGGGGCCTCATGGAGGACCTCTTGGGGGCCTCCTGGGAGGCTCTGGGACCGACTGTAGTGCTCTTGGAGGCCTCTTGGAGCGGCTTGGAGGTGTCTTGGGCCGCCTGGAGGCCATCTCTGGTGTCAGGGACGGACAAATCGGCGGCGATTCGGGGCCCTCTTGGACCGTCTTGGAGGCCTCTAGGAGCACTCTAAGCTCGTCTTGGTGTTTTTGGGGCCCCGAGACCCCCGGCGGGGGGATGGCATTCTGACCCGGGGACCTCCGTCGACACCCCCTTCGACGACCCCCCCCCCCCCGGGGGCAAGGGATCAAAGGGAAGGGGCTTCCGTTCGACTCGCCTGCGACATTGCTCCATTTCGTTTTGGCTGGCGCGCTTGAGGAGGAGGGCCCAGGGAAAAAGGGGGGAGCGGCGACGGCGACGGCGACGGCGACGGTGACGGCGGCGACGACGACGACGACGACGACGACGACGACGACGACGACGACGGCGACGACGAGGACGACGACAGCGGCGGCGGCGGCGGCGGCGACGACGACGACGACGACGACGACGACGACGACGACGACTGACGGCAGAGCGTCTTCCACACGCCGACAGGGTCGGCGGATCTCTCGAGTTGGCCTACAAGAGCCCAAGCACGCAAAGGAGGCGTACGGGACGGGGGCGAGGGCGGGACCCGCGCAGATCGGGGCGGGACGCCGCCGTTGCCCGGTGGGCTGGCCCCGTACCTCGGCTTGGGGGAGGCTCCGCAGCTTTCCTTGTTGTCTGCGAAGGCTGGCGACGGGTCCACGGCGAAGCGATGCCCGGACTGCGCCAGAGGGGCCCGAAAGCGCGCAAAAGGTTGGGAACGTCGAGCGACCCGCGGCGGCGACCACGACGATCGGCGACGAAGGCGACGACCACGACGACCGACGTCGACCCAGGACGACGGCGGCGGCGGCGACGGCGACTACGACGGACGTCGTCAGAGGCTCCAGAGGCCACAGGAGGTCCCTGGAGGCAACCTGGAGGCCCCCAGAGGCCAAGGGAGGACGACCAGAGAACATCCACAATGTCGAACGCCGACGACCAAGACAACCACGACCACGACTGCTCCTCCTCCTCCTCCTCCTCCTCCTCCTCCTCCTCCTCCTCCTCCGCCTCCTCCTCCTCCTCCTCCTCCTCCTCCTCCTCCTTCCCCTCCACCGCCAACTCGGGCGGCGCGCTCCGCCGCCACATCGGGCGGCATGTGCCTCACGTTTCTGGGGGCACTTCCCCCGTTCTGTGGACGTGGCGCCCGCGCGGCAGATCCACGGGTCCATAGACCATGGCAGCATGCGCCCAATCTTCCTCCTCCCCGAGAGTACCTCGACGGAGCCGAGCGTGGCCGATTCTCCGAAGCAGTGCTGCCAATATTGTTTCGCAGCCGTTGCGGATTCGAACCCGGAACTTCCACGAGGAGGAGGACGACGACGACGACCAGCGCCGACGACAACGACGATGACGACGCCCACGCACACGCTCACGCTCACGACCACGACCACGACCACGACCACGACCACGACCACGACCACGACCACGACCACGACGACGACGACGACGACGACCGGCGACAAGGACGACGACGACGACCGGCGACGACGACGACGACGACGACGAAGCCCACGCCTACGCCCACGCCCACGACCACGCTCACGACCACGACCACGACCACGACCACGACGGCGACGACGATGACCACGACGACTGGCGGCGGCGGCCCACGAGCGGCTGGCGACGACGAGGATGACGACGACGACGACGACGACGACGACGACGACGACACCCACGCCCGCGCCCACGCCCGCGCCCGCGCCCGTGCCCACGACCACGACCACGACCACGACCACGACCACGACCATGACCACGATGACGACGACGACGACGACGACGACGACGACGACGACGACGAGGAGGACGACGACGACGACGACGACGACGACGACGACGACGTTGACGACGACGACGACGACGACGACGACGACGACGACGACGACGACGACGACCACGACCATGACCATGACCACGACCACGACCACGACCACGACGACGACGGCGACGGCGGCGTCGGCGGCGGCGACGCCCGCGCCCACGCCCACGCCCATGATCTCGACGACGACGACGACCACGACGACGACCACGACCACGACGACGGCGACGACGACGATGACAGCTGGCGGCGGCGGCCCGCGAGCGGCCAGCGACGACGAGGACCGGCGACGACGACGACGACGCCCACGCCCACGCCCACGACCACGACCACGTCCACGACCAGGACCACGTCCGCGACCACGACCACGACCACGACCACGACCACGACCACGACCACGACCACGACCACGACGACGACGACGATGACGACTGGCGGCGGCGGCCCGCAAGCCGCTGGCGGCGACTGGCCAGTGGACCAAAATTCCGACGTCGTGGTCCAGACCATCGGTCGACGGCGATCGCTGCGACCACCTCGACCACGAAGCGTCGGCTTGAGAGAGCTTTGCATGGGAGTCTGGAGCCAGGTTCGCAAACCCCTGGCTGGGCCGACCACGTTTCTGTCAGGCTGTGCCGAGACACGCAGCAGCACAGCAACAGAAACTATTATGATCCTCCTCCTCCTCTTCCTCCTCCTCCTCCTCCTAGTCCTCCTCCTCCTCCACCTCCTCCTCCTCTTTTCTGCGTTAAACAAACCTTAACGAGTACATGTGGCGTTCCTCCTCATCCTCCTCCTCGTTCTCCTCCTCCCTCCTCCTTCTCCTCATCCTCCTCGTCATCCCTCCTCCGTTCCTCATCCCCCCTCCCTTCCTCCTCCCCCCTTTCAATCCTCCCCCCCCTCTTCCTCCTCCTGCGGCCCAGGACGACGACGCCCCAGCGGCCCCGTCGGGGATATCCTTCCCGCCGCCGGCGAGCGTGACGCCAGTGCCCGCGGCGCCGGTGCCTGTGAGGGCGCGCCCCGCCGCTGGGCCCCCCGACCGCCTCGGGCAGGAGCAGGAGGAGGAGGAGGAGGAGGAGGAGGAGGAGGAGGAGCTCTCATCCGCATTCTCCCGCGTCCCCCTCCTTTCCATCCCCCTCCCTCCTCCTCGTCCTCCCTCCTCCTCTGCTCCTCTCTTCCTCCTCCTCCTCCTCCTCCTCCTCCTCCTCCTCTCCTCCTCCTCCTCCTCCTCCTCCTCCTCCTCCTCCTCCCTCCTCCCTCCTCCCTCCTCCCTCCTCCCTCCTCTTGCCTGTCTCCTCCCTCCTTCTCCTCTTCCCTCGTCCTCCTCTTCCTCCTCCTGAGCGTGGCGCCGGAGGCAGGAGCAGCAGGAGCACCGCCGCCGCCGACCACGAGAGGAGTGACACTATCCGTCAGTCGGGCGTGTCCCTCTGGAGGAGGAGTAGTCCAAAATAGTCAGAAAAAAATCGGGGGCGATGTTTTGAACATGTCTGGGCATGTTTGAACATTGCTTGGCTATGTTTTATTTGTCGTCCAAAATCCGCCTGTAGGAGGACACGCCCGACCTAACAATATTCGACATGCAAGGAAGAGGGAAAACGCAGGGGGACAGCTACAGTCACCCCGCATGGCAAGGATGAGCAACTTTCCAAAGGTGCCCTTGGCGTCCTTCCCCCATCGGCTCATCCTTGGCCACTTGGCCACTTTCGTTGGCCGCGCCCCGCCCGCGAAGTGTCGAAATGGCCTTCCGAGGATCTTGCAGCCTCATCGTGCGTCCTGACTGTACGGGTAGATTGTACGAGGGGTAGCGGTTGAGATCCTCGCACCGTTCTTCCCTCTCTTGGCCCAGGGGTTAGCGTTAAGTCGGGCATGTCCCTCTACAGGAAGAATATTCAGAAACAGATTTGTCTTGGTTTAAAAGTAAGGTGACGATGTTTCGACTATGTTTGACCATTATTGAGTACGTGTTGAATTTATTTTTCGTCCAAGTTCCGCCTGTAGGAGGACATGCTCGGCCTAAGGCTTGCGCCTCGTCCTCCGTCAGGCCGAGCAGCGCGCAGCGCCAGGCCCCTCATCGTCCACCACGCCCCCCCCCCCAACCCTTCTGCGGCGCGGAGGTGCGGCGAGCGAGGGCCTTCACGGGGTCCAGGAGACTGGAGGGCCCAGACATCTTGGCGCCTCGAAAATATCGACACTGAGATTTGTCCTCCTCCCCTTCCCCCTCTTCTTCCTCTTCCTCCTCTTCCTCCTCCTCCCCCTCCTCCTCCTCCTCCTCCTCCTCCTCCTCCTGCTCCTCCTCCTCCTCCTCCTCCTCCTCCTCCTCCTCCTCCTCCTCCTCCTCCCACAGCTCCAGCGTCTCGAACAAACCGCAAGGTGTTTCATAGTTTTCAGTCTCTCGGTGCCCTCTCCGGGCCTCGGGCCCGTCAAACAAATGACTCGCGATAGAAAAACCAGTCCCAGGGAATTGGTCGAGAGGTCGGGGGCCCGTGTCTTGAGCAGGTCGAGACGTCGGAGGTCTGGGGAGGAGGAGGACCCAGATCTCCTACACTGCTAACATTTCAGTCTGAGAGTTTGTTCCGCGAGTTCGGCCCCAGGGGGGGGGGCCGAACGAAATGGGTGCGGAAAGAATGGGAACAATGCCCAACATTTGTTCCTGTTCATTTTTGAACAGGACTCGCTGTCCGCACCGCGGCCTGTGTCCATTTGAGACAGAAGGCCGCCTGCCCAACAGCGGCCGCTGTTGGTTTAGGACAAAATTTGTTGTTGGGCATTGTGCCCATTTGTTCCGTACCCATTTCGGGCATCCAAACAGGGGGGGGGGGCCGTGGGGGAGCGTCTCCACTCCCTTTGTTGTTGCGCTCACGCAAGCGCAAAGGGGCAGCCAGCCAGGCTCCGTGCAGCCGGGCAGGGTCTGGTTGGGAGAACTCCGAGGCACGACGGCGATGCCGACGGCGACGACGACGACGACGATGACGACGACGACGACGACGACGACGGTGACGACGATGGCGTACCCCCGCCAGCGAAGCGCAACCAACAGGAAGGGACGGCTGGGATATGGCGGGCGCGCAGTGCCCGCGCCAGCGCCAGACAAGCCCCTCACGGGACGATGCCGCCAGGGCGCTGGACCGCTGCGCGGTGGAGGGGCGACGGGGCCATCGAGAACGGATCCGGGGCGAGGAGCTGGCCACGGGGAAGGAGTCGGGACCTCAGGGGCCGCGCACTGAAAAAATCGCAGCGGCGGATGTCAGGGGAAGAGGAGGAGGAGGAGGAGGAGGAGGAGGAGGAGGAGGAGCGAGTGTTAACATGTAAGCGTTCAGGTGACTGGGGAGGGAAGGTGACCCTGTTACTTTTGGCTCAAGTGTTTGACGGCTGAAGCCACCGAGACTCGCTTCGCCGTGCGAGAGTAAAAAGGTGACCGATCTTCATCGCTGTCACCGGGCTCCCGTGCAGAACCCTCCTCGGGGTTTTGCATGGTAGCGGAGCGCGGTTGCCATGGCGGCGGCGGCGGCCGCTGCGGCTAGGCCCGCGCAGGGCAACCCGCCGGTCAACCTTAATGTGCCAGCGGACAGAGATGCATGGGTCAACATGGACCCTAACCGCTTCAACGACCTGTGCGAGCAGGCGTACCTGAACGGGGACTTCAGTTACGTTCAGACAGCGTTACTTGCAAATCATTATGGATTTGCGACGTTCATTAATGAGCGAGTGACACAGGACCGAAGGGAAGTATCGAACGCTGAGGCATTTCAAATGTTACAGAGCGCTCAGAAGACCAACAGCATGTTGTTAGCAATAACGAAGAGAAACGCTGCGCTTGAAAGGGATGCTCGCAGGTTGGTAGAAAGAGTCACCGAGTTGGAGACCAACAGCGAAGTACAAGAGAAGTTAATTGAAAAATTTGGTCAACTTTCGGAAGCAATCAAAGGAGGAAGCGGAAGTAAGCACGGGAGCGGGAAACCGATAAGCGAGCACAAAGCATTACAGGCGTTAAAGAATTTCAGTGGAGAAAGAGCAAAGTTCAGAGACTGAAGCGACAAGTTCTTAAACGCGCTGGCCCAAGTAAAACCGAGTTACCGACCGGCACTGAAAATGTTGAACAAGAAGTTGGAGACATTCGACGGAGTTGTCCCAGAAAAAGATGATGATGATATCATACGCATAATGAACGGTCGGTTAACAGCAAGCGAATACTTAAAGGCGAACCAAGCTAAACAAGCAGAGGATGACAACAAAGGAGATTATGAGTTTACCGAGGGAGACAAAACTCAAATGGAGGAAGACTTACGGTACATCCTTAACGAAAAGCTCGAAGGTGCAGAAGCAAGGGGAAAATTAAAGGGACTCATGGATGGTGACGGAATTATGGCTTGGCAAAAGGTTTACAAATGGTGTTCGGCTGTTACCGGAGCGACCCTCTCCTCAAAGATGACGCACGCCATGAACCCTGAGCCGCCCAAGAAAATTACCGACACCGTTACCCGACTTGAGGAGTGGAGCGCGTTAGCGGAGAATCTTGAAAAGTATGGCAGGATTATTCACTGCCCTTCCCCTTTAAGGTTACCGCCCGCGCTCAGGGCAATAATGGTGCATGCGAATGATTGGTTTGACGAGTGGCAGCAGGCGTGCTGGCGAACGCCCGACGCACTCAACATTGACTCATTCCAGAAGTTATACTCCAAGTGTGAAGATTGGGCGCGCAAAAAGAAACTCGACTCAGACACGAAGAATAAAGATGCGATGGACATTGGAAATATTAACGAGACGAGTCAAGGGTCCGAAAATGTCTGGGATCAGACAGGATGGGTTGACGAAGACGGAAATTGGTGGCCAGAGGACGGATCTTGGAGTTACGGGTCCTGGGCTAATGAGAGCGACAGTGGAGATCATGAAGAAGTCGACGCCGTAAACAAGGGTAAAGGTAAAGGCTCAGGCCCCACATGTTACAATTGCGGAGGCATGGGTCATTTAGCCAGGAACTGCACAAAGCCTAAACAGTTCACGAAAGGAGGCAAAGGTGGCAAAGGCGGCAAAGGTAAAGGTTACCGCGCCACCTATGGATCCTACATGAAAGGTAAGATTGGAGGCAAACAAGGTGGTAAAGGGGGCGGCTCGCGGGGTGGAAGTTACGGAGGCCAAGGAAGATTTACCCCCCACAGCGAGCGCGAGTGCTACAAGTGTGGAGCTAAAGGGCACATCGCCGTTAACTGCCCGGGCCGCAGGAAGACCGCCAACGAAGTTGAGCAAGAGAGACCAACGGTGAACGTGGAAAGTGAACAAACCACCTCGTTTGGCCAACCGCAGCATGCGCTCAGCGTTGAAATGAATGATGAAGTGAACGGGCCACCGGAACAGCTCACAGCTGAGGAGATTAACGGACAATGGGCACTGCCCTCACATTCCAGAAAGAAAATGGCGCGTAAAGTCGCAGTGGACCTGAGAAAAGCCTACCAGGAGCACCAGCGCAACGGGAACTGCAATCATGTGAATCAATGGGACCAGAGGATAAGTAAAAGTATAAAACAGGAAAAGAGTTGGTTGGAGAAATGCGGAGAGATTGGGCTAATCGAGATGCGAGACTGTGATCCAGAAATTAACGCGGTGCCACCTCAGAGTACAACGCATGAAACAATCGTGGTCACCGTGGACTCTGGAGCGTACAACACGGTAGGACCCCCAAGAATAGGCACCTACTTCCCCATTAAACAAACAGATGCGTCAAAGCAGGGAAGACACTACAGCGCAGCAAACGGAACGACGATAAAGAATTACGGGCAGCGAGTAGTCGCCGGCAAGAATGAGCATGGAAACTCAGTCAGCATGCCAATTCAAGTGGCGGAAGTCAACAAAGTTCTGGGATCTGTCAGAGAAATGGTAAACGCTGGAGACAGAGTTGTGTTTGACAAGGACCTTAACGGGAGATCCCTGAGTCATATTATGAATAAGGCCACGGGTAAATGCACAACCATCCACGAGAAGAACGGCACGTTTCAGTTTAACACCATGGTGCCGAAGGGACCAGTGGAGGCTGTCAAGCCCAAGAGTGAAGTAAACGCAGCTGAGGGTTTTCCGCGGCCGGGAACCCTCGAGGCGGACCTGTTGTACTAAGCCCCTGATTACCCGTAAGACCAAGCGAAAACTTAAACGTCTTTAACGCCGAAGAAGGCGAAGGGAGTGAAAGCGGGGGCAGCGAAAGTGAGTTGAGTGACGTAGAAGACGTGTTTGTAAGTGACGAAGCAGAGTTACAGAAGAAAGTTCACTGTGACATGAGACCATCAAGGGAGGAAGTTGAGGCGCACAATACAACGCATTTACCTTACCGAAGCTGGTGCCCACATTGCGTTAGAGGCAAAGCGCGTAGGCGCAATCACAGGAGACGTAAAAGGGAAAGGAACGGAGGTGCACCAGTAATTTCAATGGATTACACGTGGCTTAAAGGGAGAAAGGAAGAAGGCGAAAGTGCTAGCAATGGCAACCCAATCCTGGCCATGCATTGCAGGGAAACCAAATTAACGTGGAGCCGAGTGTTGTTGAAGAAAGGAGTGGATTCATACTCAGTAAAAGTGGGATGTGACATGATCGGCTTTACCGGATACAAGAAGGTTATACTTAAAAGTGATGGAGAAGCGGCAATTACGGCGCTGGCCAACAGGATTAAAGCGTCGTGTGACCTCGACATGGGTGTTGAAGTCAGTCCTGTAGGCGACTCAAAGGCCAACGGTGAAATTGAGAGAGCAGTTAGAACGGTGCAAGGGCAAGTCAGGACATTAAAGAGCGCCTTGGATGCCAATTACAAGACCGAGTTCATTGAAAGTCATACGATTATACCATGGCTGGTAAGCTATGCGTCTTCTCTGATTAACAAATTCACGATAGATACGGATGGAAAGACAGCCCATGAAAGATGCAGGGGGAGAAAGTTTAACAAGCAAATTCCTGAGTTCGGTGAATGTGTCATGTACTTAAAGACGCCTGCACACAAAGGCCGTGAAAAGCTTGAGATGAGATGGGAAAGTGGAGTGTTTTTGGGACTCAACGAGAAGAGTCAGGAGCTCATCATTGGGACACCGAACGGAGCGATCAAGGCGCACGAGTTCAAACGAAAAGGAAGTGAAGCGGAAAGATGGAATAGCAACGAGATCACCGAGATGAAGGGGTTAGTTTGGCAGCCTGACCCCAGCACGGCGGGAATGGAGTTACAGTCTAGAATTATAGTACCCATGGACTTACCAGAGCAAGAGTTAACGGCGCCTGAAACGAAGCCGCTGATTGCGCGAGGAATAGCCGTAAAGAAGCACGAATATCTAAAAATGGGACCGACGCCGGGATTTTACGGGTGTAAATGCCCAGTTAGAGGCGACAAAGAGCATAAACCACATAATGCTGATTGCAGGGCTCGCGTGATCGAGTGGTTAAAAAGACAAGAAAGCCCAAACATACAGGCAAGGTTAGCCTCGGCCCAACTGAGACTCGAAGGTAAAAGCCGTGCGTCTGAAAGTCAAGATCAGGGATCAGAAAGTCAAGCGAAGAGACTGAGACTCAACGTACCACCTCCGCCGGGCGCCAAAGTTGAGGATGCAAAAGATGAGTGGGTGATAAAAGGAAACAAAGTTATATGTCAACACCGGCGACCAAGAAGAGAGTTAGTTTTTCCCACCAATGGTGGATGCCCTGTCGATTGGGATAAACTTAAACCCAGGAGATTTACCCATGCCATTCTAAACGACAGCGGTGAAATACGTGAGCATGAAGATGCTTGGTACGGCAAAGAGGGAGATGACCAAACATGGGCAATGGGAAATCCCTTTAACGGTTATTGGACCGGGTGGACCGAGTTTGAAATTGAAGATGAAGAAATGAAGGACCCACCAAGTGAACCGATTAAACGAAAAGCAGATAGTGACCACGATGAAGAAGATCAACAGGCAACTCAGCATCGCCCACTTAACCCGGAACATGATGAAGAAATGTCAGAAGTAAACGATATCAGACTGGGACTCAACATGATGGGATTTAACTCTGAGCTGGTTGAGTGGTTGATGAGCGGGGAGTTGGACGTCGTGCATCAGTTAAACGAAGTAAGGAGGGCCACCATGCTTCACGGCGCGAATCAACATGAAACTCAGGCACACGTAACCGAGGCATATTCGCCAGTGAGGGTTACGGGCATGGCAGAGAAAATGGGATTGATACCTGGGTTAGCAATGGACTTAACAACGCGCGACCAACATGGTAACTCATGGGACTTTAACGTGCCAGCCATGCGAGCGAAAGCAAAAAAGATAGCCAAGTCCAAATCAGCCCTGTTACTAGTGGTGAGTCCCATGTGCGCAGCCTTCAGCAGGCTCCAGACGTTTAACTTTAAAAGATTAGGTGCCGACCGAGTAAAACAAATGTTGGACTACGGGATCAAGCACTTAACATTTGCGATGGAGCTTTGCGAAATTCAACGGCGAAATTGGTTATACTTTCTGTTTGAACATCCCGCGGGTGCGACCAGTTGGAGCACATCAACAGTGCAACGGTTGCTCAGAAACAAAGATGTTAAAGTTTACAATGGAGACTTATGTTGTTACGATTTGAAGCAGATAGTCAAAGGTGAGGAGATGCTCATTAAAAAACCAACCAAGTTCATGACAAACAGCCCGGCCATAGGTCGTGAGTTAAGTTGGAGATGCAAGGGGCAACACCGACACATGGAGTTAATTGGTGGCGGAAGAACTCACCGATCAGAAGTTTATCCAGACAAATTGTGCCGAGCGATATTGAAGGGACTTGTGGAACACATGAAGATTGACGGACGTCAAGGAGGCACATTTAAAGAAGAGGAAACGACAAACATGGAAGTTGATGAAGAGGGGCAAAGTGAAATGCAGATAAACGAAACTAACTGGGCATGTGACCATGCGGACCAAGACAGAGAGCACAAGCACCAGTTAACATGGACGAGAAAAGACTATGGAACCAAAAGATTGATGCTGCCAGGATCAAGTGGACCACAATGGAGCTCATGTGTTAGGAGACTCACCGTTGACTTGGATACGGGGAAAGTCATCGAAGACAGGCCCGCGAACGAGATCACGGGCAGAGAAAGGAGGAGAATGCTCAAGAAGGGACCGGTTAACATTTCTACCACCTTTACGTATGAAGCTGTTGGCGAGACTGCCCCACACAAATGGAAGCGCAGTGCATGTGAACATGAGGGCTGGCTCAAAACGCCCAGTACCTGCGCAGCGTGTGAAAAGGTTGGCACAGTTAAACCTCTCCCCATGAATATGATTAACGTCGTTCACATGGAAAATGGAGAGATAACCCAAGCATGGGACGATGTTACAGGAAACGAACTTGATCCTAAACTAACAGTGAAAGCGCGCCAGGAAGAAATGGAGCAGTTTAGAAAGCACAGGGTTGACGAGAAGGTGAAAGAAGAAGTGCGCTGGCAAGTCACGGGGGAAGCACCCATTGGAACCAGATGGATATTAACAAAGGAGATGAGTTAAGCCCTGACCACAGGTCAAGGCTAGTGACCCAACAAGTTAAATACAACTCCAAAGAAAAGAATATATTTGCGGCTACGCCTCCACTGGAAGCACAGAAACTACTCTTCTCAATGGCGGTTACCGAAGGAGTGGGATTCAAGAAAGGCGAGCGCGAGAAAGGATTAAAGCTGGCATTCATTGACATTAAACGAGCTTACTTTTACGCTCCTGCAAAGAAAGACATATTTATCAGGCTACCGGACGAGGATTACGAGCCGGGCATGTGTGGAAAGTTACTGAAGTCAATGCATGGAACAAGAGATGCGGCAAGCAATTGGGAAGACTGTTACATGGACTTTGCCATTAAAGTTGGGTTCAAGAGTGGAGTTGCGTCACCGTGCGCGTTTAAGCACGAGACCCGAGCCCTGTGGCTAACGGTCCATGGGGATGACTTCACGCTACTAGGGGGTGACCATGATCGCGATTGGTTTGAAAATAAAATAAAGGAGGAGTTTGAGGTAAAAGTGAGAGGACGACTTGGACCGGGGAAGGAAGACATGAAGGCGATCAGGATTCTTAACAGGATTGTGGAGTGGACTGAGGAAGGATTGAGATATGAGGCTGATCAAAGGCATGCGGAAATAATTGTGAAAGAGCTTGAGCTTGAGGGAGTAAAAGTGAGGACTGAGGTGCCAGGTGAACGCATTCCAGTTGAAGAGGGAGACGAGGTAGAACTTTCGTCAAACATGACTAAGCGATATCAGGCATTAACGGCTAGAGCAAATTATTTAGCTCAAGACAGATCGGACATACAGTATTCAGTAAAGGAACTTGCTAGGACCATGTCAAAGCCAACTATGGGTTCATGGAAAGGCCTAGTCAAGCTAGGAAAGTATTTGAAGTATCACAGCAGAAGCAGTTACGTGTATCAGTATCAAGAACAGCCCCGAGAGTTGACGATTTGGACGGACACAGATTACGCAGGATGTAAACGAACTAGGAAGTCTACGAGTGGAGGAGTAGTGATGTGGGGTAAACACCTCATAAAATCTTGGAGCACAACTCAAAGTGTAATTGCATTATCGCCAGGGGAAGCAGAATATTACGGGCTTGTGAAAGGAGGATCAGTCGGTCTAGGACTTCAGGCCGTGTTGAGGGATTTTAATTTGGGAGTTGAGATCACCTTGAAAAGTGATGCCACGGCTGCAATCGCAATTGCGAGTAGACGAGGTTTAGGAAAAGTGAGACACATTGAAGTATGTCAACTGTGGCTGCAGCAGAAGGTAAAGGAGGGAGTGATTCGGATTGTGAAAGTAGGCACGCCTGAGAACGCAGCAGATGCATTAACCAAGTATGTCAGTCATGAGAGCATGAGCACACACCTACTAAACACAAACCAATGTGCATTAACAGGTCGGCATAGCCTTGCGCCAGCCACCGAGCGTTGACATCCGCAGCTCATTTCTGTCAAGCAAGCAGTCTCGATTAAGGCTTCCTCCATCCTTTACCTCTTTCCCTCGAGCATGAACGAAAGCATGGCGGACAACCAAGTCAACGTCACGATCAACGGCGCGGCGGTCGACCAGAGCCCGCCTGGGGCAGGACCGGTTACACGTGAGAACCTCAATCGCCGTGTCGACGATATCGTCAACGTGGCTCATGCGTTTACCATGACCCTCACCAACATGGCCATTAACTTTCACGGGGCCTATGATAAGCACGTTGACGAGATGCAGAGGGTTGCCGATGACATGGCGCGGAGGATCGTTGACTTAACGCAGCAGAACACCGCGTTGGTTCACGCCAATGACGACGCCAACGAAAACCTCAAGAGGGCGCAGGACGAGGTTAACACCCTTGTGGCAACGGTTACAGAGTTGAACATCAAGAATCGCGACTCGGAGGTTAACACGGCGGAGAATGCAACCAAGCACAGGCGCATTAACGAAAATTTCGGTTGCCTCTTGAATACCGCCAGGCGCCTCACCGAGAACATCACGCCTCTGCAGGACTTCGAAGGTAAACGTGATGCGGCACTACGTATGCTAGTGGGAGTTACCGAGAGGCTTGAGGGTTTGCAGAGGTTCTTGGATGACCCGATCAACTCCTCGGTTACCATTATCCCGCAGGTGCCGCCGCCGTTGCCTGAGTCGCCCCCGACGGCAGCACCCGCCAAGGCGCCACCCGTTGCCGTCACCGCGGCAGTCGGGCCTATGGCCACGGGCGCGCCCCCAGTGCAGCAGGTTAACGTGGCTCCACCAGGCAAGGCTCCCCCGACTCAGGACCTGGCCGGCGCAACCGCTAAAGCCGGGGGGAGTCGACGATCCGCGTCACCGAACAAGATCCGACCGTCACCGTTGAGCCGGCAGGGCGGTGAAGAGCCATTGCCTGTTTACAAGCGGGCGCCGAAGGCCATGCATGAACGTAAACGGGAGCTGGAGGAGTTGATGCAGATAGGCATGAAGATGGACGAGGATCGAACGGTTGGTGGTCAACGTGATGAGGTACCAAAGGATCCTGCCCCCGCCGTAAACGCGAGGCCGGCCAAGCCGCCCCCTCCGGGGCTCGGCGAGTCCAGAGCGGCAAGCAGCGTTAGCGGCATGAAGCCCCCGCCTCCAGAGCCCAAGAGGTCACCGATCCAGCACATCCCGCCACCGCAGCCTCAAGTCGTTAACCGCGCGAATGATCAGCTTGCGGGGTACTCCAGGACCGTCGCCAAGGCGGTGCACCGCCCGCTGTACCACGTCAACGGTCGCATGCCCATGCTGAACGACAGGAGCGACGACTACGACGTTAACTATCGGGCGGAACCTGACCCCAGGGAAGTGGTAGCCTTAACGATGAAGACACGTGACAATTGGCGCAGGTTTGAGGGTAACTTCGTCGGGCACGTGGCGAAGGCGGGGTTAACGACCCCTGGCGGCAGGTCTATTCAGGGCAACACAGGGCGGGAGCTTAACGATTACGATGACGTGTTCGTTGACATCTTCGGCCAACATGCTTACGGTTTCATCGGCTATGCCGTGTTGAAAGGTCCGAGCAGCTGGAGATCTCAGTCAACGGAGAAAGAGTTGACCAAGCATGATGAATGGGTTGACGCGGCTGGGCACGTACAGTCCCTATTTGACGATGAGTACGTGCCACCACTCCACGTTGACGAGCTTCACCCATCGTGGTTTGAGCTCCACAGTTGCCCGGACACGCAGTGTACGTCAACAAGGTGCCGGAGATGAACGAGAAGCAGCTTAACGGTCTCCTCTTAACGTGGGCAGGAATGCTGCCCCACGGCAACCCCACCGCGATCTCCGTTAAGCACCTGGTGGAGGACACCCATGGGCCGCACGGTTACATCTCGACTGGAGTTACCGTGATTCGCTTTGCGACGCCCGATCTCGCCAAGCTTTACTGCCGTTACATGAACGGGCTCCAGGCGCATTACCGCAACTACTTCATCGACGACCTCGAGGTCAGGAGCACCGAGGAGTTAAAGGGCAGTATCAGCAAGCCTCCAGTCTACTGGCACCAGACCATCTTGGACGTTGCCCTTAACGATCAGGGATCCATGAGGGCACTTCACCGTGATAATTAGCTGGCCGATCATGTCACCGAGCGTAAAAGCGATCACCGTGAGAAGCTTTACTGGTTTGGCTGGTTACCGTGCGACGACTTCCCCAACTGGCTTACCGATCCGGCCTGGACTGTGAACCCGTTTACCGGCGCTGCGGTCGAAGAGCACCTCCGTAACAATCCAGGCGGTGGACCTCTGTTGAAGGCTCCCCACGCCAGTTACTGGAGAGCCATCGGCACCTACCACAACATCGTTGACGGCTCAATTAAGAGCTACGATGAGGGGTGCTGGCTTGACGATGATGAGCGCATTAACGCGCACCTGGACACCGACTACTACAGCCCGACGCAGGCCCTTAACAGGGTGTCGTCCTACACCGCAGCCAGCGTGGGACACCGCGGGTTACCGAGGTCGAGGGGTTCACGAGCCCCGTCGGCGAGGCGCCCGCGCCGTTCGTGAAAGACGGCAGGCAGTCAGCACGCTGCAGTTTACGCTCTTCCTCATCTCCCCTCTTAACTTGGCTTAACGATCGAGTGGCGGTAGCTTGTTGAGCTGAGTTTGTTTGCATGCGCATCTCTTGTTGTTACCGCAGGTATTGGCGAATAAAAAGCGAAAGCAATCAAAATCATCCAAAATGCTAGCCTGCTGTGTAAACTTTAGATGCTTCGTTTGAACTTGTGACCGTAAAAGCGTTTACTCGAGCCCAGGTTACATGTGTGAGAAACTTGGTGCTCGTAAACGCAGTCACGAGACATTTCGAATTCAACAGTATGATGATTTGCGTGCAACGTTTTGCATAGTTTGACCTGTTTTTGCGATTGTAGACACCTCCCCGTCAGCCTATACGGACTAGCGTCCGAGGGGGGGTGTTAACATGTAAGCGTTCAGGTGACTGGGGAGGGAAGGTGACCCTGTTACTTTTGGCTCAAGTGTTTGACGGCTGAAGCCACCGAGACTCGCTTCGCCGTGCGGGAGTAAAAAGGTGACCGATCGTCATCGTTGTCACTGGGCCCCCGTGCAGAACCCCCCTCGGGGTTTTGCAGCGAGGAGGAGCGAGGAGGAGCGAGGAGGAGGAGGAGCGAGGAGGAGGAGGACGAGGGACATTCGTCTGGCCAGGGGGCCCCCTGCAATTCCCTTTGAGAAGTACGAAGAGGACTTCGGTTGCGCCTGAGGTTGTAGCGCAGGAAGAGGAGTCGGAGAAGGAGGAGGAGGGGGAGGGGGACTCAAGAGTGGAACTCATGCTAATGTCACCACATAAATTGACGATGGAGGCGACCCCAACAGACATCACCAGAAGGCAACCCCTGAAGACGTCACCGGCCATCGAAGATGAAGTTTGCAGCCATTTGGGGAAAAGGAGGGGGGGAGGAGGAGAGGGGGAGGAAGACCAGGGCGCGCCCCAACGCCGTCCGCTGCCGCCGTCCCCAGGGGCGACATTCGGCGGCGAGTGAGGGGGGGAACTGAGAAGGAAAAGGCCTTCTCAGAAGGCTCGGCAGTCCCCCGGCCTTCTGAGACGTTTCCTACGCCTTCCCCGAAGACATTCACACACACACACAAAAAAAGAAAGAAAACCTTTCAGAAGGCGCGAGGGTTTCTGAGAAGTCCCGCCGCCTTCTGGAAAGGCCTTCTCCTTTTCACTTCCCCCCCTCCCTCGCCGCCGAGACATTCAGGGGGGGAAGGGGCCCAGCGCCTCGACCCCCCATCGCCCACGGATTGCCGATGGGCGCCCGGCGCGCAGCCCCCCCACTCCGCCCGGGAGCGTGCGCCTTCTTCAGCGTCGGGGCTCAAGAGACGGGGTCGATGCAAACGGGGGTCAGCCAGAGCGGCAGATCTTGCAGGATCCTGCAGAGCCAGGGTCGCATTGACCCGGGTCTGGGTGCAGGATCTTGCAGGATCCTTCGCGTTGACCCGGGCTTGGGTGCAGAATCTTGCCAGATTTTGCAGGATTTTGAAAGGCCTGGCTGACCCAGGTCTGAGTTGACCGGGGTCAGCAGATCCCTGACATCGGCGTAACATCGCCAATACATCGGCGATGCATCACCGATTCCAGGTCGATGTGTCCCCCACTGAGCTGGTCCGGTTGATCGGTCCCCCTCATTTCCGACGGTCCTGGTTTTTCAATCCCCCAGGGGCCCGCCATTGGGCCCCAGGGGCCGACAGAAACGAATCCGAAGCGGAAAATCACCTTTGGGGGGACCGTCCCATCCCCATCCCCCCCTCGCCCGTCCCCCCCCCCTCTTCTTCCTCATCTCCCCTCCTGCCTCGGTATGCATTCCCATCCCCCATCTTCGTCCTTCCCCTCATCATCATCAACATCATCATTCTCACCCTCATCATCATCACCAGCGTCATGAGCTTCATCATCATCATCATCATCATCATCATCATCATCATCAGCAGCAGCGTCATCATCAGCATCAGTATCATCATCACCGTCACCATCATCAGCAGCACAATCATCACCAGTTGCAGATGTGTACGTGTGTCGTCCTGGTCTGGTCCGTGCCATGGCCGCTCTTGCTCCGCATCGGCCGCTTCATGTCGTGGGCGCCTCCTGCCGCGGGGCTCGCCCCCGTGAACAACTGTGTGCTCTCGGAGACGGGCTGGGACGTGCTGTTGGGCACGTTCGGGGACGCCTCGGAGCGCGCACTGGCGCTCCAACTCTTCGGATCCTTGCGTCGGGGAGCCTGGTTGCTGGGAGCGGTCTGCATGATCATCGGTTTTTTCATCGGGAGGTATGCTTTTCCGCGCTCGAGCGGGGCAACAGTTCGAGATCCAGTGGCACGCTGGGGAGCCGTTCCAGACAAAAGTGGCGCTCGCGCGCTGCACCAAGGCGGAATATCGGGAGACGACAAGGCTTCCGCCGTCGGAGAAAGCGTCGAAGGATGGGCGCCTGTGGTATATGGTCATTCCCGACGGGGGCATCTACCCACACGAGTTGACGGACCAGGCGTTGCGGGTCATCGTGCCGTTCGACATGACAGGAAGCCGCCAGCCAGCCAATCGCGAGGGCGCCAACCCAGCGGGCTTGGGCGCCTACGCGCCCGACTGGCAGATGAAGGTTGCGGAGTTTTGCTTGGCGGCACGGCTCGTTATGGGAAGCTCGCTCGACGGTCGACGCCGATGGCGGAAGGGGGGCCCGAGGAGGAGGCGCCCGCGCAGCAGCCCCAAACGAGACCTTCCGCATCGGCTTCGGGATTGATGAAGAGTCCGAGAGAGTGGGCTCCCTGACGGGGCAAGCTCCCAGACGCAGCTCGTTCGCAATGGCGTAGCCTCGCCACCAGCGACGGCCTAGGGAAGGGGGCGATCGGCAAATTGGGTATCGATTCGTTCGCGATCTGATCTGGCTTCGGGCCGCTCGGCAAGGCCAGGGAGCGCAGCATGCTGGCGCTCGCGCTCCCACCCGATGACGGCGACGAGCTAGACGCCCGCGCGCTTGCTCTCCGCTGAACGCCTCACCAGAGGTTCTTGGGGCTGCGCGAGGCGGTCGGCGAGCTCGCCAAGAGCCAGTGGGTCTGCGAGTTCGCCGAAGAGAACAGAGCCGCGCTCCGCTCGCGCCACGCAGACTTCAAGGCGGAGACGGGGCTCACCAGCGCCAGCCAGGGCGCGTCGGCGCACGAGCTCCGCTTCCGCACCATGCACTGTTGTTGACTTTTGACCAGCCCAACGCGAGCGTGATGGCCCGCGCCGAACTCGTCTGCCGCCGACTTCAGCTGGCGGGGCATCGCCACCGCGACCGAGTTCTCACGACGTCTCGCGGAGACGAGCTGCTCGAGGATTCGCACTTGCACCTCGGGGCGGGGGCGGCGCGCGGGCCGGCGGGCGTCGCGACGAAGCCCCTCACCTTTGCGACCGACGAGCTCCACGAGAAAAGCTTCGCGCTCAAGGAGCGCAGGAAGTTGAGGGGGGGGCGCCTCGCCTGCGCGATCCGAGCGCCAGCAGCGGGGCAGACCGGCCCCGATGGTCGAGCGCGCAGAGAACCGCGGGCAGGCAGGAGGCGGAGATCGAGAAGTCAAAGCAGCAGCTGGCGACCGCGCCGCAGGGCAACCCGAAGGGAGGGGGCCGAGGTGCTCGCGCGTTTTTTTCAAAACCCGAAAGCGGCGGAGTCGGGGCAGCCGACAGCCGGCCATCGAGCTGTGGATTTGCCAGGCGGCGTCGGCGCTCAAATCCCTCAACGGGCGGGCGGGCGGCGACGGCTTCGGCGGGCCTTCGGCAGCTCAGCTCGACGGCGTCGACTCGGGACACGACCACCTCGAGTCGGTTGGCTCGCCCGACATCAATCCCACGGCGGCCCATGCAGAGCGGCGCGGGCACGTTCCTGGGCACAACCAGTCCCTGGCGAGAGCAGCTTTGAAAACCAGAGGGAGCGTCGCGCTCGCTCGGGAGCTCGCTCGGCGGCCACGGCGCCGCCAAGCGGGAGTCGGAGATGGAGCTGGCGCTGGACGCCGTTCGGGCGCGCGAGAAGTGGGGGCACGGGGTCGAAGGGGGAGATCAACGCTCGGGACTTCGCCTTCGCTCGCGACCAACGCTGGCCACGCCGCCGCGGGCGGGGGCGCCGGGCCACCCGGGCCCGCGCCCGCCGCCGCCGCGACGGCAGCGCCCGCCGCGGCGTCGGCGACGCCCGACGCGGCCGAGGCGGGCCGCGACGACCCGCGCAGATTCGCGACAGCAGCGCCCCCGGACATCATCTTCCCCATGAGCTCGCGGCGGAACGCGACTTTCGGCCGCTGGGCTCGCGGGAGGGCCATCCCGAGGCTGGATGGGCCGCGCGCTGCCGCTCGGCATCCGCCGCGGGATGCGCGCCCTGCCCTGCGCGCTCGAGGCTCGTTGCATCTGACGCTGAATGATAGCCTGTCCTTGGCGCCGGGCTTTGAGAAGTCGCTCAGCATTGCCTCTGATCAGTCAGACGTGCCGTGAAGCGTGTAGCTATAGCATCATGCACGACACGCCCGCAGCTGCCCGTCGGCTGCCGTCGACATGGGACACCCCCGACAGGGGCCCTTTCGGGGCCTGACCCCTTCGCCTTCGACCCGCCCGCGCAATGCCGGCGCGGCGCGGGCCCGCCTCTCGAGGGGGGCCGCCATCGAGAAGGCCAGACAGGACGAGCACGAGCACCAAGCCAGCCTCCTCCGCCGCCAGCGCCGCGACGTCTGCGACCCCGACGAGGAGGCCGCTGCCAGCGCGTCGACCTCGGCCAGATCGGGCAGCAGCCGCGGCAGTCAGCGCGGCGACCCCTGCCGCCGAAGGCGACCGCTGGAGCTCATCGCCCAGCTCGAGCGAAGGCGGCGGGGCGCCCGAAGCTGGCGCGCCAGCAGGCCAACCGAGCCAAGCTGAGGGGACAGTTCAGCGACGCCACCTCCGACCCTCGGTACGGGCTGACTTCGCGGAGGCAAAAGGCGCGCACGGCCACCATCAACAGCTTCGACAAGCACGCGATGAGCTTCCTCGAGCGGGCGCAGCCGGCGTCGCTGAACGCCGCGACGGTCGGCCGTCTCGACGCACTCCTGGCGGCCCACTTGGACAAGCTATCCTGGGACGGCGAGCTGGCGGAGACGGGCTCGCGGCTGCGCGCCTCGACGCAGCACGGGCTGCCGCGCGCGCCGAGGCCCAAGCACGGGGGCCCCCCGCTGCCGCGCGCACCGCGCCATCAGGCTTTCGAGCGCACGCGAGGAGCCCCCCGACGACGCCCGTTGGCAAGCCCATCGCGTGGACCACGATCGGCATCGCGGCGCCGGAGGGCGATTTCGACCGGGCGGGGGCGACGGCGCCGGCATGGGACGGCACGATCCGCCTCCCAAGTGACCTCGCGAACATAACGACCGCCCCGCTGGTGGGGCCAGTCCGCTGGGATGTCCCGCGTTGGGCTCTGCTGCTGCACCCAATTGCGTGCTCGACGCAGAGCAAGACGCTGGCCCAGGACGACGGAGTGCCCGATCGAGACGCTCGGCGCAGCTGCGGGGGCGACTTCCTGAAGCGGGCCCGCGCTGCCCAGCCTGCTTGCGCACCTCCCGGTCGTTCATCGACGCCAGGTTCAACGGCAAGTTCCGCCGTCGGCTGTCGCCGGTGCCGGGCGCGCCCGACATGGCCCCTCACCAGCTGCGCAATTCCGCGGCATCGCACGCTGCCGCCGCGGAGCTCATGAGTCCAATGGAGCTGCAGGCCCGACTACGACACACCGGCGCGCAGAGCACGGCGAGGGATTCGAGGCATGTCTTCCACCTCGCCGAGCTCGAGAAGGTCGACGAGCACGCGACGGCCTGGTCCGAGAATTGGAGGTCCAGATCGGCCGCGCCCTCGGCGAACAGTTCTGCCCGTGGACGCCGAGCTTCCTGAATGAGAGCAGCTTGGCGTTCGCGCGGCCCCGCGCGGCCTCGCCCGTGCCCGCCGCAGGGCGCCTGGGCTAGCGTCGCTGGCTTCGGGACTGGGCGATTTCAGTAGCGCTGGCCACAGCTTCTGGATAAATGGGCACCGCTGGCTGACGCCATCGCGTTCCGCCGTCTCGCCGGCTGGATATCCTCTCGACGCGCCCGAGGAGTCGTCTTGACCTGGTCCAGATTCGGCGAGCACAAGGGCAGCACTGCCCTCGCTGGCCTAATACACAAGTGTTTTAGCATAGCCTGTCCTTGCTTGGCCATATCCCTTTCAGACAGCGCTCACGCGCACTCCGCCATTTTCGATCAGTTAATGAACATTTGCGATGGTAGACATTGTTTGGCGTCGCCCTGCTGGCTCGGCCAGAGCCGATCGAGTCATCACAAGTTGTGGGCCCTCGGTATTCTCGCGTGGCTCCCCCGTTGGAGACGGAAGCCCTCGCGGGCACTCCGCGCTCGGGCCCCCGCGCAAAGCTTTCTTTGTGCATCTGCCGTCGCGGCTTGCACGTTGGTTCTGCTCGCGGATCCCCGTGGGAGTTTCCAGGGTCTCCGAAATTTACATATATATATACACAAGCTTGAATGATGTACACTGCAACTTCATAACAGTGCACATATGTGGAAATGCTTCCTTTCCTTTCTTCCTCCTCTCCCTCTCTCCTCCTTGCAAGTCTTCTCTCCTCTGCCTCTACCTCCTCTTCCTCCTATACCTTCGCCCTCCCTCAACCTTTCCCTCTGGCTCCTCACCTCCTCTACCTCCTCGTCCTGCCCTCAGCTCCCCAGGGGCGCGCTGCTGGCGCTTTCGGCCGGCCTCCTGCCGCGGCGCACCTCCAGGATCGCCTTGCGTATGGCGACGGCCCGCCACAGCAGGCCGGCGTCCACCTCCTTCCTGCGTTGCAGGCCAGTCGGCCAGAGGAGGCGCCGCTGCAGCGCATCCTGTGGCCGGCCTACGGGCCTGATCTCCGCCTCGCAGCGCCAGACCACGTGCTCGAAGTCCGGCGCCTCGTCCCTCCCACAGCGGGAGCAATGCTCCTGCACTGCTGCCCGCCCTTCACGTCGTTGTCCTCCTCCTCCTCCTCCTCTCTCCTCTCTGCCCTTCGCCGCCTGCAGGTGCGCCGGCGAGACGAAGGCTCCAGACATCACGCTGGCCGCGGGCGTGCTGCCCTCTGCCAGAAGCCTCGCGGCTTTGCAGCGCCGCTCGTCGTACTGCTCGAACCGGCACAGAGACGAGTCGATGCGGCTCTGCCCCCGCCACCTCCCGAATAGGTCCGCGCGCCAGCCTTCCCGGAGCACGTGCTCGAGGCGTCCTTTGCACTCAGACCAGTGCTCGCTGCCCTTGCTCAGGCTGAGAATGACGCCCGTGACTGGGTGCCTCCACTCCCACTCGGCGCGTTCCTGCCAGCCGCAGCCCTGCAGGAGAGTGTACCTGCAGGGTCTCCAAAACACACAAGCTTGAATGATGTACACTGCAACTTCATAACAGCGCACATAAGTGAAAATGCTTCCTTTCTTCCTCCTCTCCTTCTCTCCTCCCTGCAAGTCTTCTCTCCTCCGCCGCCCTCCCTCAACCTCCCCCTCTGGCTCCTCACCTCCTCTACCTCCTCGTCCTGCCCTCAGCTCCCCGGGGGCGCGCTGCCAGCGCTTTCGGCCGGCCTCCTGCCGCGGCGCTCCTCCAGGATCGCCTTGCGTATGGCGACGGCCCGCCACAGCAGGCCGGAGTCCACCTCCTTCCTGCGTTTCAAGCCGGTCGGCCAGAGGAGGCGCCGCTGCAGCGCATCCTGTGGCCGGCCTACGGGCCTGATCTCCGCCTCGCAGCGCCAGACCACGTGCTCGAAGTCCGGCGCCTCGTTCCTCCCACAGCGGAGGCAATGCTCCTGCATTGCTGCTCGCCTTTCTCGTCGTTGTCCTC
>CAUYUJ010019239.1:152197-183990 GCA_963575745.1 Prorocentrum cordatum | reverse complement strand
GAGAGTTCCTTGGAAAGAACTGGCTGCTGGTCAGTAGCCGTTTCGCCTCAAATCCTGACGGGAACTCTCGTCCGAGACGGCTGGGAAACATCCATATCCATATCCAATTCCAGGGGATGGCCAAACGCAGCCTTCCAGTCAAGCTAGCCGCCAAGAAGCGTCTCAAGTGGACACACGGCTCAGGAGGAATGTGGAACTACTGTGAAGAGGAAAAAGTCTACACCAAAGTCTGGTATACGGAGTACTATGACACGTGGTTCGACCCCGAATCGGGCTGGCCTCACCCAGTGGTATGGTACCTATCTGACTACTGGTGGGACGGAGACTTCTTTGTGGAAAAGTGGCGCTGGAAGTACCCGTGAATGCAATTCCTGGGGCTCCGACAGACTGAATCCCTTGGCGTCTGCGGTGCATGGGCCTGCGGCTTTTGGAGGACTCTCAGTATCCCTCAATCTCCTATGCATGTTCTTCAACGTTGTTGGTTGGCAAAATACAAAAGGTTATAAACAGGTCCATCTTGCGCCATACTTGTTTGAATTCAACCTTACTCCATTGGTCTTGATATGCCTGGGGTGGGTTGTCACGGTTGAGTTCTCACTCGGCTTTGACATTCCATTTTGTATGCCTCCGTATCTTCTGGGTTCATTGCGTGCTTGGGACATTCAGTTTCTATTTTAGACTTTCGTTCAGTACATATATCAGTCTTGGTTGCTACTTATGTTCAATGGGTTTCATGGGACTCAATGAAAGATTTCTTTACTTCTTGCTTACTTCAGACCTTGGGACCATATGCCCCCAAGATTGGCTTCAAGAGCTACTCAAGCCACTCAAGATTGTTGATCAATTTGAGCATACTCCTTTATCTTGCATTACATTTCTCATTTTTCTCTTCTTCATTCAAAGCAAGAGAGACCTTGTGGTGGGATTCATTTGGGACATCGGACAATCTATCATTCATGATTTCTTTCAGTATCATGGGTTTCAATCCTGGGCTGGGCTTCACCTTTCTTCTGCTTCATCTTTCTCCCGCCTCTCCTCCCGCCTCCTTCTTTCTCTACCGTACGCATTTGGCGTATTGGTGGCTTCTCAGGTTTGTGTTTTGGGAGAACCGACCTTTCAAGGCGCTTCATCATCATCATCATCCTCCTCCTCTTCCTCCTCCTCCTCCTGCTTCTCCTGCTTCTCCTCCTCCTCCTCCTTCTTGGGAGGGATGCCTATCCTTACTCTGCGGGTCGACTGCAATCCATGATCCGCAACGACGACATGAGCAACGATATGAGGAGCAGTGGCAGCATCAGCGAAAGCCGCATCAACTGTGCCTTGGCAAGTATAGTATAACATGTGCAACACTCATAGCAGCATCCACAGCAGCATAACAAACACATGAACAACAACGACGACATGAGCAGCAGCCGCATCATGACCACAATACAATAACAACAACACGAAACGCATCGACGATTCACCAGCCGTATCATGAGCACCAGTGGCGACTCCAGCAGCAGCCACATCAGCGGCAACCTCTTCAGTAAAGTCGGCGCTGGCCCCCCCCCCTGGCGGCGCCCCTGGAGCAGCCCCTGGCTCGCTCCGCGCTCCAGGGAGGCGGGTCCAGCGCCGATGCAAGAAAGCCGCGCGGAGCTCCGAGAAAGCGCTTCCTGTTCGATTGCATATTGTCGACGCCACCCCAACATACTTGTACTATATGTGCGTCGCCCCCCCCCCCAGGGGCGACGCGCGCGCCGCGAAATCTTATCGTACATGGGTCTCGGCGGGCGCTTTCTGGCCACGCCGCTCGGGAAACGATGTGCTACGAGGTGGGTCTACTACATGTTCGCGTCGGACGCGCGCCTCCAGGGAGAGCATCTAGTACTGGTGTGTATGTCTTTCTGCGTTCCATATTGTGCAGCCGAAGCTCGGGCACAACGGTCTCCCTGGGCTCCGGGAGGGGCGCGTGGTCTTCGGGCCGCTCCCGCGTGCAGGGCCGGGGAGCCGGTTCGTGGCCCAGGCCCGCTCCTCCTCCTCCTCCTCCTCCTGCCTCCCTCCTCCTCCTCCTCCTCCTCCTGCTCCTCTTCCTCCTCCCCCTCTCCTCCTCCTCCTCCTCCTCCTCCTCCTCCTCCTGCTTCTCCTCCTCCTCCTCCCTCCTCCCCCTCCTCCTCCTCGTCCTACTCCTCCTCCTCCTCCTCCTCCTCCTCCGCCTCCTCCTCCTCCTCTCCTCCCCTCCTTCCCTCCTCCTCCTCCTCCTCCGCCTTCCTCCTCCCCTCCTCCTTCTCCTCCTCCTCCTCCTCCTCGTCCCCTCCTCCTCCCCTCCCCTCTCTCCTCCTCCTCCTCCTCCTCCTCCTCCTCCTCCTCCTCGCCCTCCTCCCCCTCCTTCCTCCTCCTCTCGCTCCTCCTCCTCCTGCCTCCTCCTCCTCCTCCTCCTCCTCCTCCCCCCTCCTCCTCCCTCACCCGCCTTCCTCTTCTCCTCCTCTCCTCCTCCTCCTCCTCCTCCTCCAGTCTCCTCCCCTCCTCTTCCTCCATGAGATCTCTCTCCTGGTGCATATCCCCTGCCAGGTCTCGTCCTGCTCCTATCCCTCTATGTTCGTCCTGCCCTCCCCTCGCGCCTCGCCTCCGTCTCCGTCCCCCCTCGTCCGTTCCCGCCTCCCTCCCGTGTCCTGTTTTCCTCTCTCCGTGCTCATCGTCCTGCTCATCGTCCTGCCGTCCTGTTCGCGGGCGCTCTGTGGGACAGAGGGGCGGTCGAAGCACGCAAGGCCGAACCCCTCTGTGACAGAGGGGCTCCGCGCTTTTCCGCCCCACCCCCTCTGTGACAGAGGGGGGGCGCGGTTTTCCACGCCCCCCCCCCCTCCCCCTCTGTGACAGAGGGGGTCCCGCGCTTTTCCGCGGGACCCCCCTCTGTCACAGAGGGGGTCGGGTGGAAAAGCGCGGGACCCCCTCTGTCACAGAGGGGGTGGGGTCGTGCTTTTCCGCGCGCCCTCCTCTGTGAAACAGGGGTGGTCGTTCGATCAGGACGCCCCCCCCCTGCGGGACAGAGGGTCGGTCAGAGCACACAAGGCCCCCCCTCAAGGGGCAGAGGAGCGGTCAAGGGACAGGGAAGGCAGCTGTGCTCGTTCGGAGAGAAGGAGGGGGATGGGTTGGATGAGATGGAAAGAAGCTCGTGGAGGGAGCATGATGCTGATGAGGAGTAGGAGGATCTGTTCGAGACGAGGAGTCCGCTTTCCATAGCCGTTTTCAGGCGGTTCACTTGTGAGGGGAGCCGACACCCAGGACGCGCGCGCCTTCGCAGCAGCGAGGGCTTGCGCGCGGAGGCATGAAACGCAAGGCAGAGGACGCATGGCGGGAGGTCGTTGTCGGGAAAGCAGCGCGCCAAGATGGCGCGAGCATGGGGGTGCTCTGCGTGACGGGCGGGCTGTGCCGAAGTCACGAGGGGGCAGCGGGATTTGCTCTGGAATGCGAGGAGCGCTGTGTTTCCTTGGGCGGCGAGATAAGCCTATAAGCCTTCGTGCCCGTCGGAAAGCACCGCCTGTGGATGCTCAAGGTGGTCGGTGGTCACAGTGCCGTGAAGGGCGCCTTGAACGAAACAACCATGTTAGAGCAATTGGTTGGGAAGCTTCTGTCGGAGAAGGAGATAACGTGGATGAAGCGGCGACTCCTGTGAAAGAGGCCCCCGCAGCAGCGGGGGTTGCAGCAGGACCTCCCGCAGCAGCGGGAGAAAAAAGGTCGGGATCCCATGGCGGATCTCATCGGCGCCGTCAAGGGCGCATCGAAAGCGAAGAAGACCCCTGAGAAACAGAAAGGATTTTCTCGAGGCACGCTCTGCAGAGTAACCATGCCGATGTCTCCTAAGCCAGATGAGGCCGACACGAAAGAGGTTAGTGTGTATGAGAACAAGTATGGGCAACTACTCGTTCAGAGTCAGGACCTGCCTTGGCTTCTGCATTACCTGCACGAGGGGGGCCAGGGCAAAAGCGCTCCCGAACCCAAAGACGACCGCGACGACGACGCTATGGACGAGAAGCGCCCGTGGACCACCAGGTGGTGCCCCTCTGGGATGTGGGCAGTGGAGGTCAAAGGAGGGCAAATGGCAGGCCGAAAATGGGCCTCCAGGATTCAGGATCTGAACGGGGGGAAGTGGTCCACAGGCGTGGCGTTGACGGAAGTGACGACGCCCGTGAAACAGCCCACCCGTGCGCAGCAGAAGCAGGTTCTTCTAGCGTTCTTGGAGGACGTGGTCCAGAAAACCATCAAGCAGGAAACAGAGACGTGATGTCCTCGTTATCCGCTCGCTGGCGCGCGCCGCAGCAGCGGCGCGCTGACCGCTACAACGGCTTCTTTTATGCAGACAGACTCGGTGTTTGCACCGCGGCAGCGGCGCGCTGACCGCTGAGGTCGATGCCCGCGGGTTTCTGTCGACTGGACAGGGGCGAGGGCGCGCGCGGGGGATCGCGAGCCTGCGGCTCTCCAGCGCTCGCGCGCTAGAGGGCAACGGAACTCGCGGAATCTGGCGAGGAGGGGGCGGAGGGGCTGGGACAAGTAGGAGGGGGAGGAGGAGGGGGGGGAGGAGGAGGAGGAGGGGGAGGAGGAGGAGCAGCAGCAGCAGCAGCAGCAGCACCCGCAGCAGCACCGACAGGAGGATCACTGCGAGGATGCGGCCGTTTGCTTGCCCTGCGGCGCTGGGCTCGAGACAAGAGGGCGGCCGCGTGCGCGCGCGCATGGCTTCGGCCTCATGGCCGCCGCAGCCGCTCCGCCCCCGGGCCCAGGAGACGCTCGCCCTGCAAACGCGCCTCTGCGGGTCGGGCGCGACCGCGAGGCCAACGAATTTGTGGAGTTTTGGTACCAACAAGACAACGCGATTAGAGGCAGGCCACTCTGGAGAAAGTTGAGGATGCCTGAGAAGGTCGCCGCCGCAGTAGCGGAGGTCGAAGAAGAGGTGCAGGCGGGGCGCTTGAGATGGACCTACAAATACATCATGCGATTGGTCCTCCCGCGCCCTCGACGCGGCCACTGCGACGACGTGTTCGCAAACCTTGGAGACGACGCGGCTCTGGGCGAGGGCGACAAGATTTGGCGTGGCATGGAGGGGGCGGAAGACGCAGCCGAGGGTCTCCGCAGCAGCGGGGGCACTGAGGGTGGCAATTCCGTCGACGCCCTCGAAGGAGATGAAGATGATGGGGGCGAGGGCGACGACGGGTGGAGCGCCGCTGGCGAGTTTGACTACGGATGGGCCAATCAAAGCCTCAACGCAGCAGCGGCGGGGGAGAGCGCGCTGGAGGCGCCGCCTGGCCTGTCGACGTCTCGCATGGAAACCGCGGAGCAGACGTCTGACTTGATGAGAACGTATTCGTCGATCGCTGAGGAGTTGCGCAGCTGGGGCGACATCGCGGGGGCCACGTTCATGGAGACGCAATTACGGAAAGAACGGAGGCGAGTGCGCGAAGTGTCGAAGGAAGATCCCGGGGTTCAGCGGGCCCTCGCAGCATGCGAGGACGCCCGCGAGGCGACGCTCAGAAACGAGAAACGACAGCGGGATGTCGAGGCGCGGCGCAGAGAAGAGCTAACCCGCCTGGGGGGCGACGTAAAGAAAGCGCGCAAGCTGCTGAGGACACAGCAAGCCAAACTCTTAGACGCAGAGGCAGCCATAGATATCAAACACAGGATGAAGCATGTCGGGTTATCCGAGCTGGGCGCGGGCCTTCGCAGCTGCGGAGGCGCGGCGGGTCGAACGTCGAGGTGCGACGCGCTGAATCGCCTGGCGGGGTTGGGTTCTGGGCTTTCTGCAGCTCAGCGGTCAGATTTTGAATGATTTCGGCGGGAATGTGACGCCGCTGGCATGGAGGACTTCGGTGGAAAGTGGCCGGAGACGTTTGCCACGTGGTTGCAGAGCGTCATAGACGAGTACTTGGGAGGCAACCGGAGAGCTTTCAGCATGTTTATGCACAGTGAGACGCGACGCCGTCTGTCTGGCCCCCTGGCGCTTGCGCCCCCTGCAGCTGGGGGCCTCTGAGAGGCGCGGCCCGCCGCAGCAGCGGCGAGGCGCGGGGTGTGAGTTCGGGCAGCAGTCACTGCTCTTCCACCTGGCTGCGACTGAGGCGCCGCGTGCGCGCGCGGACGTAGTGCAGGCCCTATGCAGAAGAAACGGGGAGGAGGGAGGACGGGGGAGGAGGTGAGAGGAGGGGGAGAGCAGGCAGGGGGAGAAAACCACGCGGGTGTCGATCACTCCGCCCCTCCTCCTGCTCTCCCCCCTCCTTCTCCCTGATCACCCTCCTGGTCATTATCTCATTCCTCCCTCCTCCGTGTCCGTCTCTCTCTCTCTCTCTCTCTCTCTCTCTCGTTATCGTCGTCCGTCTCTCTCTCTCTCTCTCTCTCTCTCTCTCTCTCTCTCTCTCTCTCTCTCTCTCTCTCTCTCTCTCTCTCTCTCTCTCTCTCTCTCTCTCTATCCCTCTCTCACTATCTCCCTGTCTCTCCCTCTCTCTCTCTCCCTCTCTCTCTGCCCGCCCTTTCCTTCCCTATCCGCCCCGTCTTCCTCCTCTTCGCCCCGCCCCCCTCCTTCCACCGCCGTTTCGGCCCCAGGAGTCCGGCTCTGACGGCCGCCCCCCCTGCAACGCGGGGGCAGGGAGTGGATGGCCGCGGCCAGCAGCAGCAGCAGCAGCCCATTGGGCCCCGCAGCAGCGGGGCCTCGGGGCCGACTGTCGGCAGTGTTTACAGCGAAATCTGGGAAGGTTTGGCGACCTGTGGGTGGTCAGGCAGAACCCTGGAAGGGTCCTTGGGCCCTTGTGCCAGAGGGCGCCCCCGCAGCAGCGGGGGCTGCGCCGCCTGGCGTTTCAAGCTCAGCAGCGGCGGCGCGATCAGAAGTTTCTACGATGCGCACCCGCCCAGGCGACTCGGTGGTGGATCCGAGCGATGACGAAGAGCCTCAGGAATTTGGGGGCTGCGCGCCGCCCGACGACGTCGAGCGGCGCAACTGCGTTCTTCGCGACACCGTCCCGCGCGAGTTCTTCTGCGAAAGAAGAGCGGCTGACGTGAACAGGCCACGGAACGACAACGTGGGCAACCTTTCCGTCCTGTTCGGGAACTGGGGCCCCATGCCGAGCGAGACCAACCGCGCGGACCAGCGGCGGAGACTTGAGTTGCAGCTGCGGCATTGCCCTGCTCTCGTGGCGTGCTTTGCGGAATGTGAGGAGCAGATGGAGTCAATCCTACAGCGGCCAGGGAAACCGCCGCCGCTGCAGGCGGACGCCCCCGCAGCAGCGGGGGCGTCAGCAGCGGAGGGCCAAAGCAGCAGCAGCGGTGGGCCTTTTGTCGCCCCCGCAGCAGCGATGGCGACAGCAAGAGGAAGTCGTGCTGCGAGTGTTGGCGATTGCCAACAGCTCCAGAATCGACCAGAGTACGAATACTTGACCCTGCGCGGGCGTGAGGACAAGTCCTTGTGCATCGCTGCGCGCGCAAATCTGTGTTGCGCAATGCGGCTGCTCCACTGGGAAAGGAGTGTCGACGGCCACTACAAAACAGCAAAAGGGCGCAAGATGGAAGCGTTCTCGAGGATCATGGTGGTTGAGGTCTACTTCGATCAAACCTACGCCCACTTCGGCTCGAAAGTGCGGGTGTGCGCGGTGCACCTCCACCGCGACACGGCGAAAATTCCAGAGGCTTTAACGAGGCTCACAAGACGTGGTGGCGGAGGTTGGCGACCATCTTGCAGGACAACAACGTTGACATCCTTTGTGGGGATTTCAACATGGCGCTCACACAGACGCTGCCGAGTCTTCGGGGTCTAGGCATGCGATTGGAGACGGCAGCAGCGTACTTCTGGCGCGGATTGGACGGCACTCCGTGCTTGGACAGCTGCGGCATCTTCGTTCTCAACAGGCCTGGCGAGTACACCCTGTGCTGGCCGCTGAGCGCCGTGCGCGACAGAGACGAGACGGGGTTGCTCTTCGCACGCAAGTCGGTGATCGTTGAGATCGGGTACCGTAACAGAAGCAAGGCAGAGGCCCCCGCAGCAGCGGGGGCCTCCGCCAGCCCATCATCGGAGCCGACACACTGGCACCACTGCCAGAACGGAGGCCCTGGGATGCCTTACGATCGCTACTACCCGAAAAAAGACGCCCGCGAGCACCTCCAAGATTTACTGACTCAGTCAGAGGAATGCCAACGCAAGATCCAAGAGAAGGAGCGTGAGAAACTGAGGCGCGCCGAGGCTGAGGCTAGAGGGGGCCGCCGCTTCTCTAGCAATCGCGAGGTGACCCTCTTCCGCGCGTTGCAGGAGACGCTCCCGCCGGAGACCGTGGAGGTGGAGGGGCGCTGGCACGGCGGCGCCCACTACCCTCTCCTGTTCCAAATGCGCATGGCCAGCGTGCGTTCGCAGGGGAGGAAGCAGGAGAGAGCCAAAGAGAAGAAGGACAGGCGCGCCCAGAAACAGCAAGCAGCTGCGCTCCAGGGCGCCGCAGCAGCGGCGCCCGAGCAGCACGGGCCCGAGCGCCAGGCACCAGAGCAGCACCGCGAGAGGGACGAGCAAGACGAGCGCGCCCAACAGGCGTGGCGCCCACCAAGATGGGCAGACGAAAACGCGGACGACGGCCGCGACTGGCCCGCGGCTGGCGATGGAAGGTCGCGGCGGGGGGTTGAAAGGGGGAGGGAGGGAGAGGGAGGGCGGAGCACGGGGAGGGCAGGAGGGAGGAGAGGGAATGACGAATAGGCTGAGCAGGGCGAGGGATGACATAAGGAAATGAGTGTCGGGAAGGGGCGGGAGTTGACGGGGAGGGGATAATTATAGAAATAATTACTTATCACCCCCAAGGTGGCAGCCGACCCCGCAGTGCCCATCTCCAGGGCCTGCGCCGCTGGAGCAGCGAGGGCAGCGCGGCGCCGCCAGCTACATCTCGGACGCGATCGCTGCCCTCGGCCACGAGCCGCCAGAGCCCCCGCAGCAGCGGAGGCCACAGACGCCACGGCAGCAACCAACAGACGGGGAGTGGCGCAGGGATGAGTGGTGGCGCACCAGGAAGGGCGAGGAGCGCGAGTGGCAACAGCCGAGCGGCGAGGCTTCCTCGCTGCAGGACCGCAGGGTCGACTCCGCCTGGCGCGACATGCAAGTTGCATTCGGCAGCGACCAACGCCCCAGTGACTGGTGGAGCAGCCACGGTGGGTGGAGTAGCGGCCAGGGGCACTGGGAGGCCACGAATTGGAGGTGGGTCGAACCCCCCCCCGAGACCAATCCCTGGGAAGAACTTAGCTGAACCATCGCACAGGAGCCGCCCCTCCGCAGCAGCGGAGGGAGGCCTCATCGGCCGAACGTCGACCCTCCGCAGCAGCGAAGGCCTTGCCAATGCATCGTGAGCGGCGGCGACTCGCGCGCGCCGTCGTGCTCGGCGACCGCTGCCCGAGCGGAGAAGGAAAAAGAAACGGCGCTTTCATCGGTGCTGTCGTTGCCTCCTCTCCTTCATCGTTTTCTTCTCCCTCCCCCTCCAATCCCCCATCCCGCCATCACATTTTATCGTCTCCAATCGTATCGGGAGCTCCCGTGGCAGAAGAGCGCCCAGAACGAGGTCCTCCGTGACAGAGGGGGGGCATCTTAGACCCCCTCTGTGACAGAGGGGGGGCATCTTAGACCCCCTCTGTGACAGAGGGGGGGCCAAAAAACAAATGATCACTTTAATGCGGCTTCTGGATTAGTTGAGCAGCAGCGATTTGGCGTCGCAGAGCCGTTTGAATCGCAGCTTCCGATCCTCGACGACGGCGGCCGAGAGCGACGCCCTCTCTTTGTCAGGACGGCAGTCGCGCGCCGCGCGCCGAAAGGCCGCCTCGATGGCGCTGCGGCCCGCTCCGACGGCAACTCGAAGGGCAGCTTGTGCGTCCTGGCAGCTCGGGCGACGACGCGCGGACCACCGCCTTTCGCGGCTGCCGAGGGAACCTCTCGGCCGGCCGCCACGGCAGGAACATCTCCAGCCATGCGCGAGCTCCGGCGCGGCGGACTCGGCGCCGGCGGTGCTTGGGGAGAGACAGGCGCAGGGGGGGCCTCAGGCTCGGCACCGTCCCCTGCGACTTCTCTCTCCGCGCGGCGAGAGGGCCGGTGGCGACCCCGGCGTTGGCGCGCGCGAGCCTGGCGGCGCCCGGGAACGGAGCGTTCCTGGCCCCAAACGAGCGCGGAAGTGGGACACCCGGGTCGCGTGCGCCGCCGCCGCCGGGAGCCTCAGAGGCCGGCTCCGCGGCGGCGCCGTCGGCGGCGGCCATCGCCCGAAGGGGGGGCGGCCGCCCGGCGGAGGCCCGAAGGGCCTAACCCTCGAGCCGCAAGCAGGGCGACGAGGCGCGCCCACAGGCGCGCGGGATACGGGGAGAGAGCATCGGCCTGAGCCAGGCAGTCGAAGCGTTCAAACTCACCCCGTTCCACCTCCTCGAACCGCGCGGGGGGGCTCGCGAAGGGGGTCGGACCGAACGGTGCCTAGTGGGGTCGTCGGCCCGATGGGCGTCCGTCAGACCGTAGATGCCCCGCAATATACATGCCGCCCCCGATGATGCACGGCAGAG
Organism: Prorocentrum cordatum; assembly: GCA_963575745.1. Taxonomy (NCBI): domain Eukaryota; class Dinophyceae; order Prorocentrales; family Prorocentraceae; genus Prorocentrum; species Prorocentrum cordatum. The sequence goes on along the minus strand of CAUYUJ010019239.1, from coordinate 173,472 downwards.
TAGTGCGCAAGACTTGGGACAGACCCGGAGAGCTGCTGTTCCCATCGACCGCAGCTCCGAGAGCCACTTTCGAATCGAACAGGAATCGGAGAACGGGGCATCCTGATGCAGCAGTACTTGCACAGACTCTTGAAGACAGCGGTCTCGAAGATGTTGATCTGTCTGGGCACGCGGTGAGGCGCGACCAAGGGCTCAAGAGAAGGTAGCCCCAAATCGCGATGCAGCTGGGTGAGCTCAGGACCAAGGAGGACTCCCCGGCTCAGGTCTTGGAGAGGGTGCCGATCGTGGAGCCGAGTGTGCCGGCCTCCGTGCTCAGAACGTCTCCAAAACTCCGCGGACAACTGAATGCTAATATTCGCGCGGACCACCCGCCGTGGCTGAGGGAAGCGTCCGCGCCGAACGCCGCGGGGCACGGGGCCGCGCGCAGGTCGGTGATGGCCGTGAAAGCCAGAAAAATGCAGGCTAGAGGCTCGTCCATTACGGAAGGAGATAACTCATGCTCAGTCTCGCCATCCAGCGCAATCCGCGGCAGGAGCGTGTAAACGTGCGTGGGATAGGGAGAGCGCAGGGCGGCGGAACAGAAGCACCTGCGCCCAGCAGCCAGCGAGAGACGCCGTGAGGGCACGTGTCGATGAGCCAAGGTACACTTGGATCAAAGTCAGCCTGCAGAGGGCGACCGTGCGAGCGAGGGGAGCGCGCGCGATCCCGATGCGTCCCTCGACCTCGGCTCCAACGACGACCTTGTGGGCCACGCCGCGGGCGCGTTTCCCCGGTTGCTGGGTCAGGCGCACTCGAGGATGCCCACAATCGCACGCCGCGAAGACTTCCTGATCGCGGGGGCAAGGGTCGTCGGGGCGAGGGGCGGACCCGCGCCACGAGAGCTTCTGAAAGCCCGTGTGATCGTCAATGTTCAGCATCTGGACGAAGCTTCCCCTTCGGAAAGGGGCAGCGGTGTACCGCCTGCTCGTGGCGCCGAAGGGCGCCGAAGCTGCGGCGGACCCTCTCGTGCGCCGCGTTGGCAATTTCGACGGCCATATTATCGCCCGTGGCAAGAGCATTGAGGCAGGGTGCAACGGCTACGCCTGCCAGCTCGGGGCGGCGGGCGCGGAAGGACTTGAAGGTCCCCCGGCAACCTGGCCCGCCGCGCGTTCCTGTGAGCGCGTGCGGCTGGGGCTCGGAAGGCGTAGTAAACCTCCCTCAACTCGTCGCAAGAGACGACGGGCCATTCTCCCTGGGCGAGGCCGAGTCAGCATAACAGAAACTCTTGGCCAGAGTGGCAGCTGCTGTTGACGACCGTAAGGTTAATCATCAAGCGATCGAACTCGCTGTCCCATGGGGCGCGAAAGGCTCCGCAGGCCTCCCCCCGGCAGAGGCCGGCGGCGGGGGTGGGGTACAGGGCGCCGCGAGCGCCCCATTGGCGAAGAAGAGCCCAGAGATCTGAGCGGCCTATGTGGGCGCGTGTCCCTTGCTGGCCCGTAGGCCACTCTGCCCTGGGCCGCCCCATGACATCAGGGTCCCAGAAGGCCTGGCGCACGAACGGATCGGCCAGTAGGGGGGTGGGGTCATGCGTGGGAAAATAATCTCACTTGTTGCGGGGCGCGTTAACCTTGAGGTCGAAAGGCTCGGCGCGGGAGGAGCCCCGCGACGCCGCGGCGGCAAGTGGCCCAGGCGCAGGGGGCGCAGAAGAAGGACACTGTCGTGTAGGGGTCGGGACGGCCGAAGAGGAGGTGAGACCCCCGGAGTTGCAGCGTAGGTAGCCAGGCCGTGGGGCGAGACCTCGGTGGCGTCAAACTTCGCGAAAGTCCGACCTAGGTCGCTCTTGCCGCCGCGGGCGAGGCCAACTGCAATCTGGCGCAGCCGCTCGATGCGGCAGTGCGCGCCCTCCTGGCGGGGCGAGACCGTCGCTCGCGCGCGAGCCTCGGCGGGGGCGAGGCTCGGCTTGCCAAGAGTAAGCCAATTGAGCGCAATCGCGGCGTGTTGCGCAAGTGTGCGAGCTGAGCGCCTCAAGCGCCACCGTTCCCGAACACGGCCGACCAGCGACGGCGGCGGCGGCGGGGTAGGTGGGGCGGGAGGGCGCGGCCAGGGGCGCGGGGAAGCGGCTCGGCGAGAGAACCGCCGCGATCCGACGGGCGTTGCGATGGGCGAGAGAACGAAACCAGAGAACGCCGAGGTCCCGCCCCGACATGGGCTAAAGCAGCCGCCAGTGGGTGATGTCGATGCTCGCGCCTGGAAATAGGCGCAGCAAAGCAGACATATCCGCGACGAAGGAGGCGGTCTGATCGGCGGATGCCGAAGCGAGTGAAGAGACGGGGGCCGAGCGCTGCTTCGCTGCGGATGCACGGGGGCCACGGGAACCAGGCGAAGGACCGGACGGCGCCCCCGACGCAGCGGCAGAAGCAAGCCTCTCGGCGCCCGCGGAGGCGTCGCCGAGGGCAGACGGACCAAGGGGATCCGTGGAAGCAACTGCGCCAGGAGCTGGCAAACGGAAATCGCGCTGGCCGAACGAATCTCCCCACGCGGCGGCGCGTCGCCCTCGCTGGAAAAGCGCATTCGTGCCCGTGCGACCTCGCTCGGCCCAGCCACTCCTGGCGGCTGCAGCGGGCGAGGGGGTGGAGCGGGGAAGGCCAGAATGGCTGGCATGACGCCGGGGCCGATGAAGACCCGAATCCGAGTCGCGACGGCGGGGCGCGCTCTTCCCCGCGGCGGCGTAACGCCCTCGCTGGAAGAGCCCATCCCGACCCCCGCGACCGAACTCGGACTCGGTGCGCCAAGCGCAGCGACCTTCCGAAGAGAGGGCGGACGGGGGGGCGCGGATCCCCGCGGGGCGCCCTGGAGGGGGCGGCCCGTCGACCTCGTGGCGGCTTGGCGCCAGCCTTTGCTATAGGCGGAGTCGGGTCTCTGGAATTCGGCTTCTGGCTCGCCCTCCCCCCCCCCCCCCCCCCCCCCTTCGGCTTGGGGCTCGGGCCCTTTGAAGCCGCCGCTCGCTTCGAATCCAGGCGGGATCGGAAGGAAGTCAGCTCCTTCATGTGCCCCCCCTGGGCCGACGGCCAGCGCGGGTCCACTAGAGGCGAGAGCGGGCTGTGCGCCTCTCGCTCCGTGTGCTGGCGCGTCGCGCGCGTCGGGGGGCCCTCCGCGCCCGTCAGAAACCGCGCCGCTTAGAGATGCCCGCGATCCCCGGCCGGCCTATCCACGAACGTGCGCTGGCAGGACCGCAGGGTCTGAACGCGCTGTGCGTCGCCTTCTTCGCTGGCTCGCCAGAGCTCGGCACTCAGCCGCGCGAAGTCGGTCAGCAGCTCGTGGGTCGACGCCCGACTGCCCAGTGGACTCTGCCCACGAAACTATAGGACAAATAGCCATGGGCGTCGCGTCTTCCAGGCGAAGCCCAAGAGCGCGGGCCAAATGCTCCTTCAGTAATTCGCTGACTCGAGGCCCGTGCTGCATGAGCGCCTGCTGCCGCTCGCGACGTCGCGCGATTCCCCGCGCCTGAGTCATCGCTATCGCGCCGTCTGCAGATGGCCCTGGCTGTGACTGCGACTGCTCGCCGAGCGAACCCGATGGGGGGTAGGGCGACGCTCGAGGGCCCAGCTAAAGCGAGGGGGCATCTCGAAGACGCGCCAACGCGAGGTCAAGCGTCGATGGCGGGGTCGCGGCTGGGGCCGAGGGCCCTGCCTCCCCGGCGACGGCGGACCCCCGGCCGGGGGGCGAGGGGCCCTAGAGGTGGCCCGCCTGGCAGCGTGGCCAGAAGACGGCGAGGCCTTGGCCGACGCGCTCGCGGGTCGTGAAGCCCCCCATGCTGCTGCCGGGGCGGAGACGGGAGTGCCCGTCTTGGCTGGCGCCCGCTGCGGGGCGGGAGGTACCCGCGTCGCGAAGCTGTGCAGGTCGTGCAGCGGGGTCCCCGGGCGAGCGGCCTCGTCCTCGAACGGCTGAGGAGCGTCGCGACGATGCACCTGGGGCTCTCGTGGGGGGCTCGCCAACGGCTGCGCGGGGGCTAGGTGCGGGAGGGCCGCCTGAGCCGCCATCATCGCGCGCGTCTCCGCTACGACCTCCGCTTTGGTCACGGGAGCGCCGTCGTCCAGGGGCGCGCCTGCTCGGCTGGGAGCTCGCAATCAGTGGGCCCTGCGTGGGCCCAGGGCGCCTGGGAGCAGGGGCCGGCACGGGGGCCGCAGGCTCGCGGTCGGCGGCGCCTGCCTCCCCCGGATCCGAGATGGACGCGCTCTCCTCGACTCCCTCCGAACCTGTGTGATAAGGAGTCGCTCGCTCGGCCCCCGCCAGGTCCTCCTCGCCGTCGGCAGGGGGGGCGCCGTGGAGGGTGGCGAACTGCTCGTGGAGCAGCCTGACTATGCGCGGATGCGGCCAGTGAGCTCGACCCCGTGCCGTCGCAAAAAGGACGAGGTCGGCCGGCAAAGCCGGGGGCAGCGGCGACGAGGACTCGAGCTCCAACTCGTTGCTGTCTAAGTCAATCACAAGGACGGAAGCCGTGGTGGCCAGTGCGCGTGAGCCTGCCCAGGGGAGAGGCATGTCCAGCACTATATACGAGCCCAGCAGCCCCGAGAAACCCTCTGCCTCCGCGGCCGCCAAATCGGCAGCCAAGCGGAAAACTGACGGAAAGGCAAGCAGCACGCCACCGTCCCGCTGCGCAAGCGGTATGGCGGCGAAGCTGAGGTCGCCCTCGTCGAGCCTCCATCTGGCATAGCCCGCCGCAGACGGCGTCTCGAAGGTGTGCAGCTCGGGCCACGCGGGGCCTTCTGGAAACTCCAGCGTTGTGGGGCCGTTCTCTCCGCCGAGCCTCGCGTCGGGTCCGCAGATGAACCGTGGGCACGCCCGTGGCGACGGAACGCGCGCGGGCGGCCCGAAGGCCAGCCCGAGGGGACTAGCCACTCCGCAGCGACGCGGGCCGCAAACCCGCTGCCACGGAACCGCGCGAAGCGGCTTGGGGGCCAGGGCCGTAGGCCAAGGCCCGAGCAGGTACCCTTGCAGGCGCACGCGCGCCAGGTACGGGCTCGCGCAGCGGATCACCAGGCCCGCGAGACAGCAGCCTCCGCAGAAGCTGCAGCAAACGGTCACTCCCACGAGCGAGATGACCGTCGCAAGCAGCAGAGGAGAGACCCCGCCGCTCAGGTCCACCGCCAACGCAAGGCAGACGGTGGGACAGGAGGCGGGTTCCCCAGAGGCAGGGCACCCCGCCACTGCTCCGAGGCCCGCTGCCTGAGACGGCCAAGAGGACCCAAAGGCTGGGGCCGCCTGGTCCGTCAAGGGAAATGGTTGGCCAGCAAGCCGCTCGACGAGCGCGGCTCGCAGACTCTGATAGAGCGCAGCGCCACCCGCCTCCACCAACAGCTCGACGGCGCGCTGCATCATCGGGCCGCGGGCCGCAGAGGGGGCGGTGGTGGCCACTGGACCAAAACACTGCAGAGACCACATGGGTGAGGTCGCAGAGAATAGGAGAAGCATGATGATGATGCTGCTGCTGCTGATGATGCTGATGATGATGATTATGATAATGATGCTGCTGATGATGATGCTGATGCTGATGCTGATGCTGATGCTGCTGATGATGATGATGATAATGATTTTGATGATGATGATGATGATGATGATGATGATGATGATGATGATGATGATGATGATGATGATGATGATGGTGAGGATGACGATGATCAGGAGAAGAAGAGGAGCATGAGGAGGAGGAGGAAGAGGAGGAGGAGGCGGAGGAGGAACAAGAAAGGGAGGAGGAGAAGGGGGAGGAGGAGAAGGAGGAAAAGGAGGAGCAGGAGGAGCAGGGGAGGAGGAGGAGGAGGAGGAGGAAGGAGGAGGAGGAGGAGGAGGAGGAAAAGGAGGAGCTGGAGGAGGAGGAGGAGGAGGAGGAGGAGGAGGAGGGAGGAGGAGAGAAGGAGGAGGAGGAGGAGGAGGAGGAGGAGGAGGAGGAGGAATAGCAGGGAGAACGACAAGGTAGGAGGACGAGGAGGGAAGGAGGGAGGAGTGGGAGGAGGGAGGAATGGGGGGTGAAGGGCGATCTCCAGACGACCTCCTGTGACTTCACCATGATCAGCCTCAACGCCGACGCCACGCCACAAAGCCGATCCGCGGCCGCGGCCGCCGCCGCCCGGGGCCGAGGCGAGGCGCGGTCTGGCCGTGCGCCCGCTGAGGCCGCGGCGGACTTCAGCGCCCGCGCCGTGCGGCCGCAAGGGCGCTCACCAGGCAGGGCCAAAGAGTGGTCCCCATGGGGCGCGGATCACCAGGGGGAGGGGATGATCGAGGGAATGGGGGCGGAGGGGGAAGAGAGAGGGATGATCCACTCAAGGATGCTGCGTCTACAACATTGTCGCGCTGTAGGGATGATGAGAGGGCACTCCTTTCCTCCTTTCTCTCTCCCTCCTTGATCGGCCTTTGGACATAAGAAGATTTGGTGGCCTCTCTTCCCTCCCCCCTCCTGAACAGAAACCAAATCCCCCTGTGGCTACCAGGGCGGGCGCGGACTGGGAACACGCGGAGCCGTGCGTGCGCGTGCGAGGGAGGGATGATGATGATGATGATGATGATGATGATGATGATGATGATGATGATGATGATGATGATGATGAAGATGATGATGATCGAGGAGAGAGCGCGTTTCACGGGCGCTTGCCTTGGGAACATTCGGCGGCGCGTTTCAAACTGGGGTGGGCCCCCCGAGCACTCTGCGCCGTCGATCAGAACCAGGGGGACTCCCCTCCACTCTAACCCCCACCCCTCCCGAACCCCCCCTCCCCCCCCCCTTCCCAAGGGAGGGGGGGTCCAAAACCTCGCCCCCCTCCCACCCCCCTGGCGCCGGCGCCGGCGCTGGCGGCCGCCGTAGCGCCAACAGAGCCCATGAGGGGGGGGTTCAAATCCCCCCCACCCCCCCGCGCCAGCGCCAGCGCCGGCGCTGGCGGGGGCCAGCAGCGCCGACGGCGGGGACGCAGCGACAATGACCAGTGCGGGCCCAAGAGGCCGCAGATGTAACACACAAATCGCCATATCGAGCCCTCGCATGCTCCTCAGACGCCCCCGAGACCCTTCTGACGAGACCTCCAGAGGCATCCATTAGAACTCTGACCCTTTGCCAAAACACAGTGGCGGGAAGAGCCGAAGGCCACACCACCACCACCACCGCCACCACAGACCACCATACCACCACCACCACCGCCACCACCACAACCACCACCACCACAACAACCACAACCCACCATCACCACAACCACCACCATAACCACAAACCACCTCACCACCACCACCACCAAAACCGCCACCAGCACCAGCACACACCAGCACCACCACAACCTACCACAACCCACCACAACCACCACCACCACAAACCACCACACCATTACCACCACCAGCACCACCACCGCCACAACCACCACCATCACCACAACCCACCACCAACACCAGCAACCCACCACACCACCACCACCAGCACCACAACCACCACCACCACCACCACCACACCACCCACCACCCCACCACCACCAACCACCACCACCACCACCACCACCACCACCACCACCACCACCACCACCACCACCACCACCACCACCACCACCACCACCACCACCACCACCACCACCCACCACCACCACCCACCCCCACCACACCACCACCACCACCACCACCCACCACCCCACCACCACCACCACCACCCACCACCCACCACCCACCACCCACCACCCACCACCCACCACCCACCGCCCACACCACCGCCCACCACCCACCACCCACCACCCACCCCCACCACCCACCACCCACCACCCACCACCCCACCCACCACCCACCCACCACCCACCACCACTACCACCAGCACCACTACCAGCAGCACCACCACCACCAACACCACAGCCCACCACCACCACCGACACAACCACCGCGCCACCACCACCACCACCGCCACCACCACGACCACCACCATCACAACCTCAACCCACCGCCACCACCACCAAACCACCACACAACCACCACCACCACAGCCACCACAACCACCACCACCACAACAGCTCACCACCATCACCACCACCACCACCACCATCACCACCAATACAACAACCCAGCACCGCTACCACCACCATCACCAATCTACCACACCACCACCACCGCCACAACCACCACCACTACGACCAGCAGCACAACCCACGACCACCACCACCACAACCACCACAAACCATCTTACCACCACCACCACCACCGCCACTACCACCACCACCAGCACCCCCGCCGCCGCCAGCCGCCGCCGACGCCGGCGCCTGCCCGAGGAAAGGGAGAGAAGAGAAGTAGGGGAAGGGGTGGGGGAATGTGGCTCGAACCCCCCCCCTCTGTCACGGGAGGGGTGGGGTGGGTTCGACCCCCCCCTCCATCCAGGGGGCAAGGGTGGGGTGGGGGGGGGGTCAGGTTCCAACCCCCCCCCTCCAAGCGACCACAGCACGCGCTCCATCTGTGAGGCCTAGATCCTGGTGGTGAGTCCTCCCTTCGACGCTTGGTGCATTCGGTTTATTGGCTTGGGCCTCCGGCGGTCCTTCGGGGCGATCCAAGCAACCCCGAAGAGCCCTGGACGAGCACGCCTCTCGAGGCGAGCAAAGCCCCACGACCCTCCCGCGGACGAAGAGGAAAGGGAGGAGGTGGTGACCCCCCCTCGTTGGGGAAATCACAAGGTACCGATAGCGCTACTCCAAGGACCTCTCCCCGGGCGCGCTCTGACCAGAATCTCGAGGTGAATCCAGCGGTGGCGACGAAAACCTCCTAGGAGACCCCACAAGGGGGAAAACGAGGGAAGGGTAGCAGTATGGGTACCTTTTCCTCCTCTGAATCTTGGGGGCCTGGGGACTTTCTGAGCTGTGCCGGAGGAGGGCTCCTCGACCTTGGCACAGACAGCCTCCAGTCGCTCCACGCCCCTCTAGCTCTGCTCTGGCTCTCGCATCTGCGGGTATCGGTTGAAGAAAACGCCAACTGGACGCCTGATCCTGGGCTATCTCCTGGAGCCCTGGAGGACTTCCAGGGCTGTGTGCAGGAGGTCGACTAGGGGATCGACTACTCCTCGGACTAGTGCCGGGCTGGGCGAAAGTGGGGCATAGCAAAGGGGGGTTTGAGAACCAGCTCACGTAGCTGATTTTCCCGGCGCCTCCTGGCGCCGGAGGCCGCCATGTATCGAGGAATGGGCCCCTCGGTGGGGCCGAAACCAGCTACATGCAGCAAACTTCGTAACCCCCCCTTTCCGTCCGGCCCAACCCCCCCTGGCGCTGCCCGAGCTCCGCCAGCGGCACCCGCCTGGCCATGCGGCCCCAGGGCGGCGACCCGGGCAGGCCCTCCAGCGGCAGGGCCTGGGCGCGGGCCGCCGGCCCGCTGCCTCGGAGGGGGGGCCCGCGCCTCCGCTCCGTCGGGGCCTCTCGGCCCTGGTGGAGTCACACGGGGGGTCGTCGGGGGATCGCCCCTCCTCCTCCTCCTCCTCCCTCCCTCCCTCCCTCCCTCCCTCCTCCTCCTCTTCTCCTCTTCTCCTCTTCTCCTCTTCTCCTCTTCTCCTCTTCTCCTCTTCCTTTCCTCCCTATCCGCCCCTCCCTCGTCATCCTCTCCCTCCTCCTCCTGCTTCCCTCCCTCCGCCCCCCCTGCTCCCCTCCCCCTTCTCTTCAAGATAGCTTCTAACATGCCTCCCAAATGCGCCATGACCGTCCCAAGACGGCTCTTAGTGGCCATAGAGCCAACATCTGGCCAACAACTAAAGCAAAGCCCTGTGTTTTGCCTTCTCGCCTTATCGCTTCCGATGGTTTTTTGAGGCCCAAGAGGGCCCCAGGAGGGGCCCAAGACGGCCCCAAACGCGCCTAAGAGCACCCCAAGAAGGCTTCAAGAGGCGACTTATGGGCTTCCGAGTGGGGGGGCATTACTAATCCCCCCTCCTATGATCGATGGCCCCCAAGATGGCCCCGAGAGGGCCCCAAAGGTCTCAAGATGGCCCAAGAGAGCCCCAAGATGGCCCCAAGAGAACCCAAACGGCTTCCCAACTGGCCCAAGATGGCTGCAATAGGCTCCTCGATGTTTCTACTTTCATCATTGTTAGCATCATTGCTTCACTATCTGCTTGCCTACGCCCCTCCTCCAGACAATTCCGCTGGGCATCGTTCATTGATTGGCTGGTGGGGATACGCGAAGTGTCAATCATATCGGAATCGGATCGGACTGGGCCAGCCGAGGTCGATGCCAAATTGGAATGATCGGATCGCAACTGACCCTGCACAATGTACCAACACTGGCCTTGGCCAGGTCAGTCCAGCACCCCAACGAATCTGCGTGTACGCCTGCCTGGCGGGGCCTGGAGGACGCACAAGCCGATTCTGGACCCAGCACTGGGCCTGGCAAAATCGGCGCCAATGGACACAGGGTGGACCCGGACGAGCGGCGGAAGGCACGCCACGGGTGGAGGCTGGGCCAGGGGAGGGGGGGGGGGGCTCGCAGCCCGAGGGGCGGAGGGCCCTGGAGGCATCGCGCCGCGACTCGTGCGGCCTCGGCCATGGCCCGGAACCGCCGCGCGCGGCAGAGCGAACGGAGGGCGCGCGCCAAGGGCGTGGAGGCTGGGCCCGGGGGCGCCCGCAGCCCGAGAGGCCGAGGCTGCGCCGAGCCGCGGCTCGGCCCGCGCGGCCTCGGCCGCGGCCTGGGGCCGCCGCGGCAGGCAGAGCTGCGGGGCCGTGGCTCGGCCGAGGGGGAGGCGCGCGAGTCGCGGGGCGGGGCCATGGAGGTGGGGAGCGACGCGGGCGCTGTCACCGCAGTCGTGAATCTTGAAGAAGAGAAGGCGGCATGGACATTTTTTTCCCTCGTGGCTTTCTGGGACCAGCGACTCCCCCGCCCCCCCCCTGGCGGTGCTGGAGGCGCCACCCATGGCGTGCGGAGCGCGCCAAGGGGGTCCAGCCGTGATCCAAGAATTCCGATCGTAGTTTTGAGTCAGTATCGCATGAGGCTCTCCCCGTGAACGCACGGTCGAACACGCGCAGGCGACCATGCTACCACCAGCAAGACATGAACAACGACCCGAAAGGTCGATGGACTTCAGCTCTGGCAGCAAAAATACGTATCCTCACGGGAGAGCCATCCACCTGGATACCTGCTGAGACAGATCACAGAAAGTCGGCGGCCAGCGAGGGGGGGAATTGAGAAGGAGAAGGCCCTCTCAGAAGGCGGCGGGGCTTCTCAGAAGCTTCGAAAAAAGGCCCGACCCGTCTCACTTCCCCCCAGGCTCGCCGCCGAGAACGACCGCGCAGTGTTCTGACCCTGGTGGCGTTTGTGGTTTTCCCTGCGTCCTCGCCCCTCCGCAACGGCCGCTTGAAGGAGAGGCCCAGGGCGCGCGGCCCCCTCTGGCGGCGGGCCCGCTCGTGGCAGCAGGCCCGGGCAGGCTCAGCCCCGCTTCCGCTCAGTCAGGTCTTCGGCCCGCCCTAAAGCAGAATAGCATCTTGCAAGAACATGAGGCCCTCCGCCGGCCAAACCCCCCCAACCATCAGATCACCCCAAGGTGGGCCCCCCCCGGATAGACAAGAGCATCCAATAAACATGAATTCGCCCGTCCAACGGGCCAGAGGCGTGCTAAGATCTCCGGAAACAGGTTAACAATATAACAAGCTCGCGCGCGCGAGGTGGCCCCTGGGGGCCCCGACGCGACAAATGCCCCGCCAAGGTCTGGGCAAGTCCCCGGTCAGTGCCCATCAGAGATGCCGGAGGCCCCCCAGACGGCCCAAGAGGCGCCCAAGACGGCCTCAAGATGGTACAAGAGAGCTCCGAGATGCTACAAAACCGCTCCAAGACGCCCAAGATGGCCCCCAGACGGCCCAAGAGGCTTCCAAGAGCACTCTCAAGATAGCCCCAAGAGGCACAACTCATTGTTTTTGCTTCGGTCTTGGAAAGATTTTGGCGTTTCCACTTAGCCGGCTTCCCGACGCCCCAAGACGGCCCAAGAGGCCTCCAAGACCGACCCAAAACCGACCCAAGAGGCCCCCAGCAAGAGGGCCCCAAGACTGCCCAAGAGAGCTCCAAGACGGCCCAAAAGGCCTCCAAGACGGTCCAAGAGGGCCCCCAAAACGCCCCAAGAGAGGTCCGGGGGGGGGAGCACGAAACAACGTGTCGAGCCCTCGGCCCTAAAAAGCCCCCCAGGAGTCCCCATGAGGCCCCTAAAAAGCCCCGAGAGGCCCCCAACAGGCCTTCAGAAGGCCCCCAAGCGGCCCCCCAAATGCCCCCCCGATCACGCAAGCAGGTGCCGACGACCCGACGCGTTTCAGAGTCCCCAAGAGGCCACCCGAAATGATCCCCATCGGCGGAACGCTTCCAGACGGTCCGCGACGCGTTCAATATTCCCCCAGCGGCCACCAAGAAACCCTTCATGCCGAACGCAAAGCCTGATAACAAAAAAGAGCAGCCGCCGCCCCTACAGCTCCACGCCGCGAAGGACCACTCTGCCAATCGACAACGGCGCGCAATGCGGGCCGGCGGAGTGAGCGAAGCGATTCCATAACAGTAGGGTGCCCTACATCCGACCTCGATCTTATGCCTCGGTCCGGCCGTGCGGTGGGGGCATTGGATAAGGAAGCCCTTCGTTCTATCTGTCTCGCTCATGGGGCCCAAATCCGAAAGAGAGCACTGGCCTCGCATAGTTGTCCTGGCACGCGTAACAACGCGTCGCAGCTGCCCAGCGGGGATGTTTCCCGCGGGGGCCTATCCTGCGTCTGCCCAAAAATGCAGTCCACGCTCGGCCAAAATGCCGCGCTGGCCCTGCCGGCACGCGCCCGGTGCTTTTAACGCCCTGAAGGAGGGCGCGGCTGGCATCGAGCGCGCAGGCCCTTCCCCGAGCTGGGACCTTTGCCCCTCGGGCGACCGCTTGTGCCCTTGCACCCGCGACCATGCGGCATCCTGGACATGTTTACTGTCGGGGTCCCGTCTACAGACTCTTGGGGGTCGGGGATCAGCTGCCGAACGCTCTGGTCCTGGCTAGGAAGAAAGGAAGGGGCAGAGGGGGGAGGGGCGGGAGAAGGGGGGGGCCGACCTCGTGCCATCAGATCGGCTAATCGCGAAATCACCTGAAGCGCACCCCGGGGCCTATTTACATCCTGGCGTTCTCGTGTGAGAACTTGCTCAGCGCGCGCTCCGGCGGGCCGTGCAGCGGCCCCGCGTGCGTGATCTTGCCGCCCTCGTGATCCGGGAGCATCTCTGGTCACCGGCGCGCGACTGCGGAGTGCTGGTGGCGGGGCCACGCGTGCCAAAGCCAAGTGCGCATCTGTGGCGAGCCCTCTTCCTTCTTGTGGACCTTCACCCTGAATTGTCCGATCAGTTGCCCCGCCTCTGACGGGCCGTCGTGCTTGGCCAGTGCGCTGTCGAAGAACTCCATCATCTCTGCTGCGTTCTTGGCCCCCTCCTGCTGCTTGGGCCCCGCCGCTGCCGTGCGAGTCGCTGCGTGGCCGAGCGCTGCCATGTGCGCATGTGCAAACATGTATGTGAATTGACCCCCATCGGTCGGTGATCCACCTGCTCGCCTGCCTTCTCTTTGGCCTTGAGCTCGGCGGTCTGGTCGCTGCAATTCTTGCCAACTCCTTGCGTTGCCGCGAGCGACGGCCTGGTGGCTGGCATCGCGTACTTCGCGTAGAGACGCGCGCCCGAGTCCCCGATGTCCTTCGCGTTGGTGAACGGCAGCGTGACCGCGGGCATCGTGATGTCCTGCGAAGACGTCTTGGGTTTCTTGGGCATCTGAACCTGGCCGTCGGCTGCCTCTCCCTTGGCGCGTTCGCCTCGGGCGGCTATGACTGGCCTGCGCCGCGATGGCATGGTGAGCTTCGCCTCCGCTCCCATGCCCTCGGTCTCTGGCATTGCGATGACGTGGCTCGGGCGCTTCAGGAGTGGGCCGATGGCCCCAGGCAGGCGACTTGGCGCCCAATGGCTACCGAGGTTTCTAGGCCCCGTTTTCATTTTCACAACGTAAACACTGTGATGATCGTCGATGTTTACGCAGCAGTAGAGTCCGAACTGCGTCGCGCCGACAGTGTCCACGACCGACGGCGCGAGCTAATCGTTCAGCTGCTGTTGCTTGCGTGGTAAACGTTTGGCGGCAAGTGATGCATATCTATATAATATACATATGTATGTGTATGCGTGGGTGTGGTCACGCAGCAGATGGTGTGGACGTGATGGGCTGACATGATGCGTGATATGTATGCGCGCCGCTTAAAACAAAACTGCCCCGCAGTCGACTCCATGTTTAGTGTGCCTGCGTGTGGGCGATCCGGCTGACTCCGCTTCTCTGGCGAAGCTGCGCTAGGTGGCTGTGGCAATGGCTCCTGCCATCCCGGAGGCAGTGTCCGTCTTCCACGCTGGCGGCTTCGAAGCTCCGTGAAGTCAATCATGCGGAAGTCTCTTCCATTGCGTCTTTATCCGCAATCATAGACAAATTCAAAGCCGACGGCCTACTCGTGCAATCAGGCAGCAAGTGGGCGACCTGGTCAAGATCCGAAGTCGTCTGCCGCGACCGCGGCGAAGCATGCTGATGGTCGGCCTGCAACAAGCTGCGGCCTGTCATCGAACTCGAACGCCCCGAAAAAGCGCAACTAACACCTGGATGTGATGTTCGGGCCCACGACCAAGACTGATCGCGTTGTCAACGCCGAATTCCCATGTCGGTTCCGTGGGGTGGATTTCCAGAGCCATAGGTCGTCCTTGTTAATGGGGCCCGTGATGTGCCCCCCCCTCTAATCCGCCGCGTAGCCTCCCATTGCAGCCTTCCCAAGACGGCGCAAACGCGAATCCAGGATGTCGCAGTCGGCTCAAACTCAGGCGAAGCTCTCCGCACTCGACACTAAAGCAGTTTGAACAAACCCAATCAACAAACATCCCCTCCAAGTCCTTGCTGGTCTCGTCAATTTCCACGTCCTGCTAAGCGGGTGAAATCCAGAACGAGCAGGTGCGCGCCAACGAGAAATTTCACTGCGTGCCGAATCCCGCATGGTAGTGCACGGCACCAGAAACCTCGCCTCTTCCCGTGATGCTCTCATTGGCACGAGATCCCCCGCTCGAAGCCTAGCGCGACCCGAATGACTCTGCTGAGCAAACTTTGCAATAATATTTTGTCTGGCGGCTCTCTGCGGGTGTCCATGCGTGGAAAGGGCTTCGTCTAAGTCTCTGCCCCCGTGCGCTAGCTTGTCCAGGAACGAAGCCAAGGGGTGTGCTGGATCCACCTCGACTGCTCTGTTCAAGTCGTCGGCGTACTTCTGCAGGGATGCGTCTGCCTTCCACCCCCCCCGCTCCCCCGCTGACATCTTAGGCTGTGGAGTCCGTGATCGTGGCCCCCCCCCGCGATAATATCGGAACGTTGAATGCCCCAGGGAAGGCCGAGACAATGAAAAAGTCGCCCATGCAGCCACCTTGTCGGCCTAGCGACGAGCGTCTCGCTCCAGGCTACATGCCGGATTAAACTCTGGCGACATTTTTGCTCGCAAATCGCGTGGTCCCCTGGCTTTGCTTGGTGCTCCACGAATTGCTTTGTGGTCGCGTGGTCTGCGCTGCCGAAAGCGTTGCCCACATCTTCTAAGCGTACTGCGCGCGTCTATCCCCCCTCCCGAGGTCGACGGCCAACCAACTTCGAGCATCGTGCCGCTTCCCCCCGACGACGTCCCTCGACGAATCCGCAGTCCATATCGACGGCCCTTCCCGAAGACGACGACAGTATTGCGCTATCCGTACTGTGGGAAATGCACGTGCGACTCGTCGACCACGCGGCCCCGAGAGGCCTGACTTTCTCGACCCGCATGCGGAATTGGCGTGCCGGTGCGCAGGATTCTGCAAGTAAGTCCTGATTTTTGCGAAGCCCACATTCACAAGGAACTTCAATGTTAAGGTGTTTGGGGGCTCTTCCGAGGCTCCTAGCCCAAGATCCTGTGGAACATATTTGCAAGGCTTCGGAAGAGAACTCATATGCCGCAATTACAAAGGCGCTGCCCCAGCGGGGGCGGCTCGTTTCTTCTTGGTTCTGATGACGTGCCTCAAGGCGGCAGTGTAATCGTCATCAGCAAGTTCGGGCAGCCTGGGGTCAGGAAGCCATTGGAAGTGTCCCTCCTGGTCGTAGCGAAGGGCCTGTAGATCCTGTCGCTGCACTGCCATTCCGCCTTTCTGTCCAGGGGGGGGCCGCACCTCCCTCCAGTCTTGAACAGGGCGAGGTGCTGGCTTGATCTCGCTTCTTCGGCACAATCCGGATTCTCGCTGCCAAACGCGTGAGCTGCATGACTTCTGCCGTGCGTCTTTCCCTCCGCATCTCGAGGGCCTCGTCCTGGAGCTGACGCTATCGACGTCGCTGGTATTGCCGACGAGCCTTCTTCACCTCCTTCGACAAGTGTGACAACTGCTCGTCGATCGCTTGGGCCCCCTGTTTTTGCTGCCCTGGTGCTTGCCCCCCGCACCTGCACCCTTCGGAATGTCCGTGGTGCCTGTATCATGTGTCTCTCGAGTGACTCGAAGATCTCGTCGGGCGAGGCACTATTTCTCATGAGTCTCGGGTGAGGTGCTCCGCGGTCTCTCCAGGGAATCGTACTTGTGCTTGGCCTCCTCCGAGCCAACATGAGGGCGTCACGATCCCATCTCGCTGGCAAAGCAGGTGGCGTTTCAGGAGAGCATTTCGTATATTCCATGACGCACGCAATATTTCAGTGATATCGCGGACGCTGCGCCTCCTTGCGAGTAAAATTTCGCCCTGATGCGCGGGTGTGTTCCACATGAATAAATCAATGGTTCCATATTAACGGGGTAGCTCATATCCTCGATTCCAAACCTATAAACATCTCCGAAAAATGTCGGCGAGCTCCTGCCTCCAATCGTGTTGCCTGCCACCAAACGCTGCTCCTCCAAAAATGTACGAAACAATGTAACAACTCCGTCTGCAATCCGTTCCAAATTCGGCACCCCAGCGGCCGTTGAATCCAATCACACACTGCCTCCACCTTTCTTCGGGAACCCCATTCGACCATTAAGACCGCAATGCATAAATAGTGTCGATCGTGTCGGTAATTGCAAACAACAATATCGTAGCGCTCGAATTATGCTCAAGTAAGCTCGCTGCTTTTTCACTGTAGTGTCTCGAGGCGAAAGATAAGCTGAAAACAGTGTCGTGCCTTGTCGGCCGCGCTTGATCCGAACTGCCATCGCTCGTCCCCGCGCCGACTCTGGTCAACCCCAGCTGGTCGTACTAATGCGCTCCTTCAAACTCCCGCCTAGCACAACAGCGCAACCACAGCTCGAAATAAAAAAGTGCTGGCTGGGGCCATCAGGTGCCTCGAATGGAGGACGTCCTGCGACACGGCGACGAAGAATCTGGCTGCCCGTGTAGTTCTATCGACGATCGACTGATTGTATTCCAGCGAGCAGCACCACGTCGAAGTTTCGCGGCTCCGTGACTATCTCTTCCTGTCTGGCGCTGCCATTCGGGCAACTCTGCGGATTCCAGTCGCACCGGCGCTGGAGAACATCATGGCGTATCTGGGTCGAGAGAAAGGCGCTAGCAGGAAACACCTCTGTGGGTGCCGCTGGCCCACTTGGAATCGTTGACTTGCGCCGATAGGCAGATAAGGAACCATTGGATCAGGAACCCAGGGTCTGGAAAAAGGTGGAAATCCAAGTGAGGCTTGGCTATGGATATCACCACCGCCCTCATCAAATAAGGAATCCTCCGGGGTCTGAAGTCGCTTGGGCACATTCCTTAACGAACGTCCCCACCGTACAGTAGAAGATGACAGCACCCCCCCGTCCTCATTCGTGCCGAGCTCTCGCCGCTTTGGAAGCGCCTCCGTCCTCTCAAGGCCACCTCGGCCGACGGAATCATCTCGCACACCCTTCAGCCTCTCTTTGACGGGCGGTGTTCGGAGGAGAACCAGTTCGAACAACGGCGGCCCTCGCGCCCCGCCGAAATCCGCTCAAAATCGGTCCCCAGACCCTGCTGGGGTCCATGCCGACCTGTTTTTCTAGGCGGATCCAGCCGTGGCGACGAGAAGCCTCCTGGAGGCCCCAAAAACGCGAAACACGCGAGGGAGGGTCGCTGTTGAGGGGGAACGTTACGGGGGACCAGCTCGGGGGTGGTGGTGCAACATCGAGCCGGAATCGGCGATGCATCGCCGATGAACCTGCGATGAGCCCCCCGTGGCGAATCCTCACGTTCCTGGGCGGGGTGGGCCGTCGGGTTCCTGTCCGCGATCACTGGGCGATGGGGGGTCGGTGCGCCCCTCCTGGAGCCCATCCCCCCCCCCTGACGTTGCCACCGAGGTGTGGAGGCTGCGTCCCGCGCCCGGGGGCGGGAGCCAGAGCCGCCCGGCCTGCGCCGGGCCCCCCGGGACGCGGCGAGAGCAGCACCGCCACCAGCAGGCACAGCGCCGGCCATGCGCTGGCCCGCCGCGGCCCCCGTGGGCAGCCCATTCTCGGGTGTTGCTAGAAGTGCCCCTGGCCCAAGGTGCCCCCAGCTTTTCGCTCCGTCTTGGAGCCCCTGGGGCCCTCTGGGCCTCGTCAGGGGTGCCATGGAGGCCGCCTGGGCCACTCCGAGAATCCTGGGCGTACCTTGGGCCAGGGGTACTTCTAGCAACACCCGACATTGGGGGCGCGCGCCCCGCTGCCGGCCCGCAGCTCGGAGAGCCCTCTCGCGGCAGGCGGCCACGACGCAGCGACACGCGGCGCGAGGCATCGATGTCTGCAGCGCCCCGCGCTCGTCGCTCGCTCAGCCCAAATGGGGATCGGCCAGGGCCCTGTCGCGGACGGGCGGGAAAGGAGGAGTCGGCCTCACGCGGCTCCCAAAGCCGGGTCGGCCCGAGGGGATTGGCTGACCACCTTTAGTACTGACCCCCGTTACGTGAGCTTCGATTCGGGTCCCGGGCCCCACTGCTGATGTTGATGGTACTGCTCCTTCTGATTTCCTGTTCCTGCTATTGCTCCGTCTCTCTCTTCTCCTCGATCGTGCCAGGCCCTTCCAGCCTGCATGGCGAGCGTCGAAGTTAAATTATCCTGGCGAAGGACCCAACCATATGCAGTTGTGAGTGCCGCAACTGTGAGTATCTTCTTCGGTGGCGCTCCCTATGGGGCCACGAACTGTATGAGGGGTGTGCCGAAATGGGTGTGCGGGGCGCATGCGGGCACACCCACTGGGACCTTCGGTGGAGCCCCCTATGGGGCCACGAAGCGTGTGAGGGTGTGCCGACATGGGCATGCGGGACGCATGCGGGCACACCCACTGGGACCTTCGGTGGAGCTCCCTATGGGGCCACGAAACGTGTGACGGGTGTGCCGAAGTGGGTGGGGGTGACGCATGTGGACGGTGGCACTGGGGCCTTCGGTGGAGCTCCCTATGGGGCAACGAAAGGTGTGAGGGGTGTGCCGATTTGGGTGGGGGTGACGCATGTGGACGGTGGCACTGGGGCCTTCGGTGGGGCTCCCTATGGGGCCACGAAGCGTGTGAGGGGTGTGCCGAAGTGGATGGGGGTGACGCATGTGGATGGTGGCACTGGGGCCTTCGGTGGAGCTCGCTATGGGGCCACGAAACGTGTGAGGGATGTGCCAACGTGGGCGGGGGTGACGCATGTGGACGGTGGCACTGGGGCCTTCGGTGGAGCTCCCTATGGGGCCACGAAGCGTGTGAGGGGTGTGCCGAATTGGGTGTAGGTGACGCATGCGGGCGGTGGCACTGGGGCCTTCGGTGGAGCTCCCTATGGGGCCACGAAGCGTGTGAGGGGTGTGCCCGCATTTCGGTGGAGCTCCCTATTGTGTGCCGCGCATGCGGGCGGTGGCAGTGGAGATGGGGCCACGAAACGTGTGAGGGGTGTGCCGAATGGGTGTGGTGACGCATGGGGCGGTGGCACTGGGGCCTTCGGTGGAGCTCCCTATGGGGCCACGAAACGTGTGAGGGGTGTGCCGAATTGGGTGTAGGTGACGCATGCGGGCGGTGGCACTGGGGCCTTCGGTGGAGCTCCCTATGGGGCCACGAAGCGTGTGAGGGGTGTGCCGAATTGGTGTGGTGACGCATGCACTGGGGCCTTCGGTGGGCTCCCTATGGGGCACTGGGGCCCGGTGTGAGCTCCCTATGGGGCCACGAAGCGTGTGAGGGGTGTGCCGAGTTGAATGTAGGTGACGCATGCGGGCGGTGGCACTGGGGCCTTCGGTGGAGCTCCCTATGGGGCCACGAAGCGTGTGAGGGGTGTGCCGAATTGGGTGTAGGTGACGCATGCGGGCGGTGGCTCTGGGGCCTTCGGTGGAGCTCCCTATGGGGCCACGAAGCGTGTGAGGGTGTGCCGATTTGGGTGTAGGTGACGCATGCGGGCGGTGGCACTGGGGCCTTCGGTGGAGCTCCCTATGGGGCCACGAAACGTATGAGGGGTGTGCCGAAGTGGGTGTAGGTGACGCATGCGGGCGGTGGCACTGGGGCCTTGGGTGGAGCTCCCTATGGGGCCACGAAACGTGTGAGGGATGATGACAGCGATGATGGCGATGATTATGATGACAGCGATGCTGCTGATGATGATGATGATGACGATGCTGATGATGACGATGATGGTGATGATGATGGTCGTGAGGATTATGACGATAATGGTGATGACTGTGATGATGACGACGATGATAGTGATGATGACGACGATGATGACGATGATGATGATGATGATGATGATGATGATGACGACCATGATGGTGCTGATGATGATGACGATGACGATGACGATGATGATGACGATGACGATGATGATGATGAGAGGGAGGAGGGAGGAAGGGGGAGGAGGAGGGGGCAGCGGGAGGAAGGAAGGACTGAGACGCGGGGCACTTTCTCTTCAAAACGATGACCCAACACCACAGGATGGTTGTGACAAAAACATGCCTCATGCTCAAAACAACCCGATGCACGCCACGAGCAACAATTACAACGCATGGGCGGGATGGGGGGCCATGATGGTGACCACAGGCAAACCAACGAACAATGAAACCTCTAAACTCCTGGGGTGGATCTTGCTCCCTGAGCACTCGCGCTGAATCTTTCGCTTCCCAAGCTCGCTGCATCGTTGATCTCGGGATCTTCCAAGCCCCACTGCGACTTTCTGAAGGAAAGGCTCTGGCCCCACGTTCGATGTATTCGACGGGTTTGCCACTCTCCTTCAAGCAAGAAAGGGAAGGCGACGAGGCAAATGTGCGCTTTTTCGGCGCGAGCGCGATTCATGTCCCATCTACTTAGCCTTTCTCTTTGCGATGCCGCGGGCCTGGCCAGGCGGAGCGGGACGGCAATGAAGCCCTGGGCGCTC
>CAUYUJ010019239.1:129697-147197 GCA_963575745.1 Prorocentrum cordatum | reverse complement strand
CTATGGGGCCACGACGCGCTGTACTGGGTGGGGAGGGGCGCATGCGGGCACCCCCACTGGGGCTTTCGGTGGAGCTCCCTATGGGGCCACGACACGCTGTACTGGCTGTGGCGGACGCGTGCGGGCGCCCCCACTAGGGCTTTCGGTGGAGTTCCCTATGGGGCCACGAAGCGCTGCACTGGCTGCGGCGGACGCATGCGGGCACCCCCCGCTAGGGCCTTCGGGGGAGCTCACTATGGGGCCACGAAGCGTGTGAGGGGTGTGCCAAAATGAAGGGTTAAACGGGAGGAGGAAGGGGCGGGAGGAGGAGGAGAGGAGGAATGCGGGGACTGTCTTATCAAAACGAGGACCCAACACAGGATGGTTGGGAACGAAGATGGGACAAGAACACAAGTGACGGATGCTGGCTGTGGGAAAACACTCTGGGCCGTTATCTGACGTGTGTTGCGGCAGCGCACTCCAGTCCCGCGATGCAAATTGCTTCTGTGGCGGAGAGCTATCGGTCCTCGTTCGGGTGGGCGAAAGGACCGACAAGGTGAGACGGCACGCGGGCGGCCACGCTGCACTGGTGTATGTGCATGCTGGCTATGCTACTTGTCCAGAGCTGGCATCTCTGAAGGACACTCATGCTTCAGCGTGCGTCGCCAACGCAGCAATGTCGTGCGTTGGCAGATGCTTGAGCGAAAACTCACTGGCACAGCTGGCATATTGGGCCATTTGCCTCAAAGAGTGGCGCGGGTAATCGGGTCGCAGTTGCCGCGGGCATGGCCGCAACGCTAGCAATTCTATCACATGCTGCGTGCGAGGCTGCACTCAGCTACCAACTGGATGATGTTGCACAAAAGCACCAGTTAAGAAACAGGACCACCGTCGAGACACGGCCCGGGAAGCTTTCGAGGGCGCAAATCGCAAGAATATGTTCCACATCAATGAATTGCGCAGAAGGCGGGGGTGCATGCAGTGAATCGCAAAACAAATCTGTCACAGTAGCAGCTTCGAATCCGTGGACGTGCGCGCATGCCAACAGAGCTGTCCAGTGACCTCCAGCAGAAGGCGTTCGGACATGAAATGCGCAGTTGTAAACATTGCTTCCGCTGTGAAGTGCGGAGCGTATGAGAATTTTAATCATTCTTGAACTTCCTGTGCCGTCCAATGAAAAACTGCGACGCATTGATGCGTGAAATTAAAAGTAAACGCGGCGATGTCGTTGTTGCACCCCCCCCTGGTTCGACCAGGTTCTCATGGGCGTCCCCCAAATTAGCTAATAGAGCTACGTGTTCGAAGGCTGCTTTGGAAAGCGTCGAATGCACTTGCGATCGAAGTTTGCTGACTGCAACCATGCAGTGATTGAAGGTGTGGAGGCCGCAAGTCGCACCAACTTGGACACTCAATGAGACAGCGGCACTGAAGGCGGAGTTGAACCATGGCAGTGACATGTGTATTGACGGCAGGTGCCTGGGGGAATGCATGATTGCACGAGGTGGGCTGTCCCAGTGAGTTGCCATGTGCGCTGACGAGGTGCCGCGCAAATTCCTACGCTTTCTAGGCTGGTCACGTCTGCGAGCTTCGGGCACGGGATCAGTGGGGGAGGCGGTGTAGGCCTAAAAAGGCTGCTTCATCGAACGTGTAATTTGGTGTCGCAAGCTCCGTGGATGACTGATCGGGATGGAAGGATACTAGCGCGACCGGCGTCGTTGCGGGCGCGTTTTTGTGGTCTTCGCTGCGTGCTGAGGCTGGCTGGAAACTTGGCGTTGCACACTTTTACTCTGTGGTGGAGAGTGCAGTGGTGGTCGCCTCGGGCGGTCGATATGTTCTTCCATCGGAGAACGCGGGCGCGGAGGAGGAGGATGCGTAGGCGTGCAAAGACGTTGCATCAAGAATGCCATGTAGCCTGACACGCTCTGCGAATGACTGAGCGGAGTGCTGGCTGCGCGCAAGTTGGCGTTCGATACCGAGAAGCATGTTGGGGAAGCCACGCAGGCAAGCATTTGAATGACCTGGCGTTGTTGGGAAGAACCGACGCGGCCTACGTCGTTGGTTTGTGTCAGTGCCGCCTGGAGTTGCAGGCGGGGCGGCGGCAAACGTGGCGGAGGATGGCAATGGCGTTGATGGTGCAGCGGAGGCCGCTTCCATGTCAGGAGAAGAGGGGCCTAGTGGGAGGGCAAGCGAAGCGGCCACGGCTGTGGAAGCCTCTTGGAACGACCGTGATGTTTCAATGGCGGCCGCCTCCATGTTATCAGCAGTGGCGCCGAGGGGCTGGGCGGCGAAGAAGCCAGGCAGAACGGCAGGGGAGGGCGCGCTTGTTCGGAGCATGGCGCAAGGAGGCACCTCCAAGCCGCGCGCAAGCCACTCGTCCTAGGCAAATGTGTTATGTTGGAACTGCTGCCGCAATCGACCTTCTTCGTCCTGGAGCGTTGGGCTGCTGTCCAGGATATCGTCGACAGCGCCGGTGTTTGCAGGAGGAGTTGCAGAGTCGCCGTCGGTGGGATCATCGTTGCCGACAGGATCTGTGGCAGAGGCGTGACAGGGGCGAGTTCTAGCTGTGTCTGGAGGCATGGATGCACGGGCAGAGGAACTTGGGAACTGGCTTTCTATGCCAGCATGGCTCAGCAGGTTTACTACAATGTTGAATGTGTAGTGCGATGGTTCGGCCGTCGGCGTTGAGCACGTGTCTCTGCTTTTCGTCGCCGTTGTCGGCGACCAAGGTGCGAACTTTCGAAGACGCGACGTCTCGACTGTAGGCTGCGTGCAGTTGGCCGTGTGCAAATACAGGGCTCGGCAAATAGATGCCTGGACGTCCTGCGACGGATTGCCCTTGGGATTTGTTGATGGTCGTAGCCCAGGAGAGACGCAAAGGATACTGCGCACGGCGGAGGATGAACGGGAATTCAACATCACCCGCGGAATCGCACGTGATGTGAGGAATGAACTGAGATGTGCCTGGGACAAGATACCATGACAACTCGGGCCAGCAGCGTGTGCCGATGCATTCATTCCACCACAAGGTGCGTGCCATTGCGCAGCCCTGTCTGCGGGGCGTAGTTCCGAAGCATCATGACCAGTGACCCCTCGCCTAGCGACAGCTCGTGGGGAGGCATGCAATTTGGTTTAAGCGTGCTCAGAAACTCGGTGCTGCATATATCCCCGCCCGTGCTTTCGGTGGACACTGACTCGACGCTCCCAGACGCGGTGTTTCTGGAGACGTCGAATCGCAGCTGCATGATTGCATTCGTTTCATCGGCGGCATCTTTTGTGGGCGTGACTGCTGCGCGGTCGGCGTAGTAGCCGTGGCATTGCGCAGGAAGGACATGTGGGAATCCTTCGAACACCTGCGCCATGAGGTCTGCAGGTGTGGAGTTGGGCGGCGCGGCCAAGTGTGATGGCAAGTGCACGGGCGCTGGCTGAAAAGGGGGGCCGTCGCAGGCGGTCTCGGCAGGCGGCAAGGTGCCGCTTCCGAGTTGGAGGCAGAATTTCGCGTGGGGGCGTCCGACTTGGCGCGCATGTTGCGGGACAGCCTGTGGTGAATCACCGAACTGTCGCGCCGCCGCGGCAGAGCTGCGATGGTGCGTGCAACGACCTGCTCGCGCTCGACATATCGCAAGACTGGTGGTGTTTGCTGGAAATCTCCGCCAAGTAAGACAGGCTTACCGCCGAAGGGGCGGTCCGTGGTCATGAGCTCCAGGAGGCAGCGGTCCATTGCCTCAATCATGCTTCGCGAAGCTGTGGGAGATAAGAACGCAATCTCTCCATACTTTGGCCGCGATGGATATACCTGGCACTTTGCATTCACAGTTGACCGGTGGGACCGGGAGTGGCAGTTTCAATCAGGAGTGGGCGGCTCGCCTCCCTGGCAGCAGCAGCGCAGCTATACCTGACATGGCCGCGGCGAGGGCAATTCTCCCTGTCGTGCGAACGTAGCGCAACACTTTTTTTAGAGGTGTGGTTTGCCTGTCCAGGCTGGGCCATCCACGTAGTCACGGTCTGTTTGTCAACATGTGGGCAGCAGTCTACGACGCGGAGAACTGCCTGAAACACTTGATCCTGATTTTTACAGAGAAACAGCTCGTCGTGCGCAGTCTTCACATTCATCATCTGCTCGTGTGTGCGGAGGTCGGGAGTGGCGAGCTGTATCTGGCCAGGTTTTCTTGCGCCATGCGGTATGCGCAGGCAGGGTCAGTGTCGCGATTGGCAGGCGAGGGGCTCGATGAATGAGGCCCGCGGGCCAGCGCGGTCGTGCGCGTCCACCCGAGCCACTTCAGCGAATAACTCGGTGATGGAACGCAAACTTTGGCAGACCGTGACGCTCTCGCGCAGCGTGGTAGGCATCACTGAATCGTCGCGCATGAGGCCCAATTTCTGTGCCTTGCTTTGAAAGGTGGCTTCCGCATGAGGGGCAATTGATCTCTGCAGAAAGTCCCGCCCAATGGCGGCCGACACAGCCAGGTGCAACAGGAGCCGGCTTAAAACGTGCGGCTCACCACGCCCCTCCTTCACGTGCATCACTCGTCCCACAGCGCTGCCGTAACGAGCGGTGCGAGCGCGCGGCTTCACGGCGTGAATTTTTGAGCGACGGAATGTCGGGATGCCGGGTCGACCGTGCCACTTGCGCCCAAGGCTCGTTGCTCTGAGAAGCGGCCGTGTTCAGGGAAAACAACGCTTCGAGCTTGGTGCTGGATACTCGTGCCTTGGGCAACCGCTCCTCTTCGCAGCCAGCTTCGACCTGCGCGTGCTGCGACGGAGGCAGGTGGGCAGGGGGGCGCTCGACTGCATGCGATTTGCCATGCATCTCAAAACCCGGAAGGCGCCGTGCAACTTCAGGAGCTCCGACGTGTCGTGGGTCCAGGAATTCTTCGACTTCGTCCCGGGCCCGCTCAACGCAGGCGCGGTGGCGACCTCTGTAAGAGAATGTGTGAAGGCCTTTTGCAGCTTTGATTGATATGCGCACATCGACGTCGATCTTGCATTCCAATAATTCGACCAAGTGCAGGTTGTGAGGGGCAACGCTGCGTGAGTCCAGCAGCCCACCATTGGCGGTGATCAGAGGGCGCTTTTCGCGTCGACGGTCGACTGGATATCCGTTGACGTTGGCGCATGTGTCTGCAGTCTACTGTTTTGGGTACCCCTCGCACGCGCCATCATTCATGCAAGGACGGAACGGGTTGGGGAGACCGCGAGGGCCATGGACCATGTGCCGCTCCACAAAGCTCATGCATGCGAGGGTTGGAAGCAGGATCTAGCAATACAATTAACACGGCTCTATCGATTCATACTGGTATACGCTATTTGTCAGCTTTGGTTAGGATCAACCACGCATGGGCATGCGGTCAACCCCTCCTTTGAATTTCTACGACGTGCGTCCACGCAACAGCCTTGCCGAGAACGTTCTCGACGGTGAGGGCTTTAAACAGTCGGTGTAATTTCGCGCGAAAGATCCCGGCAACAAGGTCGGGCCGATCCCGGGGCTGCTCTCAAGGCCGGAAGCTCGCAGTCACCTCTTTTCACTTCGGGCTTCAGGCATAGCGATGAATAATCAGGGCGCCCGAATCGAACGACGAGGCTCATGGCATCCAAGTGGAGCTGGGACATCAATGACTCCCGCCGAATGTGGCAGGCAGGGTAACGGGAGCTCCAGGAAGTGGGCGAGGGACTGACGTCTGAGGCGTGCCAGGCAACTCGGGCACAGGTGCTGGTGGCGCAGGTGGATCAGCCATGTAGTCCATGGGGCCACGCAAGGAGTCCATGCGCAGTTGGCGTTGGTTGCAGACCACCCAATCTAGGCGCCTGTTTTCTACCCTAGCGATTGCATCCACGACGCGTTGCTGGAGCGAGCGCGTTGCAGCGTGCGGCGGCTCTGCCTCCTGGGAGCTGGAAGGGAAACGCTGCGTGATTCGGTGTGCGTCGAATTCGGCCATGCTGACTTTACGGGACACGCCACTTGCTGGGTCGGGCAGGGCGAGCAATGCAGAGGAATGCCCCAGGGCCCCATCTACATGGATGAGAAGATACTTGAATGGATCTACGTGCTCGGAGAAGTAGAACAACTTGTGAGGACCAGACGCTGACATATCTGGCGAGTTGCGTTCGTATATGGATCTGAAATGATCCAGAGGCGCTCCTTCCCCAACCGCCGCGCGCGAAACTTCGGCAGAGCTTATGCAATGGTACATGCGAGGGTCGTAGTCCGTGCCGCCAGCAGATCGAAGCGCATGCGCAGGAGCGGATTCCCCGTCCGCTCGGTGAGCCGCCGCGCTGCGTTCGACTGCCTCGCACGCGTGGAGAACATGTGCAAGGTGACGGTTTCGAGGCTCCCAGGGCGCATTGGAAGGATCATCCTGCTCGGCACGGTTTGCGGGAGGTGGCGCAGGGCACGCCGGCATATCCAGGAGCAGTCGAAGCATGATCGGGCCCAATTTAGGAAATGCTGCAGCGCGGAGCTCTGTGCCTGGTGCGGTGTCGTAGATGTGCAGTTGCGCGTGCTTGGGGCAAGGCCAAAAGGCTGCAAACTGCCCGCGAGACGGTGCGCGCGCCCCTGCAGAACGTAAACTGGTGGCCCACGACCCGGCAGAGTGTCGGCGAGGCGTTGGTCGTTTAAGTGTTCCTGTTCGGTGAAGGAAGCGAGCGCTAAGGATCCATTGTAGGAGCGAACGTCACGCGGCACTTTCATGCTCAGTCATCGAGAAACAGCGACTTCAAATGCTCGGGCGCCGGTGCCAAAGGAGGTGCGTGCGAGAGAGAGAGGGCCTCCGCAGCAAAGCGGCGTGTGTGCTCGGATGCGAGAGCTGTTGCTTTTGATGCGGACCTTCTCGACGTTGAAATGCAAAGCTCCACAATGCTGGCATGTGTCAGTGAACGCACCTGTGGGTGACAAAGATGACGAGGGCGCGGCTCCGTCGGTGAAAGCGTCAAGGGATATTGCTGCCGCGAGGAGGCCAGCTCGGAATCCACGTGTGGACTTGGTCGCATCGGGGCGCTTGGTCTGGAGCCACCCAGCGTGCCGTCGGCCCGCCAATCTACCGCGTCCGTCTGTTGGCCGCACGGAGAAGCCGCGTGCGCAACGCCACTCGACCGAACAGGACGGCTGCGACGTGCGAGCTGCAGTCTGGGAGGGCACCTTCGCATTTTTTTCAGGAAGCGGGCAACTATGCCGCGCGCCTATCGCTTGACAGCCATGACATCCGGATGGGCCTGCGCGTAGTAGCGCGCACAGAGGCCAGGAGTGTGGAGGCGAGATCGCCGCGGTCCCTTTTTCGTTCGGTTCCCGCAGCCTTCAGCAGGGGATTCGACCTTGAGAGCGTAAGGCGCACGGCTCCGCAGAGACGTGAACTTTCGACCGGCCGCGACACCCTTGTGCAGAAGAAGTGCGCGGCGGTCCGCGTCGTAAGCAAGTGTGGCAGAGAGGGCGCCCGCGAGAAGCATATGCGCGCCGTCTTGCTTCGCGCTGCGGCCGAATGGCGCGCGGGGCCAGACAGGGCGTCGAGCGCGCGTCGCACAGTCCACTTTGTCCTGGCAGCGATTTTCTTTTGCAGACTGGGGCGTCGATTCACAGCGGGCAGAGAGCCAAGCATGGGATGCAATATGTGTGTCTGTCACCTCTCGTCGAACCGTTCGACGTCTGAGCGTCCCTTCTTCCTCTCGGCCATCCCCCGCTCCCCTCTTTACCCGCCGGCCAATTCGCTAGCTAGTGCCCCTTTCTAGCTTTTGGCTGGAGCGGAGTTCGCCGCCTCGCCGCTGACAAAAAAGTGTTTGTCACCCTGGCAGATTTTTTTTTCTCCGGACCGGCGCAGTATTGAAAGTGGGTCTTCGAATTTCCTTCCGGCGCCATGCTGACTGCGGTGCTCGTGAACGAGGGAGAGGAGGGGGGAGACGAGGCCGAGGGGGGCGCAACGACAACCCCAAAGCGCAGAAACGACAAAGCGGGAGGACAGGAAACGAGAGGGGAGGCGACAGAGCGACGAGACAAGACGACAAGAGGCAAAGCGACAAGAGAAGAGCGGGACCGGAGCCTCAGGAGCCGAGCAACGCCGAACTCCAGGAATGACTTCAGCAGAAGAGAAGGACAACGCCGCACTCTGCAATATAAGCTCGAGCTCATCAGAAGGATCAGCACAACCACCACGCGAGTCCCACATCAGGATATTCGTAAACCTGCCCAGCGCCAGCGCCCCCGGTTTCCAATCAGGCAAAATACCAAAGATATTGTCGGGCCAAGATAGCGCGCCGCGCACCACCGCGCGTGCGTCGACATGTAAACCGAGCAGGGAGACCAATCGCCAATATAAAAGAGGTGGCCTCCGAGCATCCCCAACTGATGCCAAGAAGCATAGGACAAAAGAAGAGACCACTGACCAATGCAATATGATGAACAACGGCACCACGAACATGATATGATAATCATGAAGTCGAAAAGGAAGTGATAATGAAAACAAGCAGCCGGAGCCGCAATGATGATGGCGAACACAGTCGGACTCAGCAGGCGGAGCCCCCCGGGGACTCGGCCCAATCTTCATCGAAGTCTGCGGCCCCCCAAGGCCACGGCTCGCGGGCACCTCGGCTGAGGCCCCGCCTCTCGAGCTTCCACCGCCTCACGGGCGCCTCGAGAGAGGCCCCGCCTCCCCGGCCTCCTCCGCCACCAGCGCCACGGGAGAGGCTCCGCCTCCCACGCCTCCGCCCCCTCCTGCGGCAGCCCGCCCACCAGCGGCCAGCGCCCCATGCTCCTGTAGGAGGCGTGCCGCCTTCGCGTAGAGCCGATGCCCCGCCTGATGAACTGGCGTCGGGCGTCCCCGTCCTCGCCCTGGCCCGCGTGCATCGCCAAGAACCGCGACTGTTCGAGGAGCACCTGCGCCACGCTCTCGGGCGTAGCGCCCGGCATGGCGGCGAAGATGGGCGCCATGTCCATGGCCTCAGCGCGCGCCGGATCGATGGGTTCTTTCTCTGCCGCGGGCAGCGGCGCCGCGACGGGCACCTCCTCGGCCTCGGGCTGCAGCGCAGCGGCCGCGGCAACAATCCCCAGAGAGCTCGGCGGCGGCTCCTCGCCCGCAGCCTGCGTCTCGAGGTCCAGCACCACAGGCGATGCCGCCGCATCCAGTGGGGCCGGGCTTGGAGCCAGGCTGGCCGCCGGGCTGGGTGCCGGGCCGGCCGCCAGGCTGGGCGCCGGGGGGGCCGCCCGGCATGGCGCAGGTGGCGGGCAGGGCGCCAGGCGCGCCGCCTGGCTTGGAGCCGGGCTGGGCGCCGGGCTAGAAGCCGGGCTGGGCGCAGGGCTGGGCGCCCGGCTGGCCCTGGCCGCCAGGCTTGCACCGTGATTGTCGCCGTCGTCAGTGTCCGCCACGGCCGTCTCATCCGCGCCCTCTGGCTCCACATTCTGGGTCTCCCCCTCGTGGAACCGAGTGTTCTCCAGGGTCAACAAATTCCCCTCGCTCATGGCCGACATCATTCCCTGCCCCTTCTTCTCATGCTGGTCCTCCTCATCGTCCTCGTCGTAGTCCTCCTCCTCGTCCTCGTCGCCGTAGGCCTTCTCGTAGCCGTCCTGCTGTTTGCCATCCGAGAAGCCGCCCTCCGTGGAGCCGGCCGCCGAAATGCCCTCTGCGAGGCAGCCCGCCCCGGAGCCATCGCTCGAGCTGCCCTCGGTGAAGTTGCCCTGCTCGAAGTCTTTCCCGGGGTCGCCCTGTGCGGAGCAGTCCTCCTCGAAGCGGTTCTGCTGTTGGCCCTCCGTCAAGCCGTCCTCTGAGAGAGTCGGGAAGAAGGCCTCCTCGTCCTCGCCTGCATCCGCGCTGTCGAAGGCCACGACGGGGACAGGATCGAAGTGGTGGAGCATCAGCGCCGTCTGCGTCATGGCGTGGCAGGCCGCTGCCTCCGCAGGAGGCTCCCCAGTGCGGACGGGGGCCGACTGCCCTCCCAAGTCCGCCTCGAGGATGGGCGCGACCAAGGCGAGTCTCGTCACGAGCTCGGGCTCCGCGGCCCGCGGCCCTGGCGCGTCGCGCTCGGTCGCCGCGGCAGACGGGCGCACAGCTGCCTGCGCCGCCTCCATGGCGCGCATCTCGGCCTCGAGCCCAGCGCATCGGGCCTCGAGCTCCGCCACGCGGCGCAGCGCCTCCGCCAGGCGCCCAGCGGCCGCCTGGCGCCCGGCCTCCTGCCTGGCCCGCCGCACAGGCCACGACGAAGGCCTGGCCGCCGGGGGGCACTGCCGGGGGCTGCTCCGCCGCCGCATGGGCGGCCCTGCAGCTGACCGCAGCCATCTCCTCAAGCTCCTAGCTCCGGACGCCTCACGCCGCGAGGGGAGGCGGCGCGGGCCGCGGCGCTCGGGCTATGGGCCTCGGCCTTGAGCCAGCTTGAGCCAACCTTGAGCCAACCCTGGCAGAGATGTTGAAACACTCTGCATTGGCGCACAAGTGGCACGGCGAGGGCGGACGGCAGACGAGGCAGAACCCGCTCTGGTCTAGGGATGTCCTGTACGGGCAGGGCAGGAAGGCATTGAGCAAGGCCAGAAACCATGCGGACAGCATCCACACAAGGATCCGTCCTCGGAGATGTTATGGCATCGGTCTGCAGGGCAAACCGTGCGCGTGGATGGACGGCTGTGTGCTGGGATGTGCAGCGGCATTCTGTGGAGGAGGCTGGCAAGGAGCGCGCAGGGCGCAGGAACCATTGCTGTCCTTCAGGGCACGTCGGCCACAATAGCAGGGAGGTGTGCCAAGGCGACGTAGGTGACAGAATGGCGATGCCGACCCGTCCACTGCAACAGCGCATGTGGCAGTGGCGCAGATACCCCTGGCGTGTGGTGAAAAAGGGGCAGGGATCTGATCGGCAGCATCGAAGGCTCTTGGACATTCTCGTGGCGATTGTGGATGGACACTTGGACTTAGGCACTGGCGACGACGAGCTTGAGCAAGGAGTTGTAGCAAGAGGCGTGCCATAATAATCATACGAAACACGTTTGCACTTTACCACGGCGTAGCGACAAAGTAACCGGTTCGCACTGCACGGAAAGCAGGAGCCACCAGTAGGTTTCTTAGCCAACTCGCGGCATCCGGATGGCGCATTCCGGCACGCAGCCCAATCAAACAATTTGATTTGATATGGATTATTGTAGTGTGTGGTGTCAAATTTCGTTTTTGGAAAATGTTTTGATGATGGCGCGACGCGCCTACAACGTTCGGGGTGTGAGCAGGCAGCGAATCGAGCACACGTTGTGCAGTATGCCAGGATTGCTGCACGAAGATCGGGTGATGCATCGTGTAGGAACTCGCGCAACCACTTTTTCGTCGTTACGTGCTTGTCTAAATCCGCAACGTTGCGACAGAGCGGATAATTGGTACAGAGGAGATGCTTCGCACTGCTGCGAGGAAATGGCCCAGGCTGGTCGACGCTGCGATGGGGGAGACAGGCAAGCGACAGCTGCAGCAGACTTGGTAGGGGAACTGTCGCTTCCAAGGGCTTGTCGTTCTGTTTTCGTGAGGCTGTCCGGTTTTCTTTCAGAGGATTTCTGATTGTCGGTTTCTGGCGCAGGTGGTGGTGTGTTGGTCGCAGTTGCTGGCATCGCGGGTTGAACTGAAGTGGCTTCTGTCGTCGTTTCCGAACAGTCCCCGCCGAGCTCTGCGTCTGGCTGCGCGACAAGAGAGGATGGCTCTACAGCTGAGGTGGCAACTCTGTAGTCTGATGCATATTTTTAAATGTGGCGTGACGGGAGCAGTGGCCTGCTGTAAAAGTGGCCGCAGTTGAACTCTGGTGCGGCAGCGGAGAGACGCGTGGGCGCAAGGCAGGTACCCCAGGCAGCGTGGATGGCAGCATCCGGATGTGGCGACTGATGATCGATTCCAGCAGCCCCCTGACGCATGAGAGCACACAGTTGCGAACGGTGGGATCTGCATGGATCGGCGAGGCGCGTACTACAAGACTGTAGGTGTACGTTGGACGTGGATGGTGCCGCTGGGCGCAAACAGCCAGGGTGCTCGCATGGAGCAGCATGGGCGCACGTTCTGCAACATTTCTTTATTCCTGCCCGCGCTTCTGGCGTCGTGGACCCCAGACATTCTTGTGTTCGTTTGGGCAGATCTTGACATTTTCCAACCTCTCAAGAGTGTTTCTGGTTTTCTCTGGACACCCCCGCGGAGAAACACACTGCCGCATCATCATCGTCATCATCATCATCATCATCATCATCATCATGCAGTGATCACCAATCACCAGTACCATCATCCCATCATGACCATGTGCCATCATCATTGCCATCGTCATTGTCGTCGTCGACGTGAAATCACCATCATCATCGTCATCATCACGCCATGTTTTCACCCTCTTCCTCACTTCACCATCATCATCATCATCATCATCATCATCATCATCATCATCATGATCATGATCATCATCATCAGCATCATCATCATCATCCTCATCAGCATCCTCATTCTCATCCCCATCCTCATCCTCAGATTCGTCCTCATCCTCACCCTCATCATCCTCATCATCCTCCTCCTCCTCATTATCATTATCGTCATCACCAACACTACCACCATCATCATCAGCATCATCATCGCACGCACTGAAGAAGTCATTTACACACGCACGCACTCATCTTCAGGAAGTCTCGAGCGGGAGCCTGGTCTGTGAGTGAATAGCGAAGAAATTTCGAACGGGAACCCCCTTCCCTATGGGGCCTCCAGCTCCATGCTGGAATCCGAGCCGTGTCATCCAAACCGCGTAACTGTCGTCACTCTTGGGATCGTCGGGCCTGAAGATGGAAGAAATCTCGAGCAAGAGCCTCTTCCCTCTTCCCTACGGGGTCCCCCTTTCCGTGTTGGAATCCGATCGGGGTCCCCTCCGCCACCTCCGAAGCGAAGGAAGCGCTTCTCGCTGGCGACAGCGCAAGAAGATCGGCCTCCTGGGGCCGGGCGGGACGGCCGGGGGTCCCACGTCGCACAGCCACGCGGGGGGACCCCCTCCCCGAGGGCTCGAATATTTCATATCATGGATTGCCATGTTATGGTAAGCCGTACTCTGCTGTGGGAAGCCACGCGAGGCATGCTGTGCCGTGGGAAGCCATGCCAGGCATGCTGTGTCTGGACGGCGAAGGACATAAGGAAACAACACATAACGCCTGGAGCGACGTCGATCATGACGAGATGAGAGAGAGAGAGAGAGAGAGAGAGAGAGCAAGCGAGTTCCGGGTGTACGCCCTGCTTCTGCCATCCTATGCTCTGCTGGGAGGATGTCATGCTACGCAGTGATATGCCATGCTCCGCGCTACGAGCAAAAGAAAATGAGGCCGAGGAGTCCCCGATGAACCCTGGAGGACCCCCGATGACCCCCCAGTCACCTGGCGGGACAGGCCGCGGTCGCTATCGTCCATTTGGAACAGACGGAGTCAGAAACCTGGGCGAAGCCTGATTGGGAAAGAACCTCCTCCTTGCTCCTTCCACTCCCTCCTATTCCTCCTTCTTCTTCCTCCCATTGCACCTGCTCTTCATTCTCGTCGTCGTCGTCGTCGTCGTCGTCGTTCACATCCTCCTCCTCCTCCTCCTCCTCCTTCTCCTCCTCCTCCTCCCACCCGTTCCTCCTCTTCTCCCTCGTTTTCTGCCGCCTGCTTCATCTTGACATGGCTCCTGCGTGCAGTTTCATGTGACCCGCATGGAGGCGCGGCTCTGGCTGCCCCACTGTGTGCCGTGCCGAGAAACTGCACCTAGAGTCTCTTGCAGTGCGCCCGCCCCCCCCAGAGCTTCCAGGCCCATGCCTACAGCGTGCGAAACGACTGGCGCGGGAGGGCAACAATCTCGAACGCTGTACGGCACGCCGGGGTGGGATTTCAGGATGGGCACGTGTGTCTCGCACAGGTTCGGCTGCAGGCAGCCTCGCGATCGACGGCAAACCGCGCGAATTGTGGGAATGAATTAGCATCGGCTGATCGTCTTTGCCTTTGGCATCTGCTGGGGCTGCTACTGATGTCTCCACTGTACTTTCCGAAAGAGCGAACTTCCTCTTTCCAAATCTTGGGAGGGCCGGCAGCGCCCCAAAGAGCATGGCGCGCGAATTTGGCCAAGAGGGTGGCCCAGAGGGGTCCCATGCCAGTCCTTTCGGACCACCGCTGTCTGTGGCTTCATAGTCGCGGCCCTGCTGTGGGGTGTCCGTAGGACTTGGCAAATCGTCGCACCCCGACATATGAGGACCCTCGTTTGGACCTCCAATGAACGTCCTCATCCTCCTAACAGGCGGGACAATGCGCAGGTTGCCCAAACAAGCTCAACACTTCGTTGCTTGGAATCCATACCTTGCGGGATGGTGACGACGTCCTTGGTACATGTTTTTCCGGAAACATCTGGGTCTACCAGAGGCCTGAAGCTACAGAGGGTCTCAGAGGGCTGTAATATCCGACAATGTCGGCGTTTCGAAGCTCTTGCCGATGACCAAGGCCTGGAGCTGGCCTCGCCCCCTTTCCAACCTCTCTGGGACCTCCGAAGGTTATTATGAGGCAGACCTAGGTGCTCACGCTTTCCGTCCATCCACCGTTCCTTCACTCTCGCCTCACACTTCCTCCCTTCGATCCTTACGGTCGAGGTCCGCCACCGCGCCCGCCGGCACGTGGAGGCGTGGTCGACTGCCAAGTGCTATCTGGTAGGGCTCCTGTGAACCTTCTGGCCCCCCCCTCTCCCACATCTCGAAGAGTAGCAGAGAAACGAAGCAAAATAATACATGAACAACAGTGTGAGGATGCTGAACTTTTCCCTCGCCCCGTGTTCTCGGTCCCTTGGTTCTCTTGTTACCTCAGGTGCGTATCCACCAGCCCACACGTGTGTGCGCCCGTCCTGTTAGGGCCTGAGCACCGGCCCGAACCAGTGAAACAACACCTCACTGCGTGCTTCGACCCCCTTCCCCGAAACTCTCTGGGCGGCCCGGCTCCTCCTCCCGGGGGCTCTCGAGGCCCTCGAGGGGTAAAGAGACGGCCCCGGAAGGCCACCAGCCGAGGCCGCACGATCAGACATTGCCCCAAGATGCAACCAACGACCCCCCAGAGGCGCCACATGGGGCCCCAAGAGGCTTCCAAGATAGCACAGAGAAGACCCAGAGGCCCTCCAGGAAGACTAGCAGCATTCAAACCCCGGAGGAGAATTTCAAACCCCAGAGGAAATAATGCTTCCAATGTTCTTAACCATCTTCCGTCCTTTCGGCTCAAGATGGCTCCAAGAGATCATCGGATGTGCCAAAAAGATGCCCAGTACGCCTAATAACGGTTTGAAGAAGCTCCCCAGACGGCCCAGAGCAGCTCCAAGAGGGCCCAAGACGGCCCAAGAGGGGAACAAGACAGCCCTAAACGGGGCCAAGAGGCCCCGAAAACAATCCCAATAGACTCCCCAGACGGGCCCACGACGGCCAAGAGAGCCCAGAGACGGTCCAATAGAGCCCCAAGAGAGCCGCAAGAGAGCCACTTGGACCCCCAAACAGCTCCAAGGCGGCCCAGGTGGCCACCTTGAAAACCCCTCGAGCAACATAGATGAGCGGTGTCACGCGTTACGGCCTTCTGGGCGGTGTTCAGAGCGTCGCCACAAGGAGTGCTGCGCTAGCGCGGTGGCCAGATACGCCGCAATCAACTGGATAACTGGCCTCCTCCAGCGGGCTCCACAGCGGCCTTGGCGCCAGCACACGCGTCAGACCTAGTGCGCGAGATCTTCAGAATCTCCCGGAGGTTGGACCGGCCATCCTCGATTACCTGCGCCGTATCAACAGTAAATCCACCGCGGGCGCGCATGAACGCTCCGAAGGAAGCTGTACCTCCGCCGCAGCCAAAGTACAGACGCTTCCCTGCGAACCACGCAACTCCTGTTGGCGTCAAGCATCGCTCCAACAGCGCTGCCAAGTCGTCGTACATATCTGTGCGGTATATCGCCTCCGCCGCCAGGACCACATCGTACGCGCCCTGGCTGACCTCACGCAGCAGCTCGCGCCAGTCGCCCGACAACAGCCTCGGAGGGTCCTCCGGCGGCGACGTCGCCTCCCCCAGGCCGCTCGCCGCCGCGTTGGCCGCGGTCACCTGCTCCAGGACCTCCGCGCTGTGGTCGTGGAAGTCCACCTTCATGCCCAGGTGCATCGACGCCACGATCCCGGGCACGCCGTGCCCGGCTCCGAGCTCCAGCGCCCGCCCTCCGCGCAGGTGCCCTGCAGCCTCCCGCGGCAGCGCCGCGAGGGCCTCGGCCAGGTCCAGGCCGCCCTCCCAGACCTTGATCCCGCTGGCGAGGTCCACGCCCGCGCGGCCCTCCAGGCGGGCGTCGTCCTCGGCGCTGCTGCGGCGTATCACCACGCGGACCTCGATCGCGTCGCCCGCCGCGGTGCGGAAGGGGATCGAGCGGAGGCGCCCGTGGTCGGTCGGGCACCGTGGACGCCCCTCTGGCCCCAGGAGCGGACGGGCGGGCACCGTCGGCGGCCGGGCAGCAGCCCCCACGCCGACTGCTCCCTGGCCGCCCTGGTCGCTCTCGGGCCTCTGGACAGGGCCCGTCGCTCGCTCCTGGCCCGCGCCCCCCGCTCTGGGCGCGTAGTGCAGGTTCGCGTCGTGTCGACCACGGCGTTGATTTCCTGACAGCGCGAAAAATCGTTCACACTTGAACGATCGGCCCTTTCAGACACGCCGAACCGCTTAACGATGGGCCGAGTCTGGGCCACGGGCGGCGATCAACCTTACACGCCCGCGCTGGGGTCGCAACTGGTCGACACGACGCGAACCTGCCGTACAACCATCGCGCCACGATGAGAGGAACGGAGGAGGGGGAGGGGGGAGGAGGGGAGAAGGGGGAGGGGAGGAGGAGGAGGGGGAAGGGGAGGGGGAGGGGGAGGGGAGGAGGAGGAGGAGGAGGAGGAGGAGGAGGAGGAGGAGGAGGAGGAGGAGGAGGAGGAGGAGGAGGAGGAGGAGGGACGACACGGCCTTTCTGGCCACGGCGAGCCTCGGCCACGAGCAGGGCCCGCGACCCAGACCGTGAGGAGCGGGTCCCGAAAACCAGGGCCCCCCTGATCCCGAAGCGAGTCTCCTTTCGGCGTCTTGGCTCTGCAGTGGAGGCCAGTCCACAAGAAACCTCCCACAAGAAGCCCAACCCTGAGACCCCAGGACGTCCATCGATGTTTGGTGCGGGGACGTCTTTCCAGCGCAAAACCCTCGAAACCCAGGGCACCCTGGAGGCAAGCAGGATGTTTCTTGGCATGGGCCTCCACTGTAGGTCACCTGCCTTCGCGCATTGCCGCCCCCAACGATGCGCGCCGCGCGGTTTCCTTCGCGCCCCCGCGTCGACCCCTTGGAGAGGGGCAGCCGCTCTTGGCCCAGGCCGCGGGGCGCGAAGCGCGGCTGCACCCCCGCGCCCCCGCGGACGGCCAAGCCGCTCTTGCCCCCACCCCTCCCCCTGACACATAGGTGGGAGGGCATCGAGTACACCGACCCGGGCCATGCCCATCCTGGGCCCAGGATGGGTGTACACGCCCTGGCCTGGGCACGGAAGCATTACACACCGATCCGGGGCTCAGCGTGGGCCTG
>CAUYUJ010019239.1:86665-117097 GCA_963575745.1 Prorocentrum cordatum | reverse complement strand
AGTAGTAGTAGTAGTAGTAGTAGTAGTGGTAGGGGTAGTAGTAGTAATAGTAGTAGTAGTAGTAGTAGTAGTAGTCGTAGTAGTCGTAGTAGTAGTAGTAGTAGTAGTAGTAGTAGTAGTAGTAGTAGTAGTAGCAGTAGTTGCAGTAGTAGCAGTCGTAGTAGTAGCCGTAGTAGTAGTAGTAGTCGTAGTAGTAGCAGCAGCCTGTGGCAGCAGCAGTAGTAGCAGTGGTAGTAGTAGTAGTAGTATCAGAAGTAGTAGTAGTAGCAGCAGCGCAGCAGCAGTAGTAGTAGTAGTAGTAGTAGTAGTAGTAGTAGTAGTAGTAGTAGTAGTAGTAGTAGTAGTAGTAGTAGTAGTAGTAATAGTATTAGTAGTAATAGTAGTAGTAGTAGTAGTAGTAGTAGTAGTAGTAGTAGTAGTAGTAGTAGTAGTAGTAGTAGTAGTAGTAGTAGTAGTAGTAGTAGTAGTAGTAGTAGTAGTAGTAGTAGTAGTAGTAGTAGTAGTAGTAGTAGTAGTAGTAGTAGTAGTAGTAGTAGTAGTACTAGTAGCAGTAGTAGCCGTAGCCGTAGCCGTAGTCGTAGTCGTGGTAGTAGTAGTAGTAGTAGTAGTAGTAGTAGTAGTAGTAGTAGTAGTAGCAGTAGCAGTAGCAGTAGTAGTAGCAGTAGTAGTAGTAGTAGTAGTAGTAGTAACGATACCAGTCGTGATACTACGACTATTATTGTTATTCGTATTATTCCCTGCCTAGACTCTGCCTAGAATGGTTCTTACTCTGAGGCTTACAGGGCCGGGCAGTGGAACCCGCCCCGGGCGGTCCCCCCAGGATCCGCCCCGCGGCTCCCCCAGTCCCTTGGGAGCTTTAGCTTTAGCTTTAGCTTTAAGTTAGCTTTAGCGTAGCTTTAGCTTAGCTTCAGCTTAGCTTTAGCTTAGCTTTAGCTGAGCTTTATCTTAACTTCAGCTTACCTTTAGCTTATCTTTAGCTTCGCTTTAGCTTAGCTTTAGCTTAGCTTTACCTTAGCTTTAGCTTAGCTTTAGCTTAACTTTACCTGAGCTTTAGCTTAGCTTTGGCTTAGCTTTAGCTTAGTTTTACTGTTACTACTAATGCTGCTTTCCTAGGGGCTCGAACTCCTGGGTAGGGTCGCACTGGGATAATTACTATTCGTATTGTTATTATTACAAATATTATTATTTGAATAAGTCATAGTATTATTACTACTCTTATTATGATGAATATCACTATTTTTTATTACTATTCTTCTTCTTATTATTAATAGTGGTAGTAGTAGTTATAGTAGGAGGATGAGAAGGAGGAGGAGGAGGAGGAGGAGGAGGAGGACGACACAGGTAGGCTGTCATCAGAGTCCGCGCCCGTGCGAGTCGTCAGGTCCGCCTGAGGATTCTGATCTTCTGGTACTTGCTGCGGAACTCTTACCGAGCTGGAAGTCGGATAAAAGCTTGCGGCGGAAAGCTTGTTATCGCTGCGCGCGCTTGCAGAATACGCTTGCATCGGCATTATTGTTGTTTTGGACGTGCTCCTGGACTCCATGTGTCCACGCCGTCCAAAGAAAACATGATGGTGAAGGTCCGCAACCCTTTGCCAATTGGCGGGAGAAAGAACCTCCTGCGTGCAGCATCCGTGCGAGACCAGACTGCCTCGCAGATGTCTCAGGCCGAGGAGAAGGAGGACGAGGAGGAGGAGGAGACGGAGGAGGAGGATGATGATGATGATGATGATGATGATGATGAGGAGGAGGAGGAGGAGGAGGAAGAGGATGAGGAGGCTCGAGGGGGAAGGAGGAGGAGGAGGAGGAGAAGGAAGAGGAGGAGGAGAGGTGGAGGAGGGGGAGCTCCTTGAACAGGTGCTGCAAGCTGGTGGCGGTGGTGCACGCGCCGAGATTGCTGGCGCTGTCGAAGGGGTCCTCGATGCTGGGACCCCTCCTCTCCTTCACCCTGCATCTTCCATCTTCCATCCACCTGTTCCTGCTCCTGATCCTGCTCCTCTTCCACCCTCCTCCTGCCCTCCCCTACTTGACTGTTTCGTCCCTCGGGCGGGGCATTCTCCCAGAGTCTGTTTGCTTGTCGTGAACTTCTGCGCACCGCCGAACCGAGGACCCTCCCTTCCCCCCCCCTCCTGCTCTTCCTCGCATCCCCCTCCTACTGCTGGCTCGTGCCGTTAAGATTTCTGGGACGGTCTCTGACACCGCGTGGAAGGGGTCTGCCTCGAACGATCCCGGCTCTGTGAGAACTGAGCCCAGTCAGTCATGGCCGAACTCAGGCCGTCAGCGGCCTTCAACACCTGGAGCGCCCGAGCCGGCGTCGCCGCCGCGTCGACACGACGCGAACCTAGAATCGAGGAGAGCAATTATGGTGCGGGGAGAAAAAGGGCTGGGAGGACGAAGGGTATGAGCAGTGGCATCCGGATGCCAGAAACGATACCTTCGGCC
Organism: Prorocentrum cordatum; assembly: GCA_963575745.1. Lineage (NCBI taxonomy): Eukaryota > Dinophyceae > Prorocentrales > Prorocentraceae > Prorocentrum > Prorocentrum cordatum. The sequence continues at coordinate 114,656 of CAUYUJ010019239.1, read as the reverse complement.
GCCTACGGGTCAGGATATCCTCCTCTCTCCCAACCTGATGACTGTCTTCCTGATCAATATCCTCCTCCTCCTCCTCCTTCGGCAAAATCCTCGATGTTGGGGCCCACCTCCGTGGTCTTGCTGTCGGTGTTCACGACGATGTGAAGAGGCAGCCGGCTGTCGGGTGCCGCTCGCCTCCCGCACCGGACCGACACGGCCTCCCCCTTCCAGTCGAACTCCGAGCTGTAGAAGTGTAAGAACGCCTTGAATCAGGTCGGCCATGCCCTCCTACAGGAGGATTTGGGAAGACAACTGAAAAAGTAATCAAACATACTCTCAAATGGCCAGTAGTCAAAACATCGTCAACAGACTATGTTTTGACTATTTCCCTACCTAGGCTCTGCCTAGAAGGGTTCTTACTCTGTGGGCTTAAAGGGGCCGGTCAGTGGAAATCGCCCCGGGCGGTTCCCCCGGCATCCGCCCCGCGGTTCCCCCAGTGACGTCCCCTTAGCTTAGCGTTGCTTATCTCATCTTAGCTTAGCCTAGCTTACCTTAGCTTAGCTTAGCTTAGCCTAGCCTAACTTAGCTTAGCCTAGCTTAGCTTAGCTTAACTCAGCTTAGCTTAGCTTAGCGCAGCATTAGCATAGCATAGCATAGCATAGCATAGCACAGCATAGCATAACGCAGCATAGCATAGCGCAGCAGAGCATAGCATAGCGCAGCATACCATAGCATAGCATATCATAGCATAGCACAGAGCAGCATATCATAGCATACCATAGCGTAGCATAGCATATCATAGCATAGCGCAGCATAGCATAGCATAGCATCGCATAGCGCAGCATTAGCATAGCATAGCATAGCATAGCATAGCATAGCATAACATAGCATAGCATAGCGCAGCACAGCATGCCATATCACAGCCTAGCATATCATAGCGCAGCATAGCATAGCATAGCATAGCATAGCATAACACAGCGCAGCACAGCATAGCATAGCGCAGCATAGCATAGCATAGCATAACATAGCATAGCCTCGCATAACATAGCGCAACTTAGCATACCCTGGCATACCCTAGCGCAGCATAGCGCAGCACAGCACAGCACAGCACAGCATAGCGCAGCAGAGCATATCATAGCATAGCATAGCATAGCATCAAAGCAAAGGCAAAGCAACAGCAGCAACAGCACAGCAAAGCAAAGCACAAGCAACGCAAAGCAAAACAAACACAACAACAAAACAAAGGAAATGCAAAGCAACAGCAATGTGCGACAGGTGCCGCTACTGTTACAACTGCGACGATGAGGAGAAGGAGGAGGACGGCGTTCACCGTTACTACTAATATTGCTCTCCTCGGGGCTCCATTCCTAGGTAGGGTCGCTCTGGGATAATCTTGAATATTCCTCCTGTAGAGGGACACGCCCGACTTAAGCCTTGAACAAGCCGCCCACGGAGAGGTCGGGGAGCACATCGGCAATCATCGCCGCCGCCTTGAAATCTAGCCGGCCCCGTCGCAGTCCGCATGTCCCTGCCCGAACGCGCGGGTGACCGATCGCATGACCAACCCAACCGATCGCGTGGTCAAACATCGCATAGCCCACGTCAACTGGGAGTCTGCTCCCCAAGCCGAATGCTGCCCCCGCGGCGCGCCGCCCCCTCGCTTAGGCAGCTCGTGCCTCGCGGCGAGCTCGCTAACGGCGGCGGATTCTGCACTCGATTGAATGCGTAATCCAGCACTTTTGAATGTCGCGTTGATAATGAAGCTTTTGTTTCGTTGAAAATTTGAATGGCTGCGCACAATTTTCGATGCCACACGCCAACCCAACACATTCATCGGCCCTTCCGATCAACAGTGCAAGGATCGTGATAACGACGATCCCCCCCGCCCACCCCCCAGAAGCAAACGTCGGCGAACATCATACAAATCAGCAATGATGTGGCCAGCGGACGCTAAGTCCTGGGCTTGGGCTCCAGGCTGACCCTCCACAGTGAGGCCAGACGGCGTTTCCAGACACGTCAGCGGCGGCAGCACCCCTCCGGCGCCAGTCTGGAGGAAGTAGACCGACATGAGCGTCCAGGCGTACAGCGACAGGTGGCCCCTGGCGACGTGACAGAGTCCTCGGTCCTTTGCCCAGCGCTTGACGAGAAGCACGAGCCCCTGCGTGCGCGGGTCGATGCGTGTGCACTGGGCGATGGGCGGCGGCGCGCTCCGGGGGGAAACTGCGGAGAAGGGGCGGGCCTTCTCAGAAGGCTCGGAAGCCCTCCGGCCTTCTGGAACAATTTCTGGGCCTCCCCTGAAGACACGGGAACCTCTCCGAAGGCCCGAGGGCTTCTAAGAAGCCCCGCCGCCTTCTGAGAAGGCCTTCTCCTTCTCAGGAGGAGGAGAATGAGGAGGAATAGGAGGAGGAGGAGGAGGAGGAGGAGGAGGAGGAGGAGGAGGAGGAGGAGGAGGAGGAGCAGGAGGAGGAGGAGGAGGAGGTCACTTCCCCCGTCGCTCGCCACCGAGATGAGCATGGCGTTGCAGAGCGGCGTCAGAGCGTTGACGGACAGGCTCATCGGCACCGACTGCAGGGCCGGCGGCGAGACGACGGTGACCCTCGGCTCGTCCCCACGGAAGGCGGAGCGCCGGAACTTGAAGCCGCCTCGGGGTTCGTAATCAGTCAACAGTCCCTTCGGGAAGTCGCGAATGACGAGGGGCCCCAGGATCACTTGAAGGCCTGGGAGATCAAGACGCAACCGACCCTCGGCTCTGAGGCCTCCCAGCCGGAACTTGAAGCCGCCTTAGGGTTCGTAATTAGTCAACAGTCCGTTCGGGAAGTCGCGAATGATGAGGGGCCCCAGGATCACTTGGCTCGAAGGCCGGGGAGACCAAGACGCAACCGACCCTCGGCTCTGAGGCCTCCCAGGTCCAGAACGAGCTCTTCAGAGCTCACATTATTCGGACTCATCCTCTGTGTGACGCTGATTCCGAAAACCGGCCGCCTTCGGACACCAGGCGGTCGGTGCAGACGCGGACCGCAGATTTGCGCAACTGCTGTGCAGTGCACTCGTTCTTGCCTCGTTGCCGGCCTTGCCAGCGATTGTGCACCAACGCAGAGTGGGGGGCGCTGATCACGACCTCCACCTCTGGAACGGCGACGCCGAATGCCTTGCCACTTGCAAGGCTTGCGCCCACGAAGCCGGTGACCTCGACCCCAGGCAGGACTTGCGTCACCACGCCGCGCACTGCCTGCGTAATCTTCGCGACCACCTCGCTGGTCTCGGCCGTGGGGGTCAGCTGGGCGAGCAGTTCCTGCGGACCACCCCGAGCAGGCGAGCCGACCCACGCCCTGGATCCTCCCTGGGCGCTGCAGCGGATGGCACGACCCCGCGGAAGGCCCTCCGCCCCCCCCCCAGACTCGGCCCCTCTCCTCTGACCTCCCCTCCCTGAGCATCGTCTCACAGGTCTCCATCCCCACCGGCATGGCCATGGCCCCGCTGGCCGATCTTCGCCCCCTAGATGGGGATGGAGGCTTTTCCCTTCGGGCTTCGAGGCGCCCATCCCCAACTAGGGGGGTTGGGATGTTGGGGCTGAGATGCACTGGCCCGGTGGGAATGGGGATAGCCAGAAAACGATACTGCCTCCCTGCGTCGCTGGTCCTGCACCTCGGCATCCCAGCCCTGGGAGGTGAACTTCGGCGCCAGCACGGGCTGGACGCTGGGCTTCCAGACCTCCGGCTTCGAAGGAGTGGCCGCGGGGCCCTTGGCCGTGGGCTTGGCGTTGGCGGGGGAGCCCGGCCTCTGAGCAGCGCCCGTCGGCGACCTTGGGGGGGCCCTGCGGCAAGAGCTGGCCTTGCCCTTCGGCGCCTTCTCGCGGTCGACGCTCAGGCTGAGGGCCTGGACGGACACGAACATCAAGGCGCCGACGATGAGCGATATCAGGTGGGAGACCGATAGCGGCAAGAAGGAGAGGACCATCGCCACGGTGAGCACAGAGAAGCTGGCGGAGTCGATTCGACCAGGCTTGTCTTCGAAGAGCGTAGTGACGACACTCATGCTGAGCATGGCTGGTTGCGTAGAACTTGACAGGTCGTAAACGGTTTCGACCGTCTCGAAGGTCAGACAGACAGACCGGAGTGAGAGTTCTCCTGATGCTGAGTGAACCGAATCTTGAGCCAGAATGGTCGCAAAGAGGTGGAAGAAGGGCAATAATAGGATGAGGAACAAATCTGCTACCGTGCCCCATGGCACTTGGAGGCGTGGTAGAATGCCAAATGCTGTCTTGTAGGATTTCTGCAAGTCTTCTAAGCCGCCCCCCCTCTCACCACGCTTAACTGAATCCATCGCCCTCCACTCCCAAGGCCCCCTGGGCCGCCCTAGCGCCTCCATGGGATTCTCGAAAGCTTTCCACGGCTTCCAAGACGGCCCAGGAAGGCCGTCAATGCCGCCAAGCTGGTCGCAACCTTGCTTCAGGAGTCCCCCGACGTCCCCCGAGAAGATACTACTAGGCGCCAAAAGGGCTCCAGGAAGATCTTGCCATTGCTCGGACGTCCATTCCACGTGTATTGCTCAAGTTCGTGCGTTTTTTGTTCGACCTTTCCGCAAGGTGACCCAAAATGCTCCTCAATGGTCCCCGCCGTGAAAGATGCACACGCCCGAGCGATGCGAAGGAACTTCAAAACACCCGAAAGTCACGAGGCACTTCAGGCTGGCTCAGACCACTCAAAGCCCGAGGGACACGTTCGGTTTGTGAAGATCTTGCGCTTCTCAGGCCTCTTGGCTGAAGAAACCTTGGGGAGCTACGGTGTGGAAAAAATGGCGACGTCGCAGGTCCGGAGGGCCGAGCAGAGGTGGGGGGGCAGAAACGAAGGGCGTGGCGAAGAAGAAAGCTAGGAGGGGGAGGAGGAGGAGGAGGAGGAGGAGGAGGAGGAGGAGGAGGAGGAGCAGGGGGAGTGAGAGGATGCCCGTTTCCAGAACGACCTCGGAGGAACCGAAGAGAAGATAAACAAGCAACATGCCGACCGTAAGAAGCCCACCAAACGGCTCCGAACAGCCCCAGGGAGGGCCCAGGACGGGCCCAGGAGAGCCGCAAGATTGCCTACGACGGCCCCAAGTTTCCCCAACACACAGCCCCGAAGCACTCCTCAGACGGCCGAGGGGGCCCAAGACGGCACCAGGACGGCCCAGGAAAACAGCAAGACGGCCCAAGAGAGTCCCAAGAGGGCCCCGCAGGAGTCCAGTAAAGCTCCAAGACGACCCAACGAGGCCCCATGAGACGGCTTCTCGCGGAATGCCGACGAGAGGTGTCACATGTCATGACTTCTGGGTGTTGCTTCAACCGTCGCAATACAGTGGATGGGGCAGGAGGAAGGATGAGAAACTGCGAGGTGGTGGGGCAGGAGGAACGCAGAGAGAAGGGGACATTATGACGAGGACGAGGAGTGACACACCGACGCGACGCGGAAGAGCGTGTCACATGTTACAGCTCTCCGGAACCTGGGGACGCGAGGTGTCACACGTTACAGCCTCCAGTGCGCCCCTTGAGCAGTCGCCACTCCTCGGGGAAAAATCATGACGTAGACATAAACTTTTCGGAGGTCCGCACTGATTTCTTGGGTCGGCGCTGCGCCCCCCTCCCTGGTGCGCGGAACGCACCAAGGGCGGCGCCGGAGGCGCCGCCAGGGGGCTCCAGCGCCGATCCGAGAAATTAGCGCGGACCTCCGAAAGTTGATGTTTACGCCATTCTGTGTTCCCCGAGGTGTGCTCGCCTTGACCAGCGCTTTGACCGTCTCGCACACCCTGGCGCCCGCGGACTGGGAAGACGTTCCCCGAGTCACAGCTTCTGGTGCGCCCCTCGATCAGTTGCCGCCGAGTGCTGAGCTGGCGCGGTGGCGGGACTTACAGCAGGCGGCTGGATGAGCGGCCATACTCCGAGCTGCAGAATGCACGCGGGGCAACGGGCGCTCGACGTGGGCGGCGGTCGGAGGGCCGAAGGCGGAGTACGCGAGGATCTCTGGCCCCCGCCAGGGCTCCAGACCTGGCCAAAAGTCGGCGCGCTCTCCGAACCGGCCGTCTCTGTCGGCGGCCACCTGGATCCAAGCCACGGTAAGGCAAGGGTGGGACGCAACGGCGCTCTCCGAAGCGGCCGGCCACGACATCTACAGTCCCGCCAGCCCTCCAGGCGTAGGCCGTCTGGCGAGTTAGCTCTTCCAGCCTCCTTCCATTGAGTGCCCCCATTTCTCTCATCGAAAGGCTCCAAGGCTGCCCCATGAGGGTCCCCAGGGAGGAGGAGGAGGAGGAGGAGGAGGAGGAGGAGGAGGAGGAGGAGGAGGAGGAGGAGGAGGAGGAGGAGGAGGAGGAGGAGGAGGAGAGGAGAGAGGAGGAGGAGGAGGAGGAAGAGGAGGAGGAGGAGGAGGAGGAGGAGGAGGAGGAGGAGGAGGAGGAGGATGAGGATGAGGATAAGGAGGAGGAGGAGGAAGAGGAGGAGGAGGAGGAGGAGGCGATCGATACTTAGCCCGGGAAAATCGAACATTCCCCGGGAAAAACGAACATTCCCTGGTAGCACCGGGGAATGTACGATTCCTGCGGCGCTTCTTTTGCGAATGTTTCGAGCGGGGTCGGGCTGCAGAGTCTTCGAAAGCCAACTGGTTGGCTTACGTGTGACCATTCGGTTTTCGAAAAACATACCGGGGAATGTCTGATCTCCTTGTGCTCGCGCGTTATAGTACTGCTATTGGTAATGGTGGTGGAAATGATAGTGGTAATGGTTGTGGTTGTGGTAGTGGACGTGGTAGTGGTAGTGGCAGCGGTAGTAGTAGTGGTAGTAGTAGTAGTAGTAGTAGTAGTAGTAGTAGTAGTAGTAGTAGTACTGGTAGTAGTACTAGTAGTAGTAGTAGTAGTAGTAGTAGTAGTAGTAGTAGTAGTAGTAGTAGTAGTAGTAGTAGTAGTAGTAGTAGTAGTAGTAGTAGTAGTAGTAGTAGTAGTAGTAGTAGTAGTCGTAGTAGTAGTAGTAGTAGTAGTAGTAGTAGTAGTAGTAGTAGTAGTCGTAGTAGTAGTAATAGTAGTAGTAGTAGTAGTAGTAGTAGTAGTAGTAGTAGTAGTAGTAGTAGTAGTAGTAGTAGTAGTAGTAGTGGTCGTAGTAGTAGTCGTAGGTAGTAGTAGTAGTAGTAGTAGTAGTAGTAGTAGTAGTAGTAGTAGTAGTAGTAGTAGTAGTAGTAGTAGTAGTAGTAGTAGTAGTAGTAGTAGTAGTAGTAGTAGTAGTAGTAGTAGTAGTAGTAGTAGTAGTAGTAGTAGTAGTAGTAGTAGTAGTAGTAGTAGTAGTAGTAGTAGTAGTAGTAGTAGTAGTAGTAGTAGTAGTAGTAGTAGTAGTAGTAGTAGTAGTAATCGTAGTCGAAGTAGTAGTAATAGTTTTTCTTCTCCTCCTCCTCCTCGTTGTTTTTCTCCTCCTGGCCGAACCGAACCGGCGGGCGGGCCGTCCGACGCGGTTTTGCACCCTGGGGACATGTTTCAGGCCCCGCGGCCCGAACATGGCCTCCAGGGTCCGAAAACAACGAAAAACTGAAAACCGAAACGCACATCGGCGGGAACGACGACGGCGACGGCGACGAGGGCGAGGGGCCCGTCGGAAGCCTTTCAGAAACCCATTCAGAAGCCTCTCGGAAGCCTCTCAGAAACCCATTCAGAAGCCATTCAGAAGCCTCTCAGAAGCCTCTCAGAAGCCACTCAGAAGCTTCTCAGACGCCTCTCAGAAGCCTCGCAGAAGCCTCTCATAAGCCTCGCAGAAGCCCCGCAGAAGCCTCTCGGAAGCCTTTCAGGAACCCATTCACAAGCCTTTTCGGAAGCCTCCCAGAATCCCATTCACAAGCCTTTCGGGGGCCTCTCAGAAGCCTCTCAGAAGCCATTCATGAGCCTCTCACAAGCCTCTCAGAAACCTCTCAGAAACCCCATTCACAAGCCTCTCAGAAGCCTCTCAGAAACCCATTCACAAGCCTCTCGGAAGCCTCCCAGAAACCCATTCAGAAGCCTATTAGAAGCCTCTCAGGAACCCATTCACAAGCCTCTCGGAAGCCTCCCAGAAACCCATTCAGAAGCCATTCAGAAGCCTCTCATAAGCCTCTCACAAGCCTCTCAGAAGCCTCTCAGAAACCCATTCACAAGCCTCTCAGAAGCCATTCAGAAACCCATTCACAAGCCTCTCAGAAGCCTCCCAGAAACCCATTCAGAAGCCTCTTAGAAGCCTCTCAGAAACCCATTCAAAAGCCTCTCGGAAGCCTTTCAGAAACCCATGCAGAAGCCATTCAGAAGCCTCTTAGAATACTCTCAGAAATCCATGCAGAAACCTCTCAGAAGCCTCGCAGAAGCTTCTCATAAGCCTCGCAGAAGCCCCGCAGAAGCCTTTCAGAAACCTCTCAGAAACCCATTCACAAGCCTCTCGGAATCCTCCCTGAAACCCATTCACAAGCCTCTCGGAAGCCTCCCAGAAACCCATTCACAAGCCTCTCGGAAGCCTCCCAGAAACCCATTCAGAAGCCTCTCGGAAGCCTCCCAGAAACCCATTCAGAAACCTCTTAGAAGCCTCTCAGAAACCCATTCAGAAGCCTCTCAGAAGCCTCATAGAATACTCTCAGAAGCCTCTCAGAAGCCTCACAGAATACTCTCAGAAACCCAATCAGAAGCCTCTCAGAAGTCTCTCACATATTCTACCTGGGAATCAAGCGTGGGAAGGGTTGTCCCGGGGAATGTTCGACTTTCCCGGGGAGTGTTCGATTCTCCCGGGGAAAGTATTTTTGTCGGAGGAGGAGGAGGAGGAGGAGAAGGAGGAGGAGGAGGAGGAGGAGGTGGAGGAGGAGGAGGAGGATAAGGAGGAAGGAGGAGAGGAGGAGGAGGAGGAGGATAAGGAGGAGGAGGGAGGAGGAGGAGAGGAGGAGGAGAGGAGGAGGAGGAGGAGGAGGAGGAGGAGGAGGAGAAGGAGGAGGAGGAGGAGGATGAAAAGGAGGAGGAGGAGGCGCCGGCGGCGGCGGCGGCGGCGGCGGAGGCGGCGCCCACAAGAGGGCCCCAAGAGAGCCCGACAGGACCCCAAAATGGCCCCAGAGAGGGTCCCAAGGCTGCCCAAGTAAGCTCTCCTGGGCCTGCTCGGGCCGATCCGGATCCTTGGTCGGACAGCTGCTCTCATCCTCCTCGTCCTCCTCCTCGTCCTCCTCGTCCTCGTCCTCGTCCTCGTCCTTCTCCTCCTCCTCCTGCTCCTCCCGATCAAGGCAACTCGCCTGGACCTCGGTTCTGGGCTCCAGGTACAAGCGTGGTCCGTGGGCGGCTTCGTCAAGCTACAAGCTGCTGTGCGTCATGTGCCAACATGGGCTTCTGCAAGAAGGCTTGCTGTCTCTCCGCCTTCAGGCTCCTCTGCGGCATAGGCTCCTGGACGGCCAGAGTGGCTACATCCGTGACGCTGGCGACGCACACCTAGTGCTTCATGAACTTGTGGCTGCCCGCCTGGACGCCTGCTGTCCCACTTGGATGGTGCACGGCGACTTTGCCCATGCTTTTCCTCGTACATGGCGTGCTCAGCTGGTGGGCTTCCTCCATGATCATGGCGGTGTTCGTGGTGGTTCGCTTGCTCTGTTGGGGTCCATTCTGGAATGGGGCCGGGTAGTTATCCCGCTCAGTGGGCTCAGCACGGTGGACGTGTTCGAAGGCGTCCCGGAAGGTGGTGTTGTTGGTCCTCTCGCGTGCAACTTTGTGCCCGACAGTCTCATGCGGGCGCTGCATGCTGCCAAATGCGGCGTGGCCACGTCCACCTGGTGCCCTGCCCCGTGGCGCGGCCATCGTTGGCTGGGCCATGGTACCCCGCGCGAATACCTCACGGCCGAGCTTCTTGCCAACCTAGTCGCGCCGCACCTGCTGCCGTCCTCCTGCTGCCTGGCGGCGTGTCCGGACCTCGAGGCATCGGCCCTCCGTGCCCTGGACTTGCGCGACGCTGACAGGATCCCGGTGCTCTTCCACTGCGACGGTCGGGTGTTCGTGGCCTCAAGCCGTGGCGCTGCCGAGGAGGTGCTTCGGCTGGTGGCCCTGTGGTGCTTGGAGCACAGATGCGAGCTACACGTGGGCGTCCGCAAGACGGTGACTCTCGTAGCAGGCTCTGCTGCGGCCCAGGCTGCGGCGGCTGCGAGCGCGCCCCTGACCTTGCCTCGGCTGGGTACTCCTGCTGGCTTGCAGTTGGCTCGCGCCGAACAGCACAAGTGGCTCGGTCTACTCTGGCTGCCGGACCTGGACCTTGCACCGATGTGCCGTGAGCGCCTTGCTGTTGCCGAGAACGCGTGCCTCTCGCTCGTGGGCCTCGTGCACTGCGGACATCTGCCTCTCCACCTGGCGTCGGTGGCCTTTGAGGCCAAGGTCGACAGCATCATGGCCCCAGGCCGGTGGCTGTGGTGCGTGGCGCCTGGCCCCCTCACTGACCTTGCTGGCGCCTACGAGCGGTGGGCCAAGGCGCTCCTTGGCGGGGCTCCCTGGCGTAATGCTGGTGTTGCTGCCCTCGAGGTGGGCCTCTCTCTTAGTGGTGACGCCAGGGCCGTGCTGGACCTATGCCGGCGCCGGGCTCGCCTGTACCTTCTCCCGGTGGAGGACTTCTACCGTCGGGCCTTCATGCGGGGCCTTGCTGCTGGCTGCCGCACGTGGGCCTCGCGCAGTGGTGCTATCCTCGCAAAGTACGGCGTGCCCGATTGGCCGGAGTGGTGCCAGGGCTCCGCAAGTCATGCTGCCTACGTGGGCCACTGTCGGCAAGTTCTGCTGGCCCGTTCGTCGGCGCACTGGGCTGCTGTTGCGTCGCGCCACACGGACCCTGTACCTCATGCCCTTTCGTTCTCTGGTTCCTCCGCCGCCATGGGCGAAGCTACTTCGGCGACGCTGCCGTGGTCTGTGCTGGTGGGGCGCCGTGCTGTCGCACGGGTGCGTGCTGGGTACGTGCTCGCCGGGCATGTGGGTGGGCGCCGGTCTCGTGCCTCGGTGCAGAGGTGCGTCCTGTGCGACGCCAACATTGGGCCGAGCGTTGCACACGCCGTCCTGTTTTGCCCTACGCTGTTGGCGCTGAGGCAGCCGCTGCTCGCTGCACTGGGCTGGTTGGACACGCCGCCGGCGTCTGCTGATGCGCTGGCGTACATGCTGCGGCTGGCGCCCGGCCAGCTGGGCTACTGCGAGCTGGTGCTCCTGCTCGCAGAGCTGGACCGCGCGGCGGGGCAGTTCTGGCTGCTCCGGGGGATTGCGGAGGCTTGAGTGTCGCCTGTGAAAAATGTTTTGTCTCCCTCCCCCTCCTCCCGTCGTCGTCGCTGTCGTTCGTCGTCCTTCTCCTCGTCCTCCTCCTCGTCCTCCTCCTCGTCCTCCTCCTCGTCGTCCTCCTCCTCCTCCTCCTCCTCCTTCTCTTCCTCCTGGCGATTGGAAGGAAGCTGCTTTGTTGTGCCCACCGTGGGCGGATTAACGTCAAGACCGTTCTGCTCGGTCACCCTCTCTCCTCCTCCCTCCTCTCCCCTGCTCGTCCCTCACCTGTGCCCCCCGTGCACTCGACTCTCTCCCGTTCCCGCTTCGGTGTCCCCGCCCATCGGGATGGGTACATCGTGCTTGCGCCTCCCGGACAGCAGAAGTGTGTGCGAGAGAGATAGCTCTCGCTGTTGTGTCGGGTCGGGCGAAGAGGGTTTTTTGTCGCTGCTCCCCAGGACGTGTATCTGCCCCATGCGAGGCGGTCCAGACTGGGCCTCGCCTCCCAGGATCGAAGGCGCTAGCACCTCCTCCTCGGCGGAGGGCGGCGGCTGCCCGCGGTGCTGTCTTTGGTGGCCGCGCCTGCGGTTGCCTGCGCCGAGCCTGCGGAAGCCGGTGGAAGTAAAGCCTGCGCACCCATGTGGTGACGACGTTTCTGCTTCAGGGGTTTCCCGAGCCAGCCACGCGAGTTTACCCCCCGCCCGACGCCGCCGACGGAGCGCCGCCGGCAGCGGCCCTCCCCGTGCCGCCCGCGCAGCTCTCGAGGGCCCTCGGCGGGCGAGCGCACGGTGGGCGCTGGCACGCGTCCTGAGGCTTACCGAGGTCGGTGCGGGGGCTCCGCAGAGGATAACGTGCCCATACCTCTACTCTGGACTCTGCCCTCGTTTTCCCTTTTTGGGGGGCCTCCTGGGTCGCCCTCGTCGCCGCCGCCGGTTTCGCCTCGTTGTCCTGGTCTGGACGCGCCCCGGGAGGTGCCTGGGGTGCCCAGGCGTGTTGCCTTGTTCTGGGTTGCGGGGTGGGTTGCCGTGTCTCTCCGAGGGGTGTCTTCTGGTCCGGTCGTGGGGCGCAGGTTGCCGGTGCCGAGGTGCGTGTGTGTTGTTTCGTCCACGCCTTCTCCAGCCTCGTTGTTCTGTGTCGCCTTGGCGTGGGTGTGCTTGCTTCGTATCGGGGGGTCGGCGCTAGTGTTCGCATGTCTTGTATGCGTCAGGCTTGTACTTCCCGCTACGCTGCAGCCGCTTCACCTTCAAGTTGTAGTTGTGTCTTGACGCTTCGCCTTTCCCGGCATCTTGGTGCCCCCATCGATGCCTGAGATGCTATTCGTACTCGCCCTGGCCATGGCGCCTGGGCCGTGCGCCGCCGCTCCGAAGCGTGCGCCGCACGAGAAGGAGGCTTTGGGCTCTCTTCCGCTCCCAGTTGCGGGCCAGTGAACGTTTGCATCAATTGTGGTTGGAGGCGGTGTCGAGTGCTCCTGCCGCCGGCCATGCTGCCAACCATGTATATGAAGGGCTGGTCCGTGCTGAGTGGGCAGACCTTTTGGACTTGGAGTGCGTCGTGTATCTAGCCCAGGCCCAGCAGGGGGCTGAGGCCAAAGAGCGTGCCCGTGTGCTCGAGGCTGATGCCAAAGGGCGCGCCCGTCTGCTCGAGGCGTTCTCGCAGTGCTCCAGTCCGTCGTGCACTGCTGCGGCGGGCGCAGGCTCTGGGCGCCCGAGATGGGCGCGGAAAGAATGGGCATGATGCCCAACAGCAGTTCTTGTTCCTTCTGAGCTGGGTTCGCTGTCCTCGCCGCCGCGGCGTTTGTCCTTTCGCGTTTATTGGCCGCCTGCCCAACAGCGGCCGCTGTTGGTTTGGGGCTGCCTTTGTTGTTGGGCATTGTACCCGTTCTTTCGGTGCCCATTTCGGGTGTCCAAACAGGCGGGGCCCAACCCAGCAGCAGCGGGCCGGCGGGGCCAGATGCCGGCGCGGTCCTCGTGCCTCCCACTGGTGCCCCTGCGCAAGTGGATCCTGAGGCAGAGACAGTCCCAGGCCTCCCTGGATTCCCCGCCGAGTCTGCCATGGCCCCTGGCCGTGCGCCGGCCAAGCCAGCAGCGGTCCCCGTGCCGCCGCCGGTCTTTGGGGCCTTCCTGAACACCGCTGCTCTGCCCTCGTCCAGCTCGTCGTTGTCGTCGTCGTCGGCGGCGCCTGGCTCGCCTCTGTCACCGGCGCCTCCGGCTTCGCCTGGCGCCCCGCACTGCAGCGGCGACGCGGCAGGCAGCGATGGGCCTCTCAGCTCCCTGGTGGCGGCGGTAGCTGCGCGCACTTTGCCCTCGCACCCTGGCGTCTGCAACTCGGCCTACTCGCCGGCGCTCCTGGCCGCGGTCGGCCTCCTACCGGCAGAGACCTTGGCAGGCTGGCTCGCCCATGCATCCATGAGTCCGCCCTTCGCAGGCCTGGTGCAAGAGCTCGCGGGTGCATCGGCGGTGCCCTCCTCGGATCTCGTCTTTGCTCTGCAGTCCTTGGCTGCCGCCGCGCCCGGGCACGCCGCGCCTGCGGCCTTGGCGGCCGCTTCCCTCTTCGGGCGGCTGGGGCGCCCCGTGGGCCTTGCGGAGGTGGTCCACGCCCTCCTGCTCGGGGCCAACTACCTGGACCCCTTGGTCGCCGAGGCCTTGGTGGCGGTGTACGGGGGCTCTGCGCAAGGTGCCGCTGCCGCCCTCCGCGCCGCAAGTCTGCGCTGGGCTGCGGGCGCAGCGGGCGGCAGCTCGGGCGGTGCTGCGGGGGCGGGCCCGGCGCCGGCGTCGCAGGCCACTCCCCCGTGGCGCAGTCTGCCCGCCGCCCCTCCGCCTCTGGGCGGCCCCGCTGCGTCCTCCTCTGGCCCGCCGCCTGCGTCGCAGGGGATGCCCGCGCCCCAGCCTCTTCCGCCTGCGCCGGCCAGTTCCGGGTGGCCGTGCGGCCCGCCCCCGTCGTCGGGCCCCCCGCCGGCGGCGCCCGCGCTGCCTTCACCTCCGCTGTCCCCCTCGTCCGCCTGCTCCTGGCGGCCCAGCGGCCCGCCCTCGTCGTCCGCCTCCTTGCCGGCGGCGCCGGCGCAGCACCAGCCCCAGCAGCTTCCCGCGCCTTCCGGCTCTTCGCGGCGCTCGCGGCGCTACACCGGCGCTGACCCGGGTAGCGCCCGCTTCCGCCGCGGGCTCCCTGCGCGTGCTGACGGGCGCGCGCTCACGGAGCAAGAGGTCCTTCAGCTGGCTGCCGCCTGCGGGCTCTACACCGACTCCCGCCAGGCATTCTGGCTCTTTGGCACCAACGGGGCCCGGATCGGCTTGGCGCTCCGTCCGCTCGACGGCGGCGGGGTGATCAACTTTTGGCTCCGGCAAGCCAAAGTGACCGTCGCCGGCAACCCGGAGGTCCGAGAGCGGCTCCTCGAAGCAGTGCTTGCGTGGACCGTCCCCTGGGCTGGGAACCAGCCCCGGCCCCACGCCGCGGCGGCGCCTCCGCCCGCGCCCGGCGCTCTGGGCGCGCCGCCCGCGCTGGCCCTCCACGCTCCTGCTGCCGCCACGGGCCTGGCCGCCGCTGCCCCTCCGACGGCTGCTGCTGCTGCCACCCCGGCCGGGGCCTCCCGCCGCCGCCGCCGCCGCCGCCGCCCGCCGCCGCCGCCGCCGCGCGTCGCCGCCGCCGCCGCCGCGCCGCCGCCGCCGCCGCCGCCGCCGCCGCCGCCGCCGTCGCCGCCTTCGCTGTCGTCGTCGTCGTCGTCGTCGTCGTCGTCGTCGTCGTCGTCGTCGTCGTCGTCGTCGTCGTCGTCGTCGTCGTCGTCGTCGTCGTCGTCGTCGTCGTCGTCGTCGTCGTCGTCGTCGTCGTCGTCGCCCTGAGGCTGCGGGGGCGCCCCCGGCCGCTGCCTCCCGCCGCCGCCGCCGCCGCCCCCGCCTGAGCTCCTCCTGCCGCTCCAGGAGCGCAGAGCGCGGCCGCCGGCCCCGGGGCTAGCCGCGCGCGCGCCGGGAACTCGCTCCCTTTTTCCCACCCGCGCGGGCCCTTCTGGTAAATGGGCGCTGCGTGTCCCTTGGCTGTCGTCGTCGTCGCTGTTTTCGCCGCCGCTGTCGCCGTCGTTGTCGTCTTCGTCGCCGTCGCCTTCGTCTTCGTCGCCCTCGCCGTCGTCGTCGTCGTTGCCGTTGCTTCTCGTCGGCGTCGCCCTCGTCGTCTCCTGTCGTCGCCGTCGTCCTGTCGCCCTCCCGGCTGCCCCCTCCCCGGGGCGTCTCCTCCAGCCGCCCTCCTCCCTCTTTTCCCTCGCCTGGCTGGTGGTGGTGGAGCTGTGGCGGGGTGGGGGAGGACGACGAGGATCCCTGTTTCGATGCGGCCAGTTGGCAACGCGCGCACTGCGCTCGCGCACTGGCGCTCCGCCATTTGGTGGCGTGGCAGGCGCGGCTCCCAGGGGGCCCCTACAACTGTCTCGCATGAAGCGACACCCGGCCCCCCTGGGAGCGGGCACGCGCGCCGGGCACTTGCCCCGCTGCCAGCGCCCTACTCGGGACTGCGCATGCCTGCCCTTTGCCCGGGGCTTCGGCACCAACGCGCCCCACTTGGGTGCGCCTCAACCAGAACCAGAACCAGGGGGCGTGGAGACGTGGAGACGACCTCGCGGACAGTCTCCTGCCGCGCTCGCCCACGCGCGGGCGAAAGAGCAGAAAGCAGTCAAGGAGAGGACAGGCTCCCAACTGCGAGACCGTCCCCAGGAGGGGGGCGGCCAGCCCCCCAAGGGCCCACACCAAGGAGGCCGAGCCCAGGGACCAGGACGGACCAGGCAGCACCCCCAGTCAGGAGCCTGCCCCACCCCGACCCTCCCCCTCAGAGCTCCTCCAACTCCTCCCCAAGGTCCTCCGCAGCGTCCTCGCCCGAGTCCTCGGAGAGGACGGCGCCGAGGTCGAGGCACGCCTTGGCCCAGACGGCACGCTGGGCGTAGAGCTCCTCCAGGAAGCCGTCATCGCCCAGGCCGCCCGATTCCACCCTAAGGACCAGCTCCTGGACGGTGCCCAAGACCCCCATGGCTCTGGTCCTCTTGAGGCCGTCCGCGTCGACGACCCCCTCCTTCTCCAGGTACATATCCTTCCCCTCGTCCTCGGGCGGCAGGCCCATGCCAGGATCCTCATTCCCCTCAACGAGCTCAGGGAAGCACGGCACGGGCGGCAGGTCCCAGGACGCCCGCATGCGCACGTAGCTGTCGAGGTCGAGGTTGCCGATCTTCTCCGGCGGCGGCGGCGGCGGCGGCGGCGGCGGCGCCCGCAAGAGGGCCCCAAGAGAGCCCGACAGGACCCCAAAATGGCCCCAGAGAGGGTCCCAAGGCTGCCCAAGTAAGCTCTCCTGGGCCTGCTCGGGCCGATCCCGATCCTCGGTCGGACAGCTGCTCTCATCCTCCTCGTCCTCCTCCTCGTCCTCCTCGTCCTTGTCCTCGTCCTTCTCCTCCTCCTCCTCCTGCTCCTCCTCCTCCCGATCAAGGCAACTCGCCTGGACCTCGATTCGTTTTTTTTTTTTTTTTTTTTTTTTTTTTTTTTTTTTTTTTTTTTTTTTTTTTTTTTTTTTTTTTTTTTTTTTTTTTTTTTTTTTTTTTTTTTTTTTTTTTTTTTCTTTTTTTTTTTTCGTTTTTTTTTTTTTTTTTGTCGGTCGCGTCCGCTAGCGAAGGCGCTAGCGGAATCAGAAGCGCTACGGGTCACGACAGCGGCCAAATTAGCAGCTAAACGCGCCGCGAGCCGGCCGGCCCACTCATCCAGCAGCGGCTGACTGCGCGGGGGGAGCGGCAAGCTGAGGGCGTCCAGGGTGCTCGAGCACTTGCAACGCTGCAACATGCTGGTGAATTCAAGATGTGCCGAGTGGCAAAACCCAAACGGAGCGTGAGGACGATGGCTGTGGGCTGCGTGTCCAACGTGCCGTCTGAGTGCCCAGACGTGGTAAGCGATGGGCAGTCGCCAGTGGGGCGCCAAGCCCAGGTCGCGCCAACGGCGTGTGCGAGCCAGCTGAGCTGCTCCGCCGGGGGGCGTCGAAAACCAGGCTGGGGGTGGGGCGGGCCCGGGGGGGCGGCCGCGGCTGCGAAGGCTGAACCACTCGAAGCGGGCTGACCTCCAGGGGCCGTCATCCCGCGCAACATGAGGAGCCGCCGAAACTGCAGGGGGCCATCCAAGCACAGCTGCGCGGGCGCCGGCTGAAGCGCAGCGTGGGGCCAAGCTGGTGGGAAGGAACATCGCCAGCAAGGTGGGGAATCCAGGGTGGAACTGCACGGCAGCTGCCCGCCTGATGTACGCCGAAGGCCACTGTGGGACTGCCTGATCCGTCGAATCCGACATTCCCCGCAGGGGTTCAGGGTCGCAGCTAACCGCCGCTGTAGGTGAGGTAAAGTTACGCTATCAGCGGGGGTCCTGGGCAGCTCTGGGGTGCGGGGGCGTTCGTCCCCGAGACCGGGATGCGAGCCTGGCGGCAGCCCAGCCAAGGGGGGGGGCCCGTGGGGAGGGGCGGTGGGGACAGACACCACCGGCCCTCCACGCGGAGGGGCCCCCGAGGGACATCAGGCAAGGGTGGGGGCACAGGGAAACGAACACCCCGCGGTCCAAGGGCAAGTGGACGTGGCCTGGGCCGGCCCGAGAGGGGCCCGAGGAGAGAGGTGGTGGGGGCAGACATCACCGCACCTCCGAACGGATCCCAGGGGCACCTGACCAGGGGGCAGGGGCAAATGAACCGAGGCCGGAACTCCAGGGACGTGGCCGCCGTCGCGCGGGGTCCGCACCACTTGTCCAGGGTGGCCTTCGGCCTCTTCGCTTCTATGCACCATGGAGGCCGGGGTGGCGGCGGGCTGCGGTCTGCGGAGCTGTCGTCATCCTCCCCCGGGAACACGACCGTGGTCTGTGTGAGGTGCGGGTGGGTCTGGCAGCCACCTGCATGAGATAGGGAAGCGCGGTCGCCGCCGGGGCCCTGCCTTGTATGTCGTGTCCGCCATTCCCCGAGGGGGGATCCAGGGTCGCAGCTACCCGCGGCTGAGAGTGAGGTAGTATTACCGAACGGTCGATCTTCTCGTCCACGGTCCAGGGCGGGCAGCCTGCAGCCAGTGGAATGACTCGCTGTTGGCCGCGCTGCCGCCTCGAAGGCCGACGCATCCGTGGGGGCGGTGTGTGGTGGTTGATCCAGGGTCGCAGCTAACCGCTGCTGATGTGTAGATAGGAGAGTGGGGGGCCCAAGGGCGGAGAGGCCGCAATGGGCCGGGGAGAACGAGGGGGGGGGGGGGGGGCAGGGAGGGTTGCTCCAAGGGCCCGCACCTTTGGCAGCACGGGCGGTCAGCCGCGGTCCGCTGCCTCAGCGCTCCACTGGGGTGTACGGCAGCAGCGATCTGGGGCTGACTTCCTTGCCTTGCATGTCGTGTCCGCCATTCCCCGAGGGGGATCCAGGGTCGCAGCTAACCGCCGCTGAGAGTGAGGTGATATACCGAGCGGTCGATCTTCCCGTCCGCTATTGGAGCGGCCCAGGGTGGGCAGACTGCAGCCCGTGGAAGGACTTGCTGTTTGGCAGCACTGCTGCCTCGAAGGCCGACGCATCCGTGGGGGCGGTGCGTGGTGGCCGTCTGAGGTGCTGTCGGCATCTGCTCCCGAGAGTACGACGGCAGTCCGTATGAGAAATAGATGGGCGGTCCTCGTCAGGGCTATGTCTCGCGCCCGTAGTCTCTGTTGCTCCCCGCGTGGATCCAGGGTCGCGGCTAACCGCCGCTCTGGGTTGAGTGATGACGGAGCGTCCACGGAGGGTGGCAGCAGACGGCCCTTGGCCGACAACACCGGGATGCAAGAGTACCTTGAGCTCCCGCGGGATGTCTCGTGCCCGTAGTCTCTGCTACTCCCCGCATGGATCCAGGGTCGCGGCTAACCGCCGCTCTGGGTTGAGTGAAGACGGAGCGTCCACGGAGGGTGGCGGCAGACGGCCCTTGGCCGACAGCACCGGGATGCAAGAGTATCTTGAGCTCCCGCGCGATGAGGCTAAGCCTGCCATGGAGGGCATCTGCTCCCGGGAGTACGACGGCAGTCCGTATGAGAGACAGATGGGCGGTCCTCGTCAGGGCTATGTCTCGCGCCCGTAGTCTCTGCTGCTCCCCGCGTGGATCCAGGGTCGCGGCTAACCGCCGCTCTGGGTTGAGTGAAGACGGAGCGTCCACGGAGGGTGGCGGCAGACGGCCCTTGGCCGACAGCACCGGGATGCAAGAGTACCTTGAGCTCCCGCGGGATGTCTCGTGCCCGTAATCTCTGCTACTCCCCGCGTGGATCCAGGGTCGCGGCAAACCGCCGTTCTGGGTTGAGTGAAGACGGAGCGAACACGGAGGGGGCGATCAAGGGGCAGAGCACCCCCTGGGTAGACGCAGCCTGCTATGGGTCTGTTGTCCAGGGGGGCCGTGCCTGCTGCAGCGAGACACCAGGGTTGCGGCAGACGGCCGCCTGGGATGAGGTACACGCCGACACCTCGTGTAAGTGCTGTTGGGCGTCCTCGAGGCTGGGGTAACACGCCGGAGAGACCATCCGGATGTTTTTGGATACAAGCCCGCGTCGCCCACCCACCTTCCCGTTGCACCCGTCGCCACCGACGCGTTGCAGCACTCGTCTGTCACGCCGGCGACTGCTGTGGCGATCGTGCCTAGTGTTGGTAGACGAGATCCAGGGATGCAGCGAACGGCTGCTCAGGTTGGGAGAGAGGGCGGAGCAATCAGGGAAGGTTGAGCCTGCCATGGGCGGCATCTGTTCCCGGGAGTACGACAGCAGTCCGTATGAGAGAAAGATGGGCGGACCTCGTCAGGGCTATGTCTGGTGCCCGTAGTCTCTGCTACTCCCCGCGTGGATCCAGGGTCGCGGCTAACCGCCGCTCTGGGTTGAGTGAAGACGGAGGGTGGCGGCAGACGGCCCTTGGCAGACAGCACAGGGATGCGAGAGTACCTTGAGCTCCCGCGGGAGGTCACGTGCCTGTAGCCACAGGTGCTCCCCGCGTGTATGCAGGGTCGCGGCTAACCGCCGCTCCGGGTGGAGTGAAGACGGAGCGTCCACGGGGGGTGGCGGCAGACGGCCCTTGGCAGACATCACCGGGATGCAGGAGTACCTTGAGCTCCCGCGGGAGGTCACGTGCCCGTAGTCCCTGCTACTCCCCGCGTGGATCCAGGGTCCCGGCTAACCGCCGCTCTGGCTTGAGTGGAGGCGGAGCGTCCGCAGAGGGTGGCGGCAGACGGCCCCTGGCCGACAGCGCCAGGATGCACGAGTACTTGAGCTCCCGCGGGATGTCTCGTGCCCGTAGTCTCTGCTACTCCCCGCGTGGACCCAGGGCAGCGGCTAACCGCCGCTCTGGATTGAGTGAGGACGGAGCGTCCACGGAGGGCGGCGGCAGACGACCCTTGGCAGACAGCACCAGGATGTAAGAGTACCTTGAGCTCCCGCGGGATGTCTCGCGCCCGTGGTCTCAGCTGCTCCCCGCGTGGATCCAGGGTCGCGGCTAACCGCCGCTCTGGGTTGAATGGCGGAGCGTCCGCGGAGGGTGGCGGCAGACGGCCCTTGGCCGACAGCGCCGGGATGCAAGAGTACCTTGAGCTCCCGCGGGTCCCTCCCCGCCGGGGGGGCGACGGTGCCAGCGCCCAGGGATGCGGCCGCTGGACAGGAGCACGCGCGGACCCTTTACTACCAGTGCGGTGCCACGACGGGGTGCAGCTAACGGCTGCTATGAGGAGACGACCAGCCATTGTTTCTTGCCCTTCCTGGGTGCGCGGGTGTCAGGGTGGCCCTTCGCCGCCTGGCGACCCCAGCCCGCGCTGCCGCTTCGACCCGGGTGCCGATGCCGCAGCTGAGCCCAGTCGACGCCGAGGCCCAGCGCGTCGCTAACGGCCCGTACGTCGCACTTGTGGCTGCGGAAGGAGGACAGGAAGTGAAGGCAAATTTGCGGGTCGTGCCGTGGCGGGTCGAGCGCGCCTTTACCGCCGAGCGCGGCCTGCTGCGTGGCGAAAGCGTGCCAGGTGCCTGTGAACATGGCCCCCAGGGTGACTTGAAGCCGCCTTGTCGCCTCGCCGGGTGTCTCCCCGGGAAGGTCCCGCTGGATGGTGCCGATCTTTGCTTTGTACAGCTGTTGTCCCGTGTCGGGGTCTAAGGGCTCTGGCCATTGGCGCGGCTCTGGCCATTGGCGCTGCCGCGTGTTCTGGCCGCAAGTCTCAGGCGAACCAGTCCCGCTGTCCTGGGCGGAGGGCTCGGAATCTGTTTTCGACAGTTCTGGTTGCACGCCTGGCGGGGCCCTGCGGGTAGGTGCGGGCCGCGTAGTTGGCCGCCGCGCAGAGGCCGGATCGCCTCCGGCAGCCCGGGCGGGCGCTGCCCTGAGGTGTGCGGGGAGAGGCCCCTGTCGCTGGCGTTCGACTTCGGGCCTGTGCCCGCCGTCGCTCACGGGCGCGCCCCCTTCAGTCGCCGCGAGGCTCTCGCCGGGCGCGGGGCTGCCGCTGGTCGTGCCAGGTGCGTGCACGTACGGCGACGCCGTTTCCATTGCCAGGGCACAAACTTCTTTGTCAGGCGTGTCCCGGGCGTCTGGAGGGAGCGCCTGAGGTTCGCCGTCCAGTCGGGCGGGTTCGCTGGCAGGGGTAGGAGGGCGAATGGGCGCGAAGGGGTTGCTCCCGACGAGCCGGCGGATGGCTTCGATGTCCTGCGTCTGTAAGGCTGGTCCGTGGCCCCCATGTTTGGTCTGTGGCGTTCCCGGAGGACTGCTGACAGTCTGCCTCTTTTGCGGAGAAGGTGGGGATGGCACGCTGTGGCAGGCGAGCCTCTGCTGGTCCAGGATCTCGCTTCGCGGGCTGCTGCGGCTGCCGTCCGCACTTTCGGAAGCAAGCTCCTGTCTACCCGATTCTGCTCCAGGGACGCGGCTGACGGCTTGCGCCTCATCCGCACCTTCAATAGCCTCCGCCGCTTCAGGCCCCCGATCTTCCGCGGCCTCCGCAGCTTCCGCCCCTTCTGCCGCATCCTCCATCTCCATCTCCTTGTCCTCCAGGGTCGCATCCCCTGTCCCAGCCGGGCAGCTGGAGTCGAGAAGATGGCTCGGGCACTGAGATGCAAGAGTGCCTTGAGGCCTCGGAGACCGGGCATCAGGGAGCAAGGGTGCCTCCTCCTGACCCGTTCCGCCTCCTTCTACACCCGTCGCTCCGGGGTCGCAGCTAACGGCCGCCCTGAGTTGAAGGATCGTTGTGTCGGGGGCCTCTTTCGGACAGCCGGAGTCTTGAGGATGGCTCGGGCGCTGCGGTGCAAGAGTGCCTTGAGCTTTCGCGGGCCCGCCGTCGCCAGGGTTGCGGCTGCTGGCCGTCGACTCTGGTTGCCCCAGGTGGATGCCAGGGTCGAGGCTGATGGCCGTCTGAGCGCACTGCGTCGTAACAACCGTTCCGTTTCCTTCTGGCCTGACCGGTCCCGCGTCTTCTTGCGAGGTCTGCTGGGCGCCAGGGGTGCCCGGAAGGGCGTCAGGGAGCAAGGGTGCCTCCTTCTGACTGTCAGAGTTGCGAGGAGTTCCGTTCCCTTCTGACCTGACGGGCCCTGTATCTTCTTGCGAGGTCTGCTGGCCGCCAGGGGTGCCTTGAGGGGCGTCAGGGAGCAAGGGTGCCTCCCTTCGGAAAGTCAGAGTTGTGAGGATCATGGCAGAGGGCCGTCTGTTCGCTGGATGCCTCTCTCTGCTGCTGCTGCTGCTGCTGCTGCTGCTGCTGCTGCTGCTGCTGCTGCTGCAACTGCTGCTGCAGCTGCTGCCGCGGGGGGGCGCACAGGGCGGCGGCGGCCGCCGCCGCCGCCGCCGCCGCGCCAGGGGCCGCGCCGCCGGCGGCCCGCGGGGGCGGTCGCGGCGGCGCAGGCGCACCGTGCCCTCCGCCGCCGCCGCCGCCGCCGGGGAGCCGGCAGCGGCGGCGGCGGCGGCGGCAGGGCCCGAGGAGCGTGTCCCCTCGGGCGCGGGCGGCGGCCGCAGTGGCCGAGGCGCGCCGCCCGACGAAGCCGCCGACCGCCGTGGAGCAGCCCGCGGCCGCCGTCGGGGGGGCGGCCGCGGCCGCAGGGGGCGAGGCCGCGCGCGCGGCCAGCAGGGCCGCCCGGGCCGCAGCGGCGACGGCCAGCCAGAGGCCGGCGGCCGCGGCGGCCCCTCCGCAGCGTCCAGCCCGGCGCCGGCCGCGGCCGCGGCAGCGGCGGCGGGCAAGCGGCCAGCGGCCGCGCCCAAGGCCGCGTCGGCGGCGGCGGCGGCGGCCGCAGCAGCGCGGGGGACTCGGCGGCGCCAGGGCGGCGCCGGCCCCGGGGCCGCAGCGGCAGGGCAGGCGCGCGGCGCCGCCACCGCGCGCACCGCCGCCGCCGCGAAGGCCAGCCGCGGCGCGCCCGCGGCGCCTGCCGGCGCCGCCGTGGAGGCGAGCCAGCGGCGGCCGGCCGCGGGCGGTGGCGGTGGCGGCGGCGGCGGTGGCAGCGGCGGCGGCCGCGGCGCCGGCGACCGCGCGGGCGGCCGCGGCGCCGCCGGCCACCGAGCGCCCGCCGGGGGGCGGCGCCGGCTGCCGCGGCAGGGGGGGCGGGGCGGCGGGCGGCCGCGGCGGGCCCGCCGGGGGGCGGCGCGGCGGCCAGCCAGGGGGCGGCGCCAGCGCAGGCGCCGGCGGCGGCCGCGGCGCCCAGGGCGCGGGCGGCGGCGGAGCCGGCGGCAAGGGCGGCAGCAGCCCGGCGCTGCCGCCGCCGCCGAGCCGCAGGGGACAGCATCGCCCGGGGGCGGCGGCCGAGAGGGGGGGGAGACGAGACCCCCCCGTCCAAGCCGCCGCCGGAGGCCTGCGGGCGCGCCCGCCAGGCCGCAAGACCCAGGCCGCGCAAACCACCTCGAGCCGAGACGGCTTGAACCAGTGGCTTGAGCCAGAGGGCTACGGAAAACTGGCGGGGATGCGCGAAGCGTCAAGAACTTGGCAGAGTTCGACCGATGCTTCGGCCAGCTCCGAGACGACCAAGACTTGACCCGCCGCGCACCTGGCAGGCCTGCAATGTCAGCCACGGCGGTCTTCGGCGGTCGGTGGGCGTGAGTCAGTGGTTGAATGACAAGCGACCCCTAACCACCAATAAACACGTGACTGCCCATGTTGGACATACATCGACAATTCTCAATCGTTATATAGTTAATTGTGAACCACGTCTGCATCGCAGAGCGGGGGGGGGCTGGGAAGGAGCATGCCTCTCCTTGGGGGGCACGATTTGTGGCCTCCGCGATCGCCGCGGCGACCCGCAAAACCGATCTGGAGGTCTGATTCGGGGTCGGGTATCACGCAACGGATCAAGGCCCCCACGAGTTCAATACACTGCACAACGACGAGAGACCACGGGTACCGCAGGACACGCGTCACCAGCGAGTGCAGTCGCCGCACGTCGTGAGAACGCAGAGCGCGGGCGCGAGTCTCTTGGGCGTCCATCTCGCACCTTTTTGTTTGAAAGGTCTGGCAATCAGAACGGGCTGAAGGTGGGCCGAAGCGGCAATAATGCCAGGGAACACCTCATCCTTACGATGGGCGGCGGCAATGTCAATGTTTCATGCCCTCCAAGAAAGCGACGTCTGTGCTCTGGGGGCGGCAAGAAGCTCTACGGCCCCTCTGCCAAGGTCGCACTCCAGGGTTACCTACCTGGCTTGGAACAAGAAGCCGTTGGCTTAAGAACACCAGCGCCTGTCTTGGTCTGTCTGCATTTGCCTGCTCTGTAAGCTCGGGGCGTAACGCATCGGTGGATACCAAAACGGGATCGCCTAGGCCAGACGACCGCTTTGAACTCCCGAGGGCCCAAGACAACTTCCCGCAAATTTCTGGACGGCCTCACGGCTTTCCAAGACGGCTTCCCGACAGTCTGCTCCCCTCCCCCTGGAGAGCCAGTCCCTCTCCATCTCCTTCTTCTCGTGGCCTTTCTCGTTAGCAGCGAGTGATGCAAGAGTTCCTTTAACACCTCTTGAAAGTACACGTAGCGAGGCACCAGCCGATTTGGTGGCCCTCGGGGCGCCTGGCGCAACACGAAGAGCAATAGCAACCCCACTCAGGCGTCGACCAAGTTGGTGGCCCGCGGGGTGCCTGGCGCAATCTGTGGTGCAATGGTGCACCCACTGAGGCATCGGTCGATGTGATGGCCTGCGGGGTGTCTTGCACAGCCTACAGCGGAATGTTACACCCGCTGAGGCATCAGTCGATTTGATGGCCCGCGGGCCGGCGGAATGCCTGGCGCAACCCGCGGTACATTTGTGCCTACGTATGGGGCTGGTGCACCCGCTCAAACATCAATCGAGTTGGTGACCCGCGGGGTGCCTGGCGCAATCCATGCCGCAACTGATGGCGAAACCTATGACACCATGGTATGGTGTACCCACTGAGGCAACAGACGATTCGGTGGCCCGCGGTAAGCCTTGCGCAATCTATGGCATTACCGATGGTGCTGTGCAGTGTTACACCTACTATATCAACGGACGATTTGGTGACCCGCGGGGTGCCTGGCGCAACCGCTGGCGCTGTGGTACACCCACTGACGTATCGGCCGATTTGGTGACCCGCGGGGCACCTGGCGCAATGGTACACCCACAGAGGCATCGGCCGATTGAGTGGCCCGCGGGGTGCCCGGCGCAAGCTATTGCGAAGCTCAAGGCTCAACTTATGGTACATCTGCCGAGGCAGAGGCAACGGATGCTATGGCGGTCCGCGGAGTGCCTGGCACAACCTGTGGCGCAACCTATGGCAGATGCTGCTTAGGGCCTCGCGGCTGGGTGACGATCTTTTCTTTCTCCTTGTTCTCTCCTGTCCTCCTCGCGCGCTTGTCCTTGCCTCCTTGCCTTTTTCCTTCTCATTGCACTCCTCCTGCCTCCTCCTCCTCCTTCTTCGGTTTCACGCTCTGCGGACTCACTCGCCCGGGCCGTGCGGTTGCGCAGGCGCCAGATCGCCTGCGCACTGAAGGGATTCGAGAAGCGGGTGAGGCGGGTGCTAAAGAAGGCCGCCCCGTCCTTCCAACAAATTCGTGTCGTGGCGACTTCGGCGCTGGCTTCCGACACCGCGCGGATCGTTCAACCATGAGTGGGGAGGAGGAGGAGGAGGAGCAGGAGGAGGAGGAGGAGAAGAAGGAGGAAGAGGAGGAGAAGGACGAGGAGGAGGATATTGATGATGATGATGCTGATGGTGATGATGCTGATGGTGATTATGCTGATGGTGCTAATGATAATGATGATGATGATGCTGATGATGATGACGATGAACATGATGATGACGAACATGACGATGATACTGATGCTGATGATAATGATCACGAGGAGGAGGAGAAGGAGGAGGAGGAAAAGAGGAGTGAGGAGGAGGAGGAACAGGAGGAGGAGGAGGAGGACCAGTGGAAACCCAAGAATCATCAACGATGTTGGAATACACCCTCCCTTCAAGCTCCCTCTTCATAGGCCCTTACAACGGTTTATTTTCATTGAGGGATATTTTCAGTTGGAAGACAACCGTTTGAAGACTCGGAATGTTCTCGTGATTCCAACGCCACGGATCAACCTGATTGATGCGTCTTGACGATCCTGGATCGTACCAAGACGCCATTCTTGGGATTTCAACGCCGCGTATCAACGTCACTGTTGCGCCCGCGAAACCCCGAATCCTTCCAAAACACCGTTTCTGGTACGTTGATCGTGGGAATCCGTGGCACTCTTGCAACATTTGCGAACGAATGCGCGCGGCGCTAAGGCGAGAGTCACATTTTGAAAAGGAGCCGCCCTCAATCCGTGAAACCCTTGCAATTTTTTAAAACGAATGTGCGCGGCGCCGGCGCTAAGGCGAGAGCCACATCTTGAAAAATGGTGATCCTCAATCCGAAGCAGGAAACGTGGGCGGCGTTGAGGCGAGAGCCACATTTTGAAAACGACTCGCCCTCCATCTGTGAAGATGTTGTCAATTTGGAGCTTCAGAGCCATAAGTGGTGAGGAAGTCTCAGGCGAAACGTCCGGCCCGCCCTAAAACCTTGCGTCGGGGTGCGACAGGAACAAATATTTATAAGGGAAAGGAATGGAGGAGGAGGAGGAGGAGAAGGAGGAGGAGGAGGAGGAGGAGGAGGAGGAGGAGTGAGGAATGAGGTGTGAGGGGTGTGGAGTGAAGAATAAGGAGTGAGGAGTGAAAGAGTGAAGGAGGAAGGAGGAGGAGGAGGAGGAGAGGAGGAGGAGAGGGGAAGGAGAGGAGGGAAGGAGTGAGGAGGAGGAGGAGGAGGAGGAGGAGGGGAGGAGGAGGCGGAGGAGGAGGAGGAAGAGGAGGACGAGGACAAGGACGAGGAGGAGGAGGAGGAGGTGGAAGAGGAGGATGAGGAGGAGCAGGAGGAGGGAGGAGGAGTCAGGAGCAGGAACAGGAGCACCAGCAGGAGGAGGACCAGTGGAAACCCAAGAGTCATCAACGATGTTGGAATTAACCCTCCCTCCAAGCTCCCTCTTCACAGGCCCTTGCAACGGTTTATTTCCATTGGGTGAACTGCCCCGTTAAAAAGCAACCGTTTGAAAACCCTGAAGCATGCCGAAACATTGTTCTCGGGATTCCAACGCCACGGATCAACCTGACTGCTGCGTGTTGACGATCCGGAACCGTGCCAGAACGCCATGTCTGGGACTTCGAATCAACATAACTGTCGCGCCCTCGTAATCCGGAATCCTTTCAAAACACCATGTCTGGTACGTAGATGATGGGAATCCGTGGAACTCTTGCACATGTTGCAAACGTATGTGCGCGGCGCTGAAGCGAGAATCACATTTTGAAAACCACACGCCCTCAATCCGTGAAACTCTTGCAAATTTTGAAAACGACTGTGCTCCGCGCTAA